>WEKX01009259.1:10359-37496 GCA_013390025.1 Pitta sordida | reverse complement strand
GGGCGAGGGAGCATAGGCATGGCTGCGGGGCCAGTACAGATGCACCGCGGGGCCAATATGGGTGCCCCACGGCCACACCATTGCTCGCTCGCCCCAGCCCGTGCCTGGCCATCCCGGCACGGGCTGCCAGCGCAGGGTTGTGCCAGACGGTTCAGCCGCGGTCCCACGCACCGCAGGTCCCGCACACCGCTGGCAGCGCCATGCGGGGTGGGGGGGTTCAGCTGTGGCAGTGGAGTGAGCATGTCCCGCTGGCCACTGCGGCCAGCACAGCCCCACTCTCCTGGAGCATTGCCCTTCCCCACCTGTACCCATGGAAACAGTAACACGTGCCCAGGGGGGGTCAGTTCCCCAGCTGTGCTAGAGTAACAGGAGACAGTGTGACTCATGGCCCTCCCTGTGGAGCCGGGCCAGTGCCGCCCCATGGGGAGCTCTGGCACCGCCCCTCGGTGGAGCAGAGGCACTGAGCATGCGTGAACCGCAAAAATTCGCAAATGGTGGAATCAAAACTGCGATAAATTCACATCGCAAATGCACAAGGTCGTAATGCAGAGGTCACAAGAGAGAGGGGATTCACTGTACTTTGATACTGTGATATTTACGCAGTGTATTGTTTAGAAAAAAAAATATCAGCTGTTTTGAAGAGAAACAACAAAGAATACATCTAACAAAGGGTATTCAGATTATTTTTTTACCTTTGGATGCTAGCCAAATTCCAAAGCTCTCTAAAGGATTTGCATTTTGAGGAAACATTAATGGAGGGATCTTGTGCATTCAGTGTGACCATCCTCACCTACAAAGACTATGCAAAGACCTGTTACTCTGAATTAAGTAGGCAATACTTTGCTGATGGCTTTAGCATTGCTTAATTAAGCGTTCAGCTCAAGAGCTGTCCTTTTAAGTTTCCTTCTCTGCATCCACCACAAATCACCTCCATGCTTCATACCTATATAATCTCCAATACAGCAGCTACCTCAGAGACATTTCCCACAATATTTAACAACAAAACTTAATGAAGATTGAACTACCTCTGTATCTGCTGGAGAGACCACACAGACAATCAAGAAGCAGAAAAGAAGAGACACTTTGCTGGACTTTATACTTGCAGACAAACAAAACAGGTCAGAGATGTGAAGGCTGGAGATAGCCTTTGCTATAATGACCATGAGATGATGGAGATCAGGATTGTGAGGGATGAGAACAAAGCAAGCAGCAGTGTCAGCACACTCAACTTCAGATGCTGGAAAGCAGTATTAAAAAAATGCTTGGAGTTCCCTGTGGAGACCAAGTTGAACATGAGCCAGCAATGTACCCTTGCAGAAAAGAAGGAAAACAGCTTCCTGGGCTGCACAGGGCAGGGCACTGCCAGCAGTTAATGAGGCAGCTAGAGAAGCCAGCCTCTTCTCAGTGGTGTCCAGTGGGAGGACGATATGTAATGGGAACAAATTAAAAAATAAGGAATTATATCTGAAAGCAGACCACTTTCTTACTGTGAGGGTGGTCAAAAACACTGCAGTAGGCTACCCAGACAAGTTATGGAGTCTCCATCTTTGGAGACATTAAAAAACTGACCAGTTAATGTCCCAAGCAATGTGCTCTAGTTGATCTTACTTTGAGCACAGGGTGGATGGGGTGTGGAATAAATGAACTTCAAACCTACTCTTCAGCCTCACTTGTTGTACAGTTCTATGATTCATACATAATTTAGAGGGGGGGTTAATTACTTCTTTATATTCATAACCAACAAGCTATTCCATTTCCTGAATATCCTTTAGCTTTTCTCATCCACATTATGTTTAAAGTTTTCACACCTGGATTTTAGAAACTTCTCTTCCCTTTACATCAGCTTTCTTCATGATTCTTCTCTGCTGCTTAACCTTCTTTTCACCAACTATCTCTAATATTCCACTCCTATTTTCATGCCTTCTTCCTAAATACAGTGAATCCTCTCTGTATCGCGACTTCTCCTTCACGACCTCGCGCATTTGCGATGTGAATTTATCGCAGTTTTGATTCCACCATTTGCGAATTTATATCGCTCGCGCATGTGTACTGGCTCTGCTCCACCGAGAGGCGGTGCCAGAGCTCCCTGTGGGGCGGCGCTGGCCCGGCCCAATGGGGAGGGCCAGGAGTCCCGCTGTCCGCTGTTACTCTGAGCGCAGCTGGGGAACTGAACCCCCCCGGGTGCGTGTTACTGTTTCCATTGCTACAGGGCGGGGGGGCAGCGCCACAGGAAAGTGGGGCTGGGCGCAGTGGTCAGCGGGACATGCTCACTCCGCTGCCACAGCTGAATCCCCCCGCCCCACGAGGTNAGGAGGTATAACTGTACTAATAACTACATTCTAGTTCCAGAGAATATCTTGTTTCTTCAATCTGATTCATATTAAATTACAGTTGGCCCTCGAATACCACGGTACTGTGGGTGTTGGTGCCCCCCCCGCAGCCCTCCATCCGCATAGAATGGCAGCTCATTAATATGCAAATTTGCCCCACACCCTCATACTGTCCTCGGTGCTCTGGCACTGTTTCAGCACCGCCCTGCTGTGTGTAGGTGTTTGTGTTGGCGCTTCCCGGCGCCCACGGCCACCCCACACCAGGTAAAAACCCTTTTCCACTCAGCCAGGGACACTGGTGCAGGGACCTGCCTGCGCTGCTGTCCCAGTGTCTCTCTAGGTGGGTACCTGGTCTCTCCATACTTGGGGTAGATGTCTACCCCTAGAAAGTCTCAGACACAATGTCTAACCTGAGAGTGTGTATATCTTTCATAACTGCACGAAGCCTCCTCGCTTGGAGTGGGGTGGGCATGGCACTGGGGGGACCTGGCATGGCCACCTCCCTCCAAGCGGAGCAGAGCGGGGCGGGCGCTGCTCAAGCAGACCTGCCATGGCTGCAGGCAGAGCAGTGCACCTGTGGTCTGTGTGACACAGTGTGGTGATTGAATTGAATATTTGTGACTGTCAGTTCACGCAGGTACGAAACAGGCCTCCTTAATCACTGAAAAATCATGTAGCGTAGAGGAGAAGCCGCTATCTGGGAAGCACGAAGTGGAGAGGGCTTACTGTATTCGAAAAACACTTGGGAGTAAAGTTTTCATCTGCATTTCTCTTTTTGCTATTATACCCTTATCTACCATCCTTGCTGCAAGCTATTTCATGAAAAGTTCCACAAAAATGCAATAGGTATCCTTCAGCACCAAAGTACTGCACTACAATAAATTACAATATCCAGAAAGCATCACAGAGCTTTCTAATTTGGAATTTTAAATAAAAGAAAAAAAATTCTTTTAAAAGGTAGAAAAAATCAACAGAGTAGTTTGATCACTTTATAGTATCAATGACAAGAGGCAGCAATAGAAATGCAGGACTTTGGCTAAATTGTCTCTTCTTGTTCAGTCATTCTAGTGCATATTCAAGTAGTCATGTAGTTCTTGTTTTTTGTAAAGAGCAACACAAACACACTTCCTATAACAGGCAAACTGTTAACTCACTTGTCATTCTGACTACGCATCACACAACTACTAGAGAGAGTTTTTCTGACATTTCCAAGATACAGATTCAGCCCATAACCATCAGTGATGCCATCAACCCACTTTAATTCCTTTTGAAACTTCTTTTGTTATTTTGTGACACCTTCTTCTCTCATCATCCTTCACAGTAAATATACTTCCTCAATACAGTTGGAGGAAAAATTACTAGTGACAGAGTAAAGAACTCTTCTACAAGATTGGGCTAACAGACTTCCTGAGCATTTGATGAAACAAAAACAAGAAGAGAAAGTACTCACAAACCTGCAAATAAGATATTTATAGAGCCATTCTTGTTTTGCAATTAAGTAACGTGAATAAGATTGTGGTTGCATTAGACCAATTATGAAAATGGGAAATTGCAAAGGTATTTTTTTGAGTATTTTCAAGCCTTTTCCAAGAAATTTTCATAAGTACTAAAAATGTAACAACAGTATTAATATGTTTTAACACTTTAAACAAGGTGAAATAAGTCATAATAACAAGAAAAAAATGTGATAAAGCTCTTGCATCAACACTTGCCTTCCTTCTACGCTGACCCCAATGTTTTCAACCTAATATCAGTGATTGATGAAATTTTCCTGAAATACTCAATTCAGATTAACAGATTATTCTGAGTTGGAAGGGATCCACAAGGATCATCAAGTCCAGCTCTTAAACAGCACCACTGCCTTCCTGGCAGGAATAAAACCCTGGTCTCAAGCATGAGAGGCGGGGACACTCACTACTGTACTAAAGTGGATCAATGACTGGACAGAGAGAAGGTGATTCGCAGAGTAAATCTGAATCTACATCAAAGTCTTAAAGAACATTTAGACAAAAGAAAAGGAAAGTAAAAACAAGTCACTAATATCTGTCAGCAGTTTTGTCAGATCAAGGTGCTGTAAGAAATGTCGTCCTGTCCACTTCTACAAGGTGATTGGCTGATGGAAACTCATATGACAAAATATTATGAGAAACTTGAGGACAGAGATATCTATATACAGAGATATCTGTATATCTGGTTAACTATATCTCTGCACACCAGCAGTAAGTACTGTACTTAGTAAAATGAAAGGCTTGCACTCCAGCTTTATATACATATAGGTTTATCTTTAAGCAAAAATTCCTCTGTTAAGTATGAAACTGAATAAAATTACTCAATAAATGTCTTAATAGTCACATTGTGTCAAATACTGCAGGACATAAACTATTTCAATGAACAGTAAATTTTCTTTAGTTATTTTTCAGAAGGAATAACTCTAAGTCATAATGTGCTGGCAAACAAATCTTCCTAACAAGCCATTGGTATAAAACCATGGTGATTCTGTCCTAATGACTCACTCCACTATTATTTTGTGTCAAGCTAAGTTCCTGTTCTCATGCTAAATTATATCTTATTAATTTCAATAGGGTAAGATATTCCCCCAAATAGAGCTAATTTTCAGTAACATACAACTCAATATGACAAACATGGAAGAATCTGTTCTGAAATAATTATCACATAGGGGGCTATTTTTTATACGATGTTGAAATACGAAGGCATACAAGTAGGCACATTGCACCTCATACTCTGGTACATCTAAAGATAATGGCATGATCAAAAAATGCCACCTCTTCATATTTGAAAACCAGGCCAAGAAATGTTGTAAAGTTAATAAACTGTCATGCTCATTCTTCTATGACACGTAAAAGTAGCTCAAAGGAAAATTTCTTTCCGAGAAAATATGCAATTACACAGGATAGAAAAATAAAAACCAAAAGGTTTCTTCAGAAAACCTTTTTTTTATCTTGTTTAAATATTCAGACATTTCATTGTCATAGATTAACATCCAGTTCATACTCTTAAAAAAAAGGATTCAGAAGAGAACATCAGCTTTCTCCTTCTTTTCTTCTTGAACTGCACTATTTATTAGAATGAATGAATGATTTAAATATCTGTTCTCAAGTAGACATAATACACTCCAATTTGTACCTTCAGTAATATCACTGAAGCCAATTAACTGAGGTTCTGACTTTTACCTGCAATGTGCAAAAAGAAAGAGATTCAAGTGATTATATAATGAATAAAGGGTATCTACTCTGAAGAAAGCTGGCTAAAAATGCAGAATTGCTTTTTCACAAAACACTCCTGTTTGTTCAGAATTTGGTTTTAATCCAACATGAACCTTTTTCTCCCTCTGAGTAATTTTCCAGTGAACTAGAAATTCTGAGATCAGGCTTTTTAAGAAACAGACAAAAGTCTGTGTCTACTTTATTTTCAGTTCTCACATTTGGTCAGTTCATATATGTTCAGGTAGTGATGAAATCAGAAGACAGTAGGCTCTTTAACAGTAGAAAGCATCAAGATGCTAGAAATAACAATTTCTCTTCACCACCATATAGGATTCAATACTGATTTTAACATTAACTAAAAGATTTTTAATCTCTATTTCATTTCACATAACATTCTATTACTGTTGGTTGGAAAGCCTGCTGCTAGTGGTATAACTCGTATAGTCCAACTTCAATTTTGGTAGGTCAGCAACCCAGAACTACAACAAAGCTTCTGTGGAAGTTTCTAATATCCCTAGTCAGAATCCATGCTAAAGGAGCACAAGAACTCAACAGTTTACATCTGTAGAAGTGACAAAGCTTTATCAGATGTGACAGCTGGAGCCTGTAGGTCTATCAGCCCTCTGCTGACATTCAGATGAATGTCAAGGATGCAAAAATCTCACCTGGAATCTGTTCCTTCTACCTCCACAATATGACAGGAACAATATCGATTCATACCAGTTGAGAGTCTGACCTAGCAGCTAAACCCTTCATGACATGGCCTTAAGCTACACCAAGGGAGGTTTAAACTGGATATTAGGAAGAGATTTTTCACAGCGAGAGTGATCCCTCAGTGGAATGGTCTGCCCAGGGAGGTGGTGGAGTTGCTATGCCTGAAGGTGTTTAAGATTGGGTGAGGAACTCAGTGACATGGTCTAGACAATGGGAGGCTCAGATGGATGGAGCGTGGTGCCCATGGCTCAGGGGTTGTAGGTTCGACCGACCCCTGTGTGGGCATTCACTTGGGAGTTGGACTAATGATCCTGGTGGGTCCCTTCCAACTCTGAATATCCTGTGAATCTGTGAAAAAGGTGGAAAATCTTATCGGTGCAAACCCCTATGCCAAGACAGTTACAACATCTTCTCCCCACATTAACACCTCCAGGTGTGCAACCTGACAGCTGTGCTAAGAGCCACCTCTGAATCCACCTCTAGAAAGAAACATGCTGAAACTTCAACTGGGGACCCACAGGAGATTTGGTCAAGTCAAGTATTTATCCTGTGACCTTTTGCATTGAAAAGGGTAATTGAAAAAATAACAGCAACTAAAACCTGAGCATGCACATCCCTACAGTAGTTTCAATATATTACTTTATTAGAAATGCAGGAAATTACCTAGGAAATCCTGGGCCAACTGGCACCATGGTTATTAAGAAAAAAAATCCCAATGGCTGCAAAAGCCTTCTTTATTAACAATATTGTCTATTACAAAATCCCTTCCTTCAAGCAATGTTGTTAGTAATGTCATAGAACACAAATTTTGATTAATTTTTTGAACCCTTTGCTCTTTTGATTTATTAGTCAGGGACTTCCCCAGGTTGGTGGGGCTTACTATGATCCTGTTTCATTCTTCTTCATTTTTCATTATTAGGTCATTACATACTTTAAGCCACAACTTTTTTCTGCTTTCTGAATTCCAGGCAACTTAGCCCAAAGATCCAGCACAGGAAGAGACCAAAGATAAGGAAAATTAAAAGTTACAAAATTCTAAATATGCTTTACCCAGATAGTAGGTGAGGGGGAACTTAAACCACGTTTTTATTTAAGTATCTTCCACTTCTTCTCTCAGTACAGTAATGCTCTTTCTATTCTGCAGTTTATGTACATACCCTACCACATGTTTCTGTTAGTCAAAGCTTTCAGAGTAAGCTGATGACAGGTGGCAGTCCTAGTGTGAGAGGACCACATGCTGTGGACATTAATGAATTTCCTTCAGGCCCAAATGGAAGTTTTATAACCTCAGCTTGACTTACTCTCTTCAGTTAAATAAAAATACTTTCAGCTCATACAAACAGCTGAGCAAGATACAGAAACAGCAAGAGCCAAATGAGTGGAGGGATTTAGAGCTTTTCCAAGGTTTACTTCCAATTGAATCATTTTCAGTCACTAATTAGGCAATGCAGCAAATCTCTTACACTGTCTTTTAGAATCCAACAAGCATTATCCAAAAAGCAGGTGAGAAAGGAAGAGTGGGATGATAAAGATTATTCCAAAGTTTATTTTGACTTTCATGAGGAACTTCACAAAACCACAATTCTGACTACAGCTAACAAGCTGTGAATGATGCCCTAAAAAACTCAGTGTAATGCCACACCTGTGGAATAGAGCATTCTGATGTTTGCAATGCTTTAGATGTTTTTTTGCCTTTCCCATTTGTTCATGTTTCCAGTCTAACATAGAAAGAAATTAGAATACAGCAAGTTGCCTAAAGCAGCAGATCATGAGGACAGAAACATTCTTAGCAAATTGTAAATCTTAATTGTAGATTAAATGAACAGAGCTTTTGTTTTCATTCAGCTGAATTTTTGTAAAGCTTCAAAACCATGAATCCGAACCTTAGATGGCAGAAAAGAAACATAATTTCTGCCCATAATAATCTCCATTATACCATGCCTGAGAAAGGAGAAGGACAATGTCTATATAACGATGTGGCTCTAAATGACGTGCAATAAGTACTAGATATACAGTCTGTCTCATGGTACTCATAATTCACATTTATTGATGACCTCTGGTCTCACAGTGATCATGATAAAGATTATGATGTGGAAATCTAGACATAAAAAACGTCTGGACAAACAGAAAGTGTACCAGAAAGGTAGCACTGTGATAGTCATAGTCATACTCATACTGCAGAACATCAAAGAGCAACAAAGTCTTTACATCTAACCACTTTATCTTCCTGTTTTAAGTACCTCATTCTGGTTTTTATGATCAGGATAAAAAAAAAAATCCCAGTAGTCTTCAGGTGACTACAGTAACCTGGATTGGGATTTAAATGAAGGACTTTATCATTACCAACCACGTGAGTCATAAAGCATTTATCTTGCCCTGAAAATAAACCACACTTCCAAAAGTGTACCTTGACACCTCTTTTCTTTTCCTTCAGTTACAATAAATGGAAAAAAATTGTACTTTCTACTCTGACTGACAGTTTATACAGATTATTCCTTTATGTCTTTGTAGTTTTACATTCAATATTTTCAATGCCTGAAATTGCATATAGTTGTATTGAATTCCATTAGGATTCCTGAGTCTATCAGAGTAATTATATATTTGAGGTTTTGAACTTCATACATACTTCATTTCATTTACAGTGGTTATGTTAAAAAGTATGTTTTCTTCTCTTTTTAAATCAGGTAGAGAGTAAAATCTAATTGTGTGACATGAAATAATGAAAAATTACTGTCTTTCTATTTATATTTGAAGTAGGCTTTCAGCGTAAAAACTAAAAAAATATGCACCCATCCAAAGGTCTTCCAGTAACTTCCCTAGTTCACATGACGTATTCAGGATTCCCTCTGAACTTAGATGCCATTCAGGTGGTGTTTTCAACAAAGTCATAGGATACGCTTCCTACTGCCTTAAGAAGTAAGAGATTTAGGACTTTATGGCTTCAAAGGACTGCAGAGAGAAAAGGAATCAAAATTTTACAGTAATGTTTGATAATCTGTGTATCAGTAGTAGAATATTGCTTTACTCCTGCTCCCAGTGTTAAATAGAGCTAATTATACTAGCAAATGGTGAAAGAGGTAATTTGGTCCATTTCCATCCTTGATTGGAAGATGTTGCAGTAGGTACTTACTAGGTCATTTAAAGCTTTCAAGGTCATATCCTGCAATCAGTCTAAATGCTGAACTTTCATGCATTAAGTGTCAGAATGTACCAGATGTTTTTATTAAGGAGTAAAAACCCTTATTTTTAATTGTATCAACATATGGTTGGCATACACATTATGAACAACATATATGCAGGCTTTGAGAGAAAGGGTTTTTCATAACAGGAATAATATACAGACATAATATATAGACATAACATGTACCAGGAGTAGATCAGAAATTAAAACTGTTATAAATCTGAATTCCTATCAACATGGAATAGAATATCTGAGTTATGCATAATGTGGGGGAAAGTTAAACAGAGCGGTGCACATGTACACACTAAATTACAGGATGAATATCAGAGTCCATCATATTTCATTCCCTACATCCCCTTTGCTAATAAACCCTGCCAATGAAATAAGCCTCAACAAGTTTTTCTCCTGCCTTGTCAGTTCCTCTTGTTCATTGCACCTTACAAATCACTCTGATTTACTAGTCTTTCATAGCCCATCTCTCCTGAAGGGTAATTTTTCCACAATGCCCTAATGAAGTAAACAAATACACAGTAAATTTGGTAACAAATCCTTCCTCAATCATTGCAGTTCATCCTGCCTTCCTGCATCTTCATTTAGATTCTGAGTAGCACAAGTTAGTGATTTCATTTGTCTCTTTGTACAGAGAAGATATGCACTGTGACCATTAGGAAAGACTCAATCATCATGATAATCAGCTTCTTGAGCCAGAGGCTATTGCTATGGTCATGATATACACAATATCCATAAACCCATAGAGAGAACTCATGTATAAATTTAACAGAAGACAAGGCCAGTCTCAAAATTGTTTACAAATTGTTTACGGAGTAAAAAGCAAAGGGAGAGCACCTGCCTGCACAGAGCAGAAGCTGAATCTCCACTGTGGCAAAGTAGCCAAAGGGCGCAGCATGGGCAGGCAGAAGGCTGGCCCTGGGTCTTGAATGCAGCTGAGGTTACCTGGTAGGCAACTGTCTTCTCCTTCACTTTTGCCCAGATATATGCAAAAATCATTTTCATGAGAGACCAGCACCAAGGGAATAGAGTACATCTTGCTACGGGAGACTTGGATGTTCAGGGGGGTAGAAATACAAAATTAATTTTCTCTTCTGTCTTCCCCGCCAACTCACCATACCAAATGGGTTGTCAAGTCAGGAGAAGTATTCTTCACAGTTTGAATAGCTGTTATGTCCTGTATGTGCACTTTCAACTATACATCACCTGCAGGCAGAATACGCCCAAATAATGTAGCTGTGACCTCCAGCCTCTCCCTGCATGATACAGCCTAGCACTGATGGCCTTGCTCATGTTTGTCCATTTATGCCTAAATATTTACAATGTTAAAATAAACCTGTTTTGATTTGGAACACATACATTGTACTTTGAATCAACACAGAACTTTTAGGTTTTGGTCCTATGGATATATACACAGTATATTCCTTCATTCTCCTTGTTAAAAGAGATTTTTGTGGGAAAGAAGTTTCTTTTTTACTCTAGCTTTTTTTGTCTGTCCTCAGGGATTTTATCATTATTGATTAGATGAAAAATTAGATCATAACCTGACTGAATAGAATTTCCTTTCATGTGGCAGTTCTTTGGTCTCTGATTCCCATGTCACTTTCTTACTCATCATGCAAATTGTATTAAAATTTTAATTTTCCTTTTCAGGTAAGAAGAAAAATCAAAATATCAGACTATATCCAGTTTACATCTATCACTCCTAGTGATAGAACAAAAATAAACCCATCTTCACATAATAAATAAGCATTGTTTCACAGTTTTGATTATAAAGACACTTATCATGTCTCGCAAACTAACACAGTTTGCCACTTCTCTAAGTTCTTCACTATTTGGTAGCTCCTGACATTTAAAGGGAAGCTGTACATAGTTGTCAAGAACCGTATCCCAGATTAGTACATCATTAGATATCTTGACTGTATTGTGCCCACAATATCTGACTTTGCACATGATCAGTAAAACAAAACATCAAATCCTAACAGAAGTAGATTTTCATCTAATACAGTCCGGGTTTATATCACTTTTTATCCTTGTTTATCATGCTGATAGATACTAACACAGCAAGCCATGTATGGCAAAGACTGACAACAGAGAAGATTTCAGGTTAAATATTCAATAACGAATTTAACACATTATAACCATTTCCTGTGAACAAAATATCTTGAAGCCAACTGTTAGCAGGACAGCAAAGTCGTGTTTAGCTGGAAAAGAAGGAGCAAGATAAGAGAACAAAATACTTGTAATTAAAATTCCAAAGTTAAAATTTAGGTGAAATTTCCCACATTGATACCATTGCACAGAGCCTTACAAGTGCTGCTTGTTAGCATCCAAGCAGTGTAAAATCCTGTTCCTGTTCTGAGACAGAGATTTGGGAGAAACAAAACCCATAACAAATGAGAAGAAAATTTGGTCTCTGCCCTGAGAAAAGGCAATTTTAGAGCAGTCAGGTTTTAGTCATGAGCATGTCTCGTGAAGAGCGTATCTGTAAAGAGCGGCTTGTCTTTTTTGACAACATTTTTCAGCTATGGATATGTTAGACAAATAAAGACTGTTTTGATTTCTTTGCCAAACCCACCTGAAAGCCCCAACAGTGAGTAAGACACAGAGGGATGAATATTATTATTTTTATGTTACAGTGAAACCTCGAGAAAGAACAAAATAAAGTTAGGGTGTTAAGAAAAATCTAAAGCAAAACACGAAGGAAGCAGAGAAATAATAAGATTGCAAACAGAGAATCAGAAACTACTCCACATAGCAAGCTGTCCTGATTGTACAATGTGAGTCATACTTGAAAGTAGAAAATTGCTATACATTTTGTACAGAAGAACAGTCTATTCACTTTTAAAATCCTATGACCAGAAACATGATGTCAAAACAGACGGAGTTCAGATATTTCTGCACCTCCATTTCAGCTTTAATAGATGTCATATCCCCAAGAAACAGGAGAGAAAAAAGGTCATCTGAGCTAAGCTGCATGAGGGAAACAGTATCTAATGGAAGGAAAAGGAGAGAAGTGATGAGAAGAGGGATGCACTGTAAAGGCAATGCCTTGGGAACTCAGAAACCTACTTTTTATTTCTCATGCTCTCTCTCCCTGGCCCATTTTACAAATATCAGTAAGTCACTGAATCACTGCACATCCCAGATAAGTTGTGCTCCTTGCGAACTGGGGAAAGAAAAGATGCACAGGAAGAACAGAATTGTTCTTGTGACATTGCTGCGATGAGATTTGTCACATCACCAGCAAATAGTCCCAGCAGAAAATACATTTTACTGTTGGGGCTGAATTTTTTATTTTGCCAGTGCATATAAAAGCCATCATGGGGTCTTGTACAGTACAAAGCTTCAGTACAAAGCAAAGCATACATATCATGGAAAGGTAACCACTGACCCAAGGAGGTAACAATCCAACTGCAATGTAGGGACTAGCAGCTGGAAGCCTCCAAAAACTCATGGGGCAACACAAGGAGAGCACAAAGCGAATATAGTTAATGTCATTGGCTGGGGTCACTTCCCACCACCTACTAAATCTTCATAGAATATTCCTCAGATATAGCTCTCTCTGCTTTGGCTGGGGAGACTGNTCACTTCCCACCACCTACTAAATCTTCACAGAATGTTCCTCAGTCAAAAATCCATCTATTATTACTAAGTTAGCCACAAACCTAATTGGAGATATAGTTCTCTCTGCTTTGGCTGGGGAGACGTATGAAACTCAGCCTACTCCACAGAGCCATTTCAGTTCTTGCAGGATGAACATAAATAAGTATCCAGTGCTTGCTTTCAGAAACATTCTCAACAAGATATTGTTCCAGAAAGAAACCAATCTGATGAAAATTAAACTCTACAAGAACATAAATTCTATTTTGTTGAGGGTTTTGGGGGCTAAATTACCCTGTACAGCTATTATGATAAAAAATAAAATTACTCCTGAACATGGAAATTTGCATAACACTGGCTGCAGACTGTTCAATTAGTCTTCAAGGCCCAAGGGCATGTATTTACAATCAAGTTGTTGGTCATTGTGGGTGGGTGGAGCGACCTGTTCCATCTTGTATAACGAATGAACTATTCACTAGGGTAGAAATGTGAGCCTGATGTATTCACATGCCTAGTAAGTGTGATACCTCCTGGACCGCATGGTGCCTGTCTCACATGCTTTTTTAGGGAAATTAAAATGTTTTGCCTAAAAGACAATGAGAAAGTGAGGTCTCCTACTGTCTTTGAGATGTTGGAAATCCCTGTGCTGGTTTCTATCTTTAGTCAAGCTTTAAATTATTGATACAAAAGTAGATACACTCTAAATACAACAAACTGAAGGAGTTGATCCGCACTTGCTCCTAGATGGGTAAGTGCATAGGGATTATTTGAGTCCTGTGTTTCTACTATATGTTTTTGAAGCTACACTGCTAATTTCAAGAGGAATAGACATGTCACTTTTCCTAAGATGCATGCAGGATAGAAGAAATACTCAAAAAAGAAAAGCAAACAAACAAACAAGAATATGAAGAAGCTTGAAGACTTTTTAGAGAATATTTAAAACATTAAAAGTGCCAGTTTTGGTATTAACACATGGTCTAATTTTTAGAAGTATTCAGAATTGTCATCTACAATCCATATCAGTAAGAACCGTACTTGAAATGAAAATGAGGTCACTAGGCTTTAGGTTTTCTTCCAAATGCAGAAAAGCATAATGTTTGTTTAGCTTTGCTTTGCCTTGCAACTTGGTTTCCAGTGGAGGAAGAAGATTGTGTTTTGTTTTGTATTACTTGAAGAATACTAAATACTTTCACTCAGCTAGAAAGAGCCACAGCATGTAAAATTTCAAATTTTTTATTTTCTGAGCCCTGTTGGTGACCAGTAAAGGAGGTACATAAAAATGCTCTTGTGAATAAATAAAATGATAACTGAGTTTTCCTCAGAAATGCTTAGTCTTGTAAATGCTCAAAATCTTATGCATCTTTCAGAAAAGCAGTTTCTCCCACTTTTTCGTGGTCTTCTACACACTAAAGACCTAGCTCAACATTCAGGTCAGGATCAAAGAAATAACAAAAAAAGACTCTACAAAACAACATATAAAGTGGGCAAAAGTTTGTATGAAGAGAGGAACATAAATGTCAGTGAAGACAAAAAAATTTTGTTTCCAGTATTCACAAGCAAGTATAAAATCTGGAGACAACAATATTGTTTGAGTCTTCCACTGTAACAAGAAGGTATTGAGCAACACTTTCTCTGTGTAGCGGTTTCTTACTTTTTCATATTGTTAGTATGAACACAATAATTTCAGTAAGTGTGGGGTTTTTTTAACAATATCACAGAATATTCCAAGTCGGAAGGGACCCACAAGAATCATCAAGTCCATCTCCTAAGTAAATGCCCATACAGGGATCGAACCCATAACCCTGATGCCATGATCACCATCTTTTATCTATCTGAGCTAATCTCAGGATCATGTCATCATTATTTTTTTCATAACCAACTCCCCATCCCATCATCTCATTATCTAGACCATGTCAATGAATTCCTCATTCAGTCTTTTCTTTAAACACCTCCAAGGATAGCAACTCCACCACCTCCCTGGGCAGACCATTCCACTGAGGGATCACTCTCTCTGGGAAAAACCTCTTCCTAACATTCAGTCTAAACCTCCCCTGGTGCAGCGTAAGACTATGTCCTCTTGTTGGCAGCCTGAGAGAAGAGATTCACACCCACTCGACTGCAACCTCCCCTCAGGTAGTTGTAAACAGTAATGAGGTCACCTCTGAGCCTCCTCTTCTCCAGGCTGAACAACCCTAGCTCCCACTGTCGCTCCCCATAAGGCTTGTTCTGCATCCCTTTCACCATCTTTGTTGCTGTTCTCTGGACCCTCTCAAGCAGTTCAACATCCTTCTTAAACTGGGGAGACCAGAACTGGACACTGTGCTCAAGATGTGGGCTGACCAGTGCTGAGTATAGGGGATCTCCCCAAACTTTTCCCTAATTAGATCCATTTATTCACATGGTCCTGGTAATGCTTTTTTCTTTCCTTGTGACAATCTTGTTCAAATTTCATAATAGTAAAGATTATTAAAAAATAAAATATATCAACTATATCAACTAAAGAGGGTGTATCACCTTTGGAAAAAGGGTGAAGTTAATCAGACGGTGCACCGAGGTATTGTTAGGTTGTGTAGGAAGAAAATTAGAGANCCTAGGAAAGAGAAGGCTCAGGGGTGACCTTATTGCTGTCTATAACTATCTAAAAGGAAGTTGTTGCCAGGCAGGGGTTGGTCTTTTCTGCTTGGTCTCTGGGGACAGGATGAGAAGTCATTGTCTTAAGGTTCAGCAGGGAAAGTTTAGACTTGATATTAGGAAAAGGTTTTATACTGAAAGAGTGATTCAGACATGGAATGGGTTACCTGCAGAGATGGTTGAGTCACCAACCCTGGACATGTTCAAGGCGAGGCTGGACGAGGTGCTGAGTGCAACGATTTAGATGTAGAGGATAGGTTAGTTGGATTATAGGTTGGACTAGATGATCTTCAAGGTTCTTTCCAGCCTTATCTATACTGTGATACTGTGATACTGTAAATGAATAGACTTTTTTGTTTTTCCAAAGAATACATGCAATTTTACAAATTCTTTTCTAAAACAATATAGTTCAGTATACAATTTCTGTGAAAGTATTACAAATGCTTATTTCATATTGTTATATATACATCTTTGTCCTCACAATGTTATTCACATTTGCTGTAAAAATTCGTAATAATATTGCATGTCTTGACATGATGACTAATTGCAGTTTCACATGTTCCAGCAGGGACACATTATTAGACAGGAAAAATAATATTCGCATACAAATGAGTGCCTCTTCATTTATGAAATATTTCACATTCTTTTATGTTAACTTAGTCAATGTTTATTAATTTTTCAATAAATTCAAATGACTCTTCATCGATTCAAAATTTATGAACAATGACTGAGAACAGCATTTGAAAACTCATTGAATGGATTTCACTGTTTCTATTTATAAAAATTCATGAATAATGGTTCTGGATAAAGTTACCATCTTCACCTCTCACTGGGTAAAGGTAGAATTCAAAAAAGCATGCTTTTACTGCAACGTCTGCAGGCACAGATGAAAGCTAGATTCTATTTCAGTCTGCTGGAATGGTAGCACTTACAGCCATAAAGCAAAAGAAGATCTCAGTACTAGAGGTGATAGTGTCATGGGTTTGGGATAACTTTTGTCTTTGGGAGGGTACCTGTGTTCTGTTGAAAATTCTTTTAATTTCTTCAGTTTGCTGGGTGCGGGCCAGTGGTGATAGCAGTGGTGGCAGGGCGGGTACACCCCCCTCCCTCGGGCCGCATGGGCAGAGGCACTGCCCCTGAGGGTCCCAGGGGCCCGTGCCAAGTGGAGCGACCCCTGCATCTTTGTGGGGGCTCCTCAGCAGGGGCCACACGTGTCCCAGGAGGTCACCAGAGGACTCCTGGCGGCTCCTGTTCAGCCCGGATGCTGGCGGGGGGGTTGGTGCCACCCAGCTTAATTGAGGGGCTGTGGCATCATCACCATGTGATGCGGCAGTGGGAAAGAAAGGGAAATTACATAGCCAGGCTTTTTTAAACCCAGTACACAGTAGGATTCGGCCTCTTTTTTTCTTCCTGGATGGTGGGAGCTGAGAGATAGACCTCCTGCGGCAGCCCTCTGCAAGTAGACAACGATACCACATGGCATCTTCCAGCAACATTTTGGCACCCGTCTACCTCCTCCACATCATATTCATCCTCCCACACCTCCAGCAGAAAAAGGAGAGTCATAAACTGTTCCCTTTCCCCCATTTTTTTCATTTTGTTCCCTTCCTTTTATTTTTTTTCTTTTTCTCTCCTCTTATTTCTTTCTCTTTTTCCCCCCTCTCTTCCCGTTGGGAAGGAGTGGGAAATATATATATGCATATATTTATATATTCACATATAAGTGTATTTTTCCCTCGATCCATTTTGCCTAGCATTTTTTCATATAATTCAAAAATAAACCAAAACTGTCTTCGATAAACGAAGACATTTATTGGCACCCAACGTGGAGTATGAATAGAGGAAAAGAAGAATAATAGGGGTTTTTTGCTAAACAGTGAGGTCCCTGAGGCACCACCATGCCTCCAGTCTCCACCAGGTTTTGTGGGCAGATGCTGATATCTTTCATTTTTTCATTCATAGATCACTGTTCAGAGACGGGCATGGTGGCCAAAACCATTTGGGCCTTTATTAAATTCTTTCACTGGTTTCCACATATAAGAAACTCTACCCCTGTAACTTTCCTCACTAACATTTACCAATGGATACAATATTACCATCATTTCAGCAATTATCCATGGTGAAGCATAGATAATAATATGTTTTTTAATGTAGGAACACAGGGAGGCACATCTTTTCCTGATTTCAATTTTCCTCCTTTTGACACTGATGCAAAAAATCTTGAGGGAGAACATTTTATCCCAGACATGAAGGACATTTTGGTTTTGTTGTTGTCTCTAATGTCCATGCTAATGGCAGCCTTCACTATTTTTAAGGACAAGTTAGGGACCCCCTGGGCAGCTATTGCATCAATCCTGGAGCCTAAGGGTGGTGCCAAGAGTTTCGACTCAGACATAATGAATGCTGGACAGCGATCTACTCTGGATGCTGCCACCAACACCCTGCCACAGCCACATGCTGCCACCGACTCACAACCATCCATCCATTCATCACAGTAGCACGACCAGACACCACTGCCCCTGACAGATATAACCCGTTCGAACCGGATGACGGCACTGATGGATGAACTAGGCCAAGTACTGGGAGAGTGTCCTGTCCTTGCCACTGGGATCCCTGAAAGGGTATGGGAATGTTTGCCGGACAACTCTGGTGACTGTGCCAAAAGGATTCAACTTGTGACTATGTGCTTGACCCTAGAAAATACTTACCCTGCCACAGTCACCATGGAACCCACAGCTGTCCTGCCCACACAGTCTCCACCTACACCAGAGGGGAAGGAGCAACCAATCCCTGCAATGGTTGCCCCCCTGCAGAGGAAAAAATACAAAACCAAGACTGCATGCACAGGTGATAGTGGGGAACCTGGATTGTCAGGGGCAAAGCAGGAACCAGTGCCTGTACTGATTACTGAATCATTGTCTTATGATTCACTGCATAATCTAAAAAAGAACATCATGCAACAACCAGGTGAGAGGCTGCCCACCTGGTCACTCCAGATCTGGGAAGCAGTCAGTGGTGGCACTACCCTTGATGGCCAGGAAGCCAGAAATTTGGGAGGCCTATCTCAGGACTCAGGCATTAATCTGGGTTTTGTAAAACTGCAAGAGCCCTTCAGCCTCTGGCAATGACTTTTGACCAGCATGAAAGAAAGACACATCAGTGAGTTAGACGTACAGCAGATGCAACAACACTGGACCAACATGGAAGGGGGAATGTGGAGGCTGAGGGACCTTGCTGGATTGGACATGATTTTCTCCAATAGTGGACCAGACTCCAGAGACACCAATGACGTGAAGTTCACCACGCAGATTTGGATATGCCTCTCACGACTGGCACCTACATCATATGTCCAGTTTCTGGCCATGTTCCAGTGGAATAACCTGGAGGAGACTGTAGGTAACATGGTAAAGAAAATGAGGACATTTGAGGACACTATTGGTCCCATATGCCAAGCCCAGGTGGTCTCAGTGGAGGAATTCAAGGAGCCCCGGCAGCTTAAGGACACAGTCACTGTGACATCTGTGGACCAGTTGTCTAGGGAGCTCCAGGAACTTAAAAACATAGTCAACAATGGGCTCAAAGGAATCTGGACTGTGCCCTCTCTGTGAATCACGGTCCCCAGAGTGGGAACCAGACACCTCCCTCCCAGGGAGGGCAGGTACCCCTCACGAACTGAATTATTATATTCCCTCTATGATCACGGGGAAGATATGAGGCAGTGGGATAAGAAACCTACTTGGGCCCTGTCAGCCCAAGTAGAGGAGCTGAAAGAACAAGCAAAGGGGAAGACCATAAGGGTAAGGGCAGTACCTGTGGTCCATGGACAAAGGTCGAGGAATAACAGCCAGACCTACAACCCACCTGACCCCCTGGAAGGCACTTCCCATCAGCACCTTCAGGTGCAGAGAGGCTCCAATCGCCAGCATGGGTATTAGAGGAGCTCTGCCTCTAGCCACGTAGAGGAGAGGCACAACCAAGTCTATTGGACTGTGTGGATTCCATGATCTGGCATATCAGAAGCACAGAGATACCAAGATTTAGTGGACACTGGAGCCCAGTGTACTTTGATGTCCTCAGGATTCGTGGGGTCAGAGACTATCTCAATCTCTGGGGTGACAGGAGGCTCCCAAGAACTAATGGTAGTGGAAGCTTAAGTGAGCTTGATTGGCAGGGATTGGCAAAAGCACCCTACTGTGCCAGGGTCTGATACCCCACGTATCCTGCGCATTGACTATCTGAGGAGTGGGTATTTCAAGGACCAAAAGGGACAAAAATGGGCTTTTGAAATACCTACCATGGAGACAGATGAGATCAAGCAGTTGAATGCATTGCCTGGCCTCTCAGAGAGTTCTTCTGCTGTGGGATTTCTAAAGGCTGAAGACCAGCAGGTGCCACTCACTACTAAAACAGTGCATCGCCAGCAATACCGAACCAACAGAGATTCTGCGGCTCCCATCCATAGGATGATCTGTGAGCTGGACAGTCAAGGGATAGTCAGTAAAATTCACTCACCCCCTCAACAGCCCCATTTGGCCCATGCATAAGTCTGATAGAGAATGGAGGTTGACCACGGACTATCAGGGTTTGAATGAAGTAACTCCAGCACTGAGTGCTGCCATGCCTGACATGCTGGAGCTCCAGAATGAACTGAAGTCCAAGGCAGCAAAGTGGTATGCCACCAATGACATTGCAAGCGCATTTTTTTCTCCATTCCCTTAGTAGCAGCAAGCAGGCTCCTGTTCACTTTCACCTGCACAGGGGTGCAGTACACCTAGAATCATTTGCCCATGGGGTGGAAATACAGTCCCACCATCTGTCATGGACTGATCCAAGCTGCACTAGAGAAGGGTGAGGCCCCAGAGTACCTGCAGTACATTGATGACATCATTTTCTGGGACAACACAACAGAAGAAGTTTTAGAGAAGGCAAGCAGTTTCATACAGATCCTCCTGGAATCTGGCTTTGGTATCAAACAAAGTAAGGTCAAGAGGCCTGCCTGAGAAACCCAATTTCTGGGAATCAAATGGCAAGGGAGACCCCGGCAGATCCCAACTGAGGTGATCAAAAAAGTCACAGTGATGTCTCCACCAACCAGCAAGAAAGAGACACAGGTTTTCCTCCATGCCATTGGTTTCTGGAGGATGTGGATCCCAGAATACAGCCAGATCATGAGCCCTCTCTACCTGGTAGCCCGGAAAAAGAACAAATTTGGCCGGAGCCCTGAACAACAGGTTTTTGGGCAGCTTAAACATGAAATTGCTCATGCAGTAGCTCTTGGGCCAGTCAGAACAGGACCATATGTGAAGAATGTGCTTTACTTTGCAGCTGGGGACAGCAGCCTTTCTTAGAGTCTCTGGCAGAAGGCGCCTGATGAGATTTGGGGCCAACCACTTGGATGCTGAAGCCGAAGCTACAGAGGGTCTGAGGCCAATTGCACTCCAATAGAGAAAGATATTTTAGCAGCATATGACTGGGTCCAGGTAGCCTCAGAGGTGATCAGCACAGAGACACAGCTCCTCCTAGCACCCCAACTATCAGCGCTGGGATAGATGCTCAAGGGGAAGGCTTCCTCCACACATCATGCCACGAAGCTATATAGAGCAAGTGTACTGCTTTGATTATGTAACATACCCATATGGGGAACCCTAAATGCCCTGGGATTTTGGAAATAATCACCAACTGGCCTGAAGGTGAAAGTTTTGACCTAGCGGATGAATACAAGGAAGAAGAAGTGGCACATGCGGAGAAAGCCCCAGCATGCAACTAGCTGTAGGACAATGACAAGCATGACGCTCTCCACTGATGGTTCCTGTCACCTGGTAGGGATGGACTGAAAATGGAAGGCAGCTTTGTGGAGTCCTACATGACAAGTCACAGAAGCCACTGAAGGCCAAGGCGGGTCAAGCCAGCTTGCAGAACTCAGAGCTGTGCAGCTGGCCTTAGATATTGCAGAGCAGGAGAAGTGGCCAACACTCTATCTTTACTCTGACTCATGGATTATGGCTACTGCTCTGTGGGGGTGGTTGGACAGGTAGAAAAAGGTGGGGTAGCAACATAGAGGAAGGCCTATGTGGGCTTCAGAGACATCACTGCCAGAATGGAGAAATTGATAGTAAGGGTTCGCCATGAAGATGCTCACGTGCCCAAGAGCCAGGCCAGTGAGGAACATAGTAATAACAATGAGGCACACTGAGCTGCCCAAATTAACGTGTCACAAGTGGATCTAGACTGGCAGCACAAAGGAGAGCTCTTCATGGCCTGATGGGCCCATGAGGCTTCAGGTCATCAAGGCAGAGATGCCACCTATAGATGGGCATGAGATCAAGGGGTGAACATAACTATGGATACTATCTCCCAGGTTGTTCACAAGTGTGAGATGTGTGCTGCAGTTAAACACGCCAAGAGGGTGAAGCCCCTGTGGTATGGTGCGAGGTGGACAAAATCAGGCATGGTGAGGCCCAGTAGATTGATTATATCACCTTGCCACAGACCCACCATGGGAAATGCCACATGCTCACAATGATTGAAGCAACCACTGGATGGTTGGAAACGTACACTGTGCATCATGCTACTGCCCAGAATACCATCTTGGGCCTTTAGACACAAGTCTTGTGGCAACATGGTACTCCAGAATGAATTGAGTTGGATAATGGGACTCATTATAAGAACAGCAAGGTGGCTAAGTGGGCTAGGGAGCATGGGATTGAATGAGTGTTCCATATTCCCTATCATGCACCAGCTGCTGGGAAGGCTGAAAGGGGTAATGGACTGTTAAAAACTATTTTGAAGGCATTGGGTGGGAGAATTTTTAAGAACTGGGACCAGAATCTAGTCAAGGCCACTGGGCTAATCAATACAAGGGATTCTATCAATTGAGCTGGGAGAATCCTGAGAATTATTCTAATGAGTTAAATATGCTTCTCTTGTAACTAATTATGTGTAGGCACATAATGAAACGGTTCTGTGTGAAGACAGAAGATTAAATTATCTAATTTCACCCTTGGCATATTTCAACACTCAAGGAAGAGAACTGTATTAGCAGTGGGATCAGTATCAGGACACTCACTGATAAAGATGACAGGCCTTGCCAAACCTGGCACTGAAAAGCTGATTCTCACTCATGCCCTTTATTTGCTCTTGCTACTCCCTTCCTCTCACCTCTTAAGAAGTCTGAAAAGCCCACCAGCTCTCCATTTTCGCATCCCTTCATTCCAATAATTCCAGAAATACTGTCTTCAAATTCTAAATAAATTTAATCAAAACAAGTAGTAGGCTTCCATTAACTTGAGTAAGAACTGATCCAGCTTTTTGACTGGGAGATGCTTGAAGCAAGAACTTCACATTTCTTCGTGTACTAATTGTAAAATAATTAATAAAAGTAAATTAGATCAAATGTAACTTAGAGAAAGCCACTCTCCTGAATTATAAGTATTGAAACATAGCCAGAGGAGCACTTTCAGCATCTTACTCTGCTGTGTACTGCTGATTCAATTACAATGTTTAGACATGATTTGCTACAGAGATACCTACTATAACTTCCAAGATGCACTAGACCTCAGGTAAATTAGGTAGATGTGTTAATATTCAGAAAGTCAGAAAGGACTGAATATAACTTACCTTTTAGAGGTATGTGTAAACTGTTCCTTTAGTTTGAACCCAAGAAAATTTATATCTGTGATTTAAGTCTGAAATTTTGATTTTTTTCAAAAGTCATCTTTATACAGTTTTTCTACACTAAAAGATTCTCAATGATTTGGACATAAAATCCACCAGTTCAGCTAACTAACTCATTGAGTACTTCAGCCTTTCATCCCTAAAATTCCTTCCAACCTACAACTCTGAAGATACAGCAAGCAGACACAAAATCTACTAATCAAAGTTCGGTGTCACAATCTCATAATTTTAACCAAAGTAAATAAAATAAATAAAGATTGTGCACAGAAAAAAATCCATTAAGCACTAACTTTAATATACATTAGAAATTTTTCTGGCTTCAAGAAATTTAATCTAAAAAGCAAGACAAATTTTCTTTCCAATTACTGATAAGGTGGGTTTTTTTAACTCGCTTATAAAAACAGGCAATCCTACATTTTGTTTCATAGTACTTCCCTAAAGTCAAAGATACACTTCACTCTTATCTTTTCTTTGCTGTTCCTAGAATGATTGCTCTGTTCATTATATTGTTTGATGTTGCCATTTCAGCTTTCCAGTGCCTGATTTGTTCTCTTCCCTCTCAAAGTTATTAAGCTCTGCATTCCAAAAATAAGCTGATTTTCTCATTTAAAAACCAATGTCATCTTTGTATATTATGGATTTACAATTCACAATGCTAACAGATCATGGAAACAGTGACATGAAAGGTTAAATTATCAAAATGAATTTCACTTGCTTAAAAAGGAAACAATTGATAGTACCATGTAAGTAAACACAGATCATTACTTCACAAAGATCATAATCAATAGGTACCCATAAGGTACCGAAGTTGCAACACTCACAAGTTCACAGAATGCTGAGAAACAAAATCTGAACGTGTGGAATACGATACAAAGTATGTTGGCCACACTTCACTTTCCCAGTATGCACCCATCCAGCTGTGCACTAAATTTACCTACAAGGTGGGAGTGAAGGTGATTATATTTCACCCAGATGATCTGTGCATATGGATCCTGGGCCACAGGCACAATATCAATCACTCCATCTTTCAGCCCAGGAACTAGGCTAGTACCCTCCTTATATCTAGGGGACACCATAGGTCAATGTAAAACAAAAAAAAGTGTCTGATAACCTACACAAATCCTTATTTTTTAATAAGCTATTGGATCCAGATCATTCATGTATCTTTATCCTGGACACACAACAAGAAAAATTCCAGTGCATTATGCACTTTGTATACTTTCCTAGAGATTGGGTCTATCAGGTTTCCATAAAGCTGTAGCACAGTTACATGCCCCAGATGTCCTCTGACCATTTTTTCGCCTGTTACTAAATCATGTGGCCACTTTGTATTTCACACTCTACTTCCTCAGCTCAAATCCATACTACAGTCGGGTCTCCTATAACACGGACCCGCAGTCTTATTTGGGATGCGCGCAGTCCAACTTCCACGCTGAATGGCGACCGTGTTGCGGCCACTGCCCAGGCCGCCCCTGCAGCCACTGTGGCCGCGGCCGCTGCCCCCATGGACACCCCCCGCGCCCCTGCCACCACTTGTCCTGCCCCCGCTGCAGCCTGAGCCACCACCACCGCTCGTTCCGCCGTCCCAGCCACCACCGCTGCCACGGCGCAATATGGGGGCCGCGAAGTGCAAGAGGGCCAACTGTATAACTTTTATTACCAAGAAGCTCTTGTTCTGCAGGCTGGCAATGTCATAACACAGGTCATGCTTCAAATCAGAAGACTTTAATAAACTAAGAAATTAGAATGATGTTTCTATCATTTTGAGCAATCAGTCTTTTCCACAAACAATTACAGTGATCCCCTGGAATTCACTGGGTGTCGGATCTGGGCAGGTCCCGCGAGTTATGAAATCCATGAAGATACCGAACCCATGAATATTCAACTACTCCCCACCCGTAGCCACGAACCCTCCACTAATAAAGTGTGGAGGGGCGGTCCTGGGAGTGTGGCTCACACTGTAGCACGTCATTAAAGAATGTGAAATCCGGAATCTGGGACATTCTGTGCATGTGCACGGTCTCAAAACTCACTGAAAATCCAACCGCGATTAATCGAATACGCGGATATGCGAGCCACGAATATGCAAGGGACCACTGTATAGTTAAGACATTACTGGGGTGCTTTTTTGCTTTGTATCCTCAACCAGTAAGTCTCAGGAGGAGCTTATATGTGACAATGGAGTAAAAATATGGTGAATAAACTATACTTCAACTTTGAAAACTGGGGTCATTGTACATTTTCTTGAAACCACTTCTCTAAACATCCTCTGCAATAGTAAAAATTAACAAAGATCCTTAAACTTTCATAAGACGTTATTTTTAAGTACAGTCAGCCCTCTTGCATTTTGCGCCCCCCATATTGCAGCTTCAGATCTTAGCAGCATGATTTTTTAGCGAAGTAGGAGACTCGTTTTGCAACCGCACATGCCTGACATGCCGCGGCGGTGGCCCCAGTCCCGGCCCTGGTCTAGGTGCGGGCAGCAGAAAGGGCAGCGGTGGTGGCTCGGGCTGCAGCGAGGTCAGCATGGGTGGCAGCGGGGGCACGGGTGATGGCAGCGGGGGCGGCGGCGGGGGTGGGGGGCACAGGCGGCAGCACAGCTGCCATTCAACACGGAAGTCGGGCTGTGCAGGTCCGAATTAAGACCCTGGGTACGCAATATAGGAGACCCGACTGTATAACATAGAATTGCCAGTGAAATAAATAAAGATAACTCTTTTTCTTTTCTATCTTTAAATAAAACCCAAAAAAATAACAAGTAATATTAGGATTCACTTTTTCAATGCAATCTTTATGTAAAAACTAAAGTTTCATATGGAATAACATATCACACAACACCTGACAGAATACCACCCAGCTTCGTCTTTTTCAATGCCTGCCACAAATTCTTCAAGATCATGAGTTCAAAACCGAAGGCATTACTAAGGATTAGAGCCCAATATTACCCTGTGAACATTGCCTTCACAGGTTAAGGAGCATGACTACTGCATGTGGGACTTGTAACAGATAATCATTTTTTGTTTATGTGCACACATCATGTCAGTCTACTGCTTGGCTGTGCAGACAAAATCAATGCAAAAAGGCCAGCACATAGTTATACATTTTGAATCCCAAAGAGTCAAGAGGTTCTCCACTACTATTTCAACCTTCTTTATGTTCAACTTTCTTTCATTCCACCACAAATCCTCCTAGCACTTAAATAAGCAAGCTGATACACAACTGCTAAGAGCTGCTGACTTACAATTAATGTCATAATAGTCTCAAATATGAATAGTCCTGATCATGAAGGACTAGCTTTAGGCTGCGGGTGTGCAGGTTTCTAAGACACACTCAGGACTTACCTTGTTGAGATCCTTGAGCGGGTCCAGAGAAGGGCGACAAAGATGGTGAAGGGGCTGGAACACAAGCCCTATTAGGAGCGACTGAGAGAGCTGGGGTTGTTCAGTCTGGAGAAGAGGAGGTTGAGGGGAGACCTTATCACTCTCTACAACTACCTGAAAGGGAGGTGTAGCCATCTGGGTGTCGGTCTCTTCTCTCTGGCTACAAGTGATAGAACAAGAGGACACAGTCTTAAACTGCGTCAGGGGAGATTTAGACTTGACATTAGAAGGAACTTTTTCACAGAGAGGGTGATCTCTCAGTGGAATGGGCTGCCCAAGGAGGTGGTGGAGTCACCATCCCTAGAGGTGTTTAAGAAAAGGTTGGATGATGTACTTGGTGGCATGACCTAGATATTAGGGTAGTGTGTTATAGGTAGGATGGTGTGTTGGT
>WEKX01009258.1:253468-398831 GCA_013390025.1 Pitta sordida | reverse complement strand
TTCATTAATAACAGAAAGATTAGTTAGATTACTGGGCTTGACCTCTTGAAGAAAGGGTTCCAAATTCAGAGTCTGTTAAATGGGTTAAAAATCCCCTTATTAAATTATGCCTCATTTTATTAGTGGACTTTACCGGTAACTGTCATTTTATGGCTGAAGCGTCCCCTGGTGAACTGCTGTGTGGCCTTTTTACAGTATTTGCAGAAAATCATGCTCCAAACTTACTCCCTCATTTCTGCAAGGCAGCCTATTGTTTTAAATAGGATTACTCATGCAAGGCAGATTAATTCACCTACAGGAACAAAGCCAGGGGTGGGGGCCTCATTTTAAGGGGTACCTTGCAGAGCAGCAGAGCTCAAACTGCTTGTAGGAAGATGCGGGGAAATGTGGGTTGTTAGGGTAGGAATGGAAATGTTGGATGAGGATCCATCTCCAATGCAATTAGAGACAGGAGTGACCCAACCCTTGGCCTGAGCCACCCTCTCTGCAAGGGTAAGAGGAACAGGGTTGTGTCTTTAGGCCACTTTAACCTGACCCAGGCAGGAAGAGGGAAATGGTACACATGTGCAGGAGGTTTTGCAGCACATTTCCTCTCTTTGACCTGTGCTGTTGACCAAAATTCAGGGTCTTGTTGGTTGATCCAGATGGAAGGAGTGACAAGGAAAAGTGTTTCTGATGTGTTTCTGTTTGGTTACAAGAATGCTCACAGCTCTTCTTCCCTGAACACAGAAGAAATCAGCATTGAGGGCCCGTTTCCTTACTTAGAGCTCCAGATCTGCTCCAGGCAGCAGTGTGACCCCAAATCCCTCTGTTTCTTGTATTCAGTCCAGGTTTTATATCAATGATTGCTCAGGCTCTTCAAAGTTTCCGTTCCCTGCCTGTTTTGATGCTCCATCTTTCTGTCTCTTCCTCCACCTGAGCTGTGGAGTCCATCTGCATGTAACCTTCTTTCCTTTTAATATCCTACCCCAAACTGTCCTCCCAGAGCCTTCAGGTTCTTGAGCAATCTTGCATTGTGGGTGGAAATAGACTTAATGTCTCCTTCAGCTACCCTAAATAAAGGAATGCAGTTAAACTTACCGATTTCGAGAAGGTTTAACCCAACCTCTAAAAATAAAAGCCTAATGGAGTGTTGCCCTGAGGTTTTCATCTTAGCAAAGACGTCTCTAGGAAATGCTGTGAAGTTTGTAAGTAATGGCATAGAAATAATAGAAGTAGAAATAGAAACAAATTCAAAAAACACAGTGTATTTTGCAAAAGACGTCAGTGGGTACGAAAGAGGTTTCCCTTCTCCACTACCAAGGGTACTCAGTCCAAAGATTCCATCGTGGTCTGAAAAGTTAACACTCTTCATTTAAGTTGCTGGAAAGGAGAAGTGAGAAGTAGAACAGCCTCTCTTGGAGGCTGGGGTCGTTTTTCCTGTTCTGTGTGCCCCCCTTTGAAAGCTCAGGGTCTCACCTGGATGGTCAGTGGCACTGTAGTAACATGCAGGAGGTATGGGAGGTGGCACAGAGTGGCCTTCAAGAAGGTCAGAAGATGAGGATCTACCTAAATGATCACGTGCCTACTGAAACTGATGACAAAGCACCCAGTGCTTTTAATAAAGGATCAAACCTTTAGTGGTTTGTGGACCAGATATGGTTCTGAAACATGTGGTTTGGCACAGGATGTCTCTTGGCTCCAAAACACTCATTTCAATCTGCTGTCTGCCCACCAGCGTGGGTTAAGGAGCTGCAGCCACCAAGGAGAAAGAATTCATGAGTTACTGACGCTTCCAGGTGCTCAACAGAGAGATCCATGTTTTATCAGCCAGGAATTTGGAGAAAAATTATGGTCCCAAATTGCTTGATACAGTCAGTTGGTTTTGAATTGTATGAAGTGTTTGGTGTGGTGAGAGAGAGCAGGGCAGCTGCTGAGGTCTCAGCCTCATTCATCTAAAATCGTGCTTACAGTGGAAAACAGGTTCTGGCCTTGAATAGGGTAAGAAAAGGGTGTGGAGTTTGGAATCTCTTCCATGGCCAGACTTCCTCAGGAAAATGGTGAATTGCCTTGCAGAGATAATAATACCTAGGGACTGACATGGCAAAAGCAGTTGAGAGAATTAACCTGTGATTGCAAGCAGATTGCTTGCTCTGTGTTATTACAGAGCCATTTTCCTTTGTCAACCTCAAAACACTTTGCAGAGGAGATCACTTACCAATGATTAATAGTTTAGCATGCACATAGCTCTTTTCTCCTTCACAGCACTTGAGTGTTGATGCATCTTCATGCTCCTCTCGCAAAACATGTAAGTTAATGTTATGATTATCTTCGCAAGTAAAGAAATATGGGCCCCTGGTTTAGGAGTAGGGAGGGGGAATTTCTCCCTTCTCCTTTGGTCCCACCTTGCTGGCCTTGGCTTGTATAGGGTGTCAGTTGCAAAAGTACCTTATTTTGTAGGTCTTTGCTCAGCCTCCTGGTTAGCTAAATATATACCTGTGGGGAGATAATTACACACTATCAGTAGTAAAGTGTACTAAAATAATGTACGTTAATTAACACACTTGCAAAACCGAAGTAGGAATTTTCACAGAGATAAATCTGCTGCAGCAACAGCTGTATCTGAGGCAAACGTGAAAATAAAACCAGGGGGCCAGTAAAAACCAGCTTCTTCACGCTAAAAAAAAAGGAAAGACATGTACCCACTGGGAAGGCCATGGTGACATCAGTTCAAAAGGACAGGGTTGAAATACACCTTCCATCTGTGCAGGCGGATCTGCCTTCGTGACTGGGGGGAAGATTGGTGTGATGAATCCCATCTTACCCATGTGTCTGTTTAGCTAAGTGTGAGTGGCCCAGCAGGAGGGATGTACAAACGGGCCTCATATTATTGGGGGAGGATTTAGAGACTAATTAAATTGTGTGGCGGTGGCTTAAAAAAAAAATCACCTCGGTACCATCTTAGAATTCACTGTCAGTTCATCCAGCAGAATTCTTGTGCTTTTCCTCTCTTCCCACATTTACTTCTGATGAAAATACTCAGCATGGAAATTGTCTCTCCGACCTTCCCAGCTGAAGCAACTAATGGCTGATTTACCTCTCCTACCTCATGTTTTGGGAGAAACTCAGTTGCTGACCTGAGTCTTACTCAGACCAGAGGCACTGGTGGCTTTGGGACATTATTGGCTCCAAATCCCTGTGGCACCTATTGATGTTGTTTCCTGCACATCTCAGGTCACAGCCAGTCTCCAGTTCAACCCAGCACATCTCCCCAGTTAGCACTGGAAGGGGTTTGTATCCCAGGTACTTGACCATGCCTGTTTCTCCAGTCCATGGATTCAGTCACCCTTGGGATTCATGGCTGTGTTGGTTAGTTTGAGAGTTTGCTGGTGAGATACCTGCTGCTCCGTCTGTCCTCCCTTTCCCCAGTGCTCTGTGGTGCAGTGTGGATGCACAGGTGTCTGTTTGCATCATTCTCTCCTGGCACAGATCCCTGTGGTTTTGTTGTCACACTTCACTCACAAATAACAATCCTTTGCACTCCGTCCCCAACCTGCCCCAGATCAAATTCTAGCTTTTTCCAAGGCAGTGGAAGTGGCATAACAGATCCGTCTAATCAGACTTGCCCAGTGGCCATGTCATCCTATACCTCCTAAAGCCTGGGTGAGAGGGAGATTCCTCTCTAAAGATCAGCTAAAAGTCGGGTGGGATTTCAGCCCTGCAACTCTGACATTCAGCAGAGCACGTGGGGCACCCCAGTCCCTCTCCTCCTTTGCAGCTGAGCTGGGAGGGCTCGCAGGGGACCCGGCCAGGGGAGCCAAGCTTCAGCAGGAAGCATTCAAATGTATTTCATTTCAGGGTGACCTTTAACAGGTGTGGATTTACTGATGGGGAGGGGAGAGGGAAGTAAGCAAGGGATTAAGGCGACTTTACCCTCCCTCCACTTTAAGCACCAGCTTGCACAGCATTCCAGTACTGAGAGATGGAATTCGTGGCTGGGTGGCTTTATATCTTCTGCCTCCCGGGTTCTGGGCAGGGTCGTGGCTGCCCTTTGGCTTTAGCAGTGCTGGGAATTCAACTGAAGGTGTGCTGTCCTACCAAGTGTCTCAGATAAAACCCTGGGGAGTGGGTTGGGGGTGAAAAATCATCCTCCTCAGTGTGAGAATTGGCATTTATCCTATAGAGGAATTGCACCGTTCAGGCAAACACAAGGTGTGTGACATATTCCCTGGGTGACTTTGCCTCTTCCCAATCCAGTGCTGCTGTGGAAAAGCTGCTTTCCTCTAACCCAGCGCCTGCTGCACCTCAGTGATGGATTAAAGCAACTCTCCATTTTCCTTATCCCTCTCCGAGGGGAATTGTAAAGTTTAATTAATTGCATTTTGTAAAACATGATGAGATTCTTGGATGATAAATGCTACACAAATGTAGAGTATTTTTTAATGAGCACTGTGTGACGGCTGCAACTAAACGCTTGTTTAATCAAACTGATCACAGCTGCAAAAAAATCCTCACCCTGCTGCTATCAGCCAGACATCAAGCACTCAGTCTTTCATGGGCTCCTGGTTTGGAGGATCCCAAGGCATTTTTCAAAACTTCAGCAAAATAAAAAGGCAAGGAGTGTATTTATATGTCTATATTTATATATCTATGTTTTATACACCTTTCCCTTTATGTGTGCAGTTTAGATTGCATACCAAACCACCTGGCAACAGGGAAGGGAAAGATCAGTTAATGGTGTGGCTGGATGTCAGGGCTGGATGTACCTGCTCTGCTTTTACCTGCCCATGTCAGGCACCAGACTTCTGGCAATGTGTATTTTGTGTTTCACGAGTTTCCCTCAGATGTGGGTGTGTGAAATCAGCCAGGCTGCACCTTTTCCAGTAAACGGGGTTAAAATGAAGTCTGTTGCACACCACAATGTAAAACCTACTCAGGGACCTGGAGGTAGTTTCCATACTGGAAATTGTAGCCCAGTGTAAGGACAGGCGGGGTGCCATTTCTTCTGCTGGCTTTCAGTCAGGAAAAGCAAGAGTAATTTCTTGAGCTAAAAGCCCTGCCTTGGGCTACTTGGTGGGCAGAACTTCAGCCATACACTTCCTCCATAAAGCTGCTCCTCCTGCTTTTGTAATGCTGCAGCATCAGATCACCAATAAATGAATATGACTTGAAGCAGCACTTAAGAGTAGAGCCTGGCAGGAGCAGTCTACAGATTTCCATCCAGTGATGACACAGGCCAGTCCTACAGCCTTTGGGATCCAAGGATGCTCTCAGCAGAGGTTACTATGGTTTCTCACACTGGTGGTGTGGGACTGAAATGGTGACAGCACTCAGATCCCTCCTGTACTTCATCTCCACTGCTGTTTCCTTAAAGCTGGTGCTTTGCAAAATTTGCCTTTTCTGGCCCTTTTATAATCTCTGCTGCCTTTGGCCAGATGGATTTTTCCTTGAGGGGAGAAGAACAGGAGGAGAATGGCCTCTGTATAGATATTGGCTGGCTGTGCTGGGAAGGAAAATGAAGACAGAAGAAATGAGCTGTTGAACCCATGGTGTTATGAGAGGGATGAGTGAGACGTTTTAGGGAATAACCAGCCAATCAGCCAATCTCACAAGCAATTTGTCTTTCCTCATTATAAGGCAACACCATAGTGGGAGAAATGCAGAGCCATTCTTCAGAAGATTTATTGCCCTGTAGCATCTGCGGGAGAAAACTCTAAGTGCTGAGTAGAGCAGGAAATTGGAAGTAGATTGCACAACCTGCAATTCAACAAAGTTCTTGGGTCTTCTGTGGAAAGAGAGTGTAGAAGTTTTAAAGCTGGGTTTGTTTTATAAAGCTTTCTCAGTCCTGGGAGAGGAACCAATATAGGTTTGGTTGGAGCTGATGGAGGCTTTCTCATTTACAGGTCTGGCTAATAAGAGCATCCTGCTCTAACCAGAACAGAGGGAAATACTTGCCAGTGCTGTGATGGATCTTACTGTGCCTACAGTTGGTGAACCAAATACACTGCTGGGAGCTACTGGAGTTTACAGGACCTCAGAGGAGAGGGGTGCCTGTGTTCCCTGCTGTGAACATAACTCTTTACAGCCCTCTGTATGTACAGCATTTTCTCAGAAACCAGCCTCAGGGACAATTATACATTAATAGCTACTTCTTTCAGAAGCAGCCAGCCCTGCTCCTGAGAAACAGCTATTTTCAGGCAGTCTTGTTCCTGAGGAACTGCTATTTTTAGTGAGTTCTATTTCTGAGGCAAAAAAAAGAAGAAGAAGCCATTTCTGTATCCCTCCACCATGGCCCAGACCCACTGGCTGTGGTTGACTTGCATTTTGCAATAAACATTTCCTCTTTACATCTCAGTAGCCTGAAGAAAGTGGTTCTCCAGCCATTACAGAGAGCAGCAATCCGAGCTGGGGATAATTATGCAGGGAGGGCTTGTGGGAGGCAAAACCATATTCACATACTATAGATTCCATTAGAAGGAGTAGGGAGATGTAACGGGGCTCTCCTGGGAGATGCAGGACTTTTAGATACCTAATTTGGAAGTCCCTTCTGGTATCCATTTTCAACATCCCAAGAGTAATGATTAATCCTGTACTCCAGGTTTCTCTGAATCAGTTTGTAGCTGTAGTAAATATGGGCTGAGCACGATAACGTCAGTGGTGCTCTGGGTAGATGACTTGAGGCAAGAGAAGCTCAGGGTCTGTGGCCATTAACTCACTGTGCACAGTCATCTGGCAGGGATTGCAACTCAGGAATCTGCCACTGAGATAAAAGAGGCTCCGTCAGAGCTGAGGAATGTGGTGTTTTGCAATATAAGTATCTCGTATGCTGGAGGCCCCATAAATGCACCCCAGCAATGCCGTGTTCTCATTCCTGCAGCATCCCAACAGCACAGACCAGGAGACCTTCCCTATGTTCTTGTGGCCACGGCCTTTCAAGGGGCATTTGCGAGATGTAACCACATGAAAAATTCCAGTAATACCTTTTTGTTATTCAGGGATTTAATGCAAATACGGTGTCCTGACACAAGGGTGAAGTCCCTCTGACATGAATTTCAGCAGTGCCTGTGCAGAGTTCATCTCAGGAGGGTTATGATCTTTTCCCTGCAGCTTTCTGCCTCTGAGAAGTGCGTGGGTGAAGGTAACAAGTTTGGATTAGTTTTGTTGCCCAGAAAGGTTGTGGCTGCTCCATCCCTGGAAGTGTCCAAGGGCAGGTTGGACGGGGCTTGGAGCAACCTGGGATAGTGGCAAGTGTCCCTGCCCAAGGCAGAGGGTGGAGCTTTAATGTCACTTTAAGGTCTTTAGGTCACTCCAATCCAAACCATTCTATGAGGAGTGGCATCAGCAATGAACACACACTGGAACCATGGTTTGTATACACTCGTAGATCTTTTCTTGGCAGAGTGCTACTGTCTGGATTCAACAGAATCAGCAGCTTTAGTCTTTGAACAGGGTCACAGCAGCACGGTGGAAAAGCCGCCCATCCTTGCTCCGGCACTGCTGGCTCAGGGGCTGCTCTCAGAAGACTGGGGGGTGTGTGCGGTCTGAAGGTCACTCTTTCTGGGGAAGAGGCTCTTCTTTCCTGTCTGAGGAGAAGGGGAAGCTGTTAGCAGTTCAGCCTTGTAAGCAGTTTCCCTTCTCTCTTGTGCAGGCAATACTGATGAACTTGGTCTGTAAGTGAAGATTATTTATCTCTTTTTTAACCCTCTGCAGGGGAGGAACTCAGTTGTGTTTGTTCTGCAAAACCAGACACTCCTCCCGCCCCTCTTTTTATAAAATATTCCTCGTATCCTCCCATCTCCAAGAAAAGTCATTATCTCTGGACAGTTTCTTGAAACCCAATTGCCTTTATATTCTGGTCATAAGCAGAGCATTGTTCAAAGTGGGAGTGAGTCGTGGATGCTTTTATCACAACGAGAGCCCATTATTGGCACTTTTTACTGCTTCACCAGAGAAAGCCAGGCAAAAAATGGGACAGAAATCTAGGAAATGAAGGGTAATTTACAGTTCACAAAGGAGCAGTAAAAATTAATTAGCTGTCTTAAGATCCATTCCAACCTGGGCCTGGACTTTGTGCCAGCTCTCTGCGTTGCATAAACTGGCTGTGCTGTGCTGGGCTGCTGAGATCAGGCTTGTGCTGTGAAATTAAGGCTGGTTGCTGAGGCTGAAGTCCTTTAGGGCATGCAAAATGTGTATACACACCTAATTTGGTGTGCCAAAGAGACATGATGGTTGGTGCATATAACTCGGGTCATTACATGCTCAACTGGCTACTTAAGACGTTCACTATTAGTTGTCACAGTAACTGCTCATGTAAATTACTGATGCAGTTATTCACGTAATTTAACACTGAGCTCCTTTGAAAATCCAGGCCTAATTCATCCTTTTTTTTCAAGATGGTGCCTGCTTGAATGCAACACACTTTACACACTGTGTCCATATGGTCCAATTCCAGAAGGGGACAGAACCCCAGAAGGATTAGGGAGGTGACAAGATACTGGCCCAGCTGGGCTCTGGGCCGCTTTGGTCCTGCTGTGGGATGCAGGGACTGAGCAATACCAGCATCTTGCCAATCATGTTGCCAGCCCTTCAGTCAAGCCTGAGATCCCCACCTGGAGAAAGAACTCCACAAATCAGAAATGTCCTAAATTGGATCCTTTTTTGGTGCATAATTTTCAAAACTGTAATTTCCATTTGAGAACTATTTGTCCTGATCCTGAGCATCAGCTGAACTCATTTTTTTTTCCCCTCTGTAGTTTAATTTAGGCAGCAGATGCCATCAGAATGTTAATGCCTTCTTAATTCTCACCTACATGCTTTTATTCTTATTAATTTGTTATCTGGGGCTTTAATACTCTATTTTTTTCCCTGCTTTGATCAGTTGAAATAATTTGATGGCAGCGTTTCAACAGGGCTTGCACAGGGGAAGTATGTAATGGTGCATCACCAGTGTGTGTTGCCGTGTATCCTGCAGCGTGCTCAGCTGTTGGACTGCGCCGCCACGGATCATGTGATGGTTTTAGGTGATTAGAGATGAGGCCTTAATTATCCCTGCTGCGAAACACTAGAGACAGAACAAGCTTTAAGGGCAGTTTCCCTGGTCCCGGATTTTGCCCGGTGCAATCAAGGGTCGGCGATCCAGGAGTGTGAGCACAGCCTGTGGAAGTGCAACTGAGCTTGTGTTGGACGTGCTTGGACAGCTGCCTGGCCACAGCGGATGCTTTCAGTCAGCACCCTTAAACCACTGGTATGGGGAGGAGATGGGGGTGTCCCCACGGCATTCCCTGCTCTCAGCTCAGGGGCTCGGGGATGGGGAACAGGATCGTTCGCAGCTGGGGTGAAGCGCTGGATGATGTTTCCCCTCCCAGGACCAGAGGACAGAGAAGTGGGGATGGGTGGGTTCGTTGCTGCTCCCCAGGAGATGCCAGATCCGGCTGCACAGGAGTGTCTCCGTTACTTGAATGCTGGGAGGCAGCAGGTTTGGCTTCTGAGACAGATTTAGTGAATGTCACCTACGAGAGGATGTTCCAAGCTGTCTAGAAGTAACAAAAATAAAGATAAGGAGTGCCAGAGAGAATGAAGGGTTTTACTGATTTGATCAAAACACTTCTTAAAGGAAGAGGAAGAGAAGTGCCCAAGTCCCAGACAATTTTTCAGTCAGTGTGGTTCCCTCCCTCCTGACAGCAGAGAGAGGGGGCCTCAACAAACTTTACTGGGTACTTTGGTACAACTTCAACAGGCAAAAAGCCCTTTTGCCCAGTAAAGATTGGGAATGACCCATATTTACCAAGTAGGGGGTAAATAAGTAGAGGGAGAGAGGAACTATTTGACCTTTTACGTTACGACAAAACTCTGCCCTTCGTGCACTCACAGGTGGGTTCGGGGAAGGCAGCTGGAAGGTTCTTTTATCACATTTGAAAGATAGGAGATGAGGTTTTCTAGAGAGACTGTTCCCATCATGAGAGAAAAGACAGAAGAGAAGGGAAAGGATAAGGATGAATCCACATTTTACTGTGTTGCTTCTCAAGCCCAGTTTCTACAATGGATCCCCACATGTGCATTCTCAGTGCTCCCAGTTTGACCTGTTCTAACCTTAAACTCCTCAATGTGTCCTAGCAAATCTAAGTCTGTGGGTTTGCAAAAACACCTTTTCCTAATGCCACTGGCGCAGTTTTGGAAGACACTAATTCAGGGAGAAGTATGTGTGTTACACTGTTCTTGTTACTGCTTGTAGTTTGGGGCATTCAGTGGAGAATCACAGAAAGGTTTGGGTTGGAAGGCACCTTAAAGCTCATCTTGTTCCACCCCATTCCATGGGCAGAGACACTTTCCACTGTCCCAGGTTACTCCATGCCCGGTCCAACCTGGCCTTGGACACTTCCAGGGAATGATTTTCTAGGCAACCTGTTGCAGTGCCTCACATATGTCTCAGGTTGTCCCTTTTCTGGGAGAAACATGAGACCATGTTCTATTTTATCCCTCCAATGTTATTTGCAGATGTCAGAGGGTCAGGGCAAACATCTTTTTTCATTGAATATCACCTACAGGAAGTTGTGGTTGGCTTTTAAAAGTATTTCAAAGAAGTTTGGGGGGGTGAGGTTTGTTTTAAGTGAGCAGTGGGCTGTGTTTGCACCCCCAAACATGTCTGAGTCGAGTGCCACTCCAGATGTGCCCTATATAGACATATGAACCTGGTCTATGTGGAATTTTGTGCCAGATCTGTGCTCCAAGCCAGGCAGATTCCAGCCAGCACTGTGCTCTTGGTAGTGCTAATGGTGTTTCTTGATGGTAACGAGCTTGAGAAAGAAAATCTTTGCATTCAGACAAAGGACTGCCTAAGGCAGGGACCTGAGTAACAGCTGCATCCAGCAGTTTGGTGGGAAAAATCGGAGCAGGGTGAGACTGTGGCTTTTATTTGGGCAGATGGAGTCCATCTGCTGATGGGATCAGCTATGGGACATCGTCCTCTGGAAAGCTGGGATTAAGATACACAAGCAGTGCATGCAAATTAGGCATCAGATTATGCACACAAGAAGCACGACGGTCTTCTGGTATTTTGGTTGGCTTCCAGGTTCGGATTTGGAGTCCTTTATTTCTGGTGCATGAAGGCAGCAGCTGATGTGCTGAGCCTCAAAAGATGCCTCATCCCCCGACGTCCGGATTCCAGCAGGGCCCGGTGCAATGGCAGTCCCACACTCAGCACAACCTGTTCCCCTCCCTCCCTGCTCCCTCCACGGGAAAGTGGATCCTTCTGCAAACCATTCCCAGCTCGGGTAGAGGTGCCAGAGGAAAAAGTTGCAGAGGCCAGGTCCTTGCAAAGGCTTTGCCCTGTCCATCACCCATTAAGAGATGATAGCTTTCTGGCTGGAGTGACCTGCTGCGTGACACGTCGGACATTGTGTGTAGGACTTGAAGAGGTCGATGAGAGCTTTCTGAATCATTCATTACCTGCTGAAGTAGGTGAGTGACTGCTGTTGTCCTTATCCTTTTAGAGAAGGATGCTCAAGTATAAACAGGTTGAAAGATTCAGTGAAGGTCCCAAAGGAGGAAGCATTATAGCTCGGAAGTAATGCTTGGTCCCACGCTCAGGCAATTATTCCTCACTTGTTTCTCTCTGAAAATCATGTACTAAGCATTAGCATTATTAGGGCTGGTCAGCTCATACTACATAAACACCATAATGTGAATGTAGTTCTTTCCGCTGTTTTTTTGTCAGTTCATGAGTCAATCCCAGTTCCCCAGTTTCTGCCGTGCCTCCATGACAAGCTTTATCTCTTGGTCAGGATTCTGTGTGCTGAGTGGTTCATTCAATTCACATGGGGCTTTTTTCTGATATTTTTCCTCAGAACAAGCCTCTTCTTAAAAAGAAGGAAATCCTAAATGTTAGATTGCTGCTAACGTTCCCTGCGGCTGCGTGGAAGGATTTGTTCTTTAGGCTTCCTGAGTGGTTTCTTTGATTTGCAGGAGCTCTCGGTCACGAACAATGTTGTTATTTGTGTCTTTATTGCATCCAGACATTGACTTGGGCACCAGTGGTGCAGGTGCTGGACAAACCCTGAGCAACTGGGTGGTCCTTGGCGTCAGGAACTTATGAGGTCGAGGTTTGCAGTGTGCTGCACGTTGGATCTGCCTTCATCCTTCTGGCTCTACTGCAATTGTGAGAGGTTAACGAGTAGAAGGAAGAGAGTGGGAAGGTCTTCGGCCTCAGATGTTCAACTGAGGTAATCCCAAGGTAGTGGGGAATAGAGGAATTTATATATATACACTGATAAATATGTATAAATGAGGGATTTGGAGAGACCTCCTGTCCGTTGGGGAACACCCAGAATTCCTGCTAAATAAGACTCAGCAATTCATGTGGCAACTAGGGTGGTCTTGATTTCTGACCAATAAAAGAACCAGACTCTTGATCCCTGGATTTTCCACAGTATCTGTTTCTTTCTTCTTTTTCCTTTTCCCAGCCAGATGCTCAAACATACCCAGAAATGCCTGTTCTTTTCCCAGCTGGCTGCATCTCAGCGGAGAAAATCTGTGGCCCTCTCCCATTTCAGGCCTGTTTGACCTTGCCTTGTAACCAGATGTTTCACTGGAGAACGTTCACTTGGGAGAGCCTGGGTTGCATTCAGCTGCTGGTTGGTGAACTCTCTGCCTCGGTCAAGCAGCTGTAAACAAAACCAGCCCAAGAAAAACAAAACTTTTTCTAAACTGGGTTGGCCAAGGACAGAGTGGAATCCAGAGACGCAGATGGCCATTAGCACGTTGATGAGGTTGCAGAGAGAAGATCATCTGCCATTCCTGGTGTGCCACCATGGGTTTAACTTAGCTGAGGGATTCTTTTTGGGGGGTCTTACAACTCCTGTTCCCGTGGTTTCCAGGAGCTGGAGATCACACACACAGATCTGACACACAGATCTCTTCCAATACTGCCCATGGACCATTGTATTGTTTGTAGGTGTCCATGCATTTGAGTGAGGTTTTGCCCAAGAGTATTTACAAAGTGATGGCTTGGTGGCCTGAAAATCTCAGAAAAAGTACTCACAAGAACACAGTAACAAAAAGATGTGTCAGGGACATCTCTTCTTTTGAGAGACATGTTGGGATTGTTCCCCTGGCATTTGTAGACAGGCTTTCTGCAGACATGGTCATGTCTTCCACACTTGGCCAGGAGAAATTGTGAGTGATTTTTTTCTGGGGTTTAAACTACAGCAGGAGTTTAGATTGTCTGAACATTTTTCTTCAAATTTGGGAATTGGCCAGCCCTCAGAGTTCCTGTTTTGCACAAGATGCAGAAAGAAGATCATTAGCTTAAAGGTGGTGAGAGCTACAGGAGTGAGAAACTACAGGAGTTGAAGGCAGCTTAGTTTGAACCTCGGGCTCAGATCTAAGAAGGCTTTTTCTATTTATGTTGTGCTTGGCCAGGACAGAGGACAGGCAAATTTGCCCCGTCACCTCTGAACAGAATTGGTTCCTGAGCCAGAGCCATTCTGCAGTGAAGGAGTGTGTTATGCCGAGTGGAGATCTCTGGGATTTCTTGGCACATCGATCCGGAGAAGATGGGGGCCTGTGCCTGAGCACTGTACACACAGAATTGTGTTGATACCCACATCAGTGATTTCTCCTCCACAAGGGTCAGGCTTGTCTGTCCCTGAACATCTGCTACCACTCAGCAGACATCCACCACTGCGTTATTTATCCAATATTCAGTATTCCCTCAGATGAAAATTTGCCATCTCCTGTGCCTATTTGTACACTGCTTCACTTCCAACAGCCAAGTACCAGCCTTCTGTAGGAAATAGTACTGAGGTGATGTGGCTACAGCCCCTGGCCAGTTTCACCTCTCATCCACCTCTGGCCCCGTAAATCATTTTTAATAACCAGAGTGCTCTTAATGCAGCAGTTCTAATGTGAGCTAGATCTGTTTAACCTAATCTGAGTATTAAAGCTGGTCACAGTGATATCTGAGCACCTGTGACTTCCTCAGACCAGCTAGAATTCAGGACTGAGAAGCCAGTGGCTTTTCCTGTCCATGCTGTACTGGCACATCCTTCCTGGAGTGATTAATACCTTCCAGAGATGGCATTAGAGTCAGTTACACCAAGGTAAGAAGTGATGAATGGGGCCACAGGGCAGATATTCCTTTCAGATTCCCAAATACGTAAAGGAGTTTTCAGACTTTCCAGAGCTTGGCTTCAGCATCTCAGGGAGACATTCTTCCTTTGTAGGAAGCTCTGGGAGTGGCATTGCTGAGCCAGCTGGGCACAAAGAGCTGGAAAGAGGAAGGGATCTGCTAACATTGTTTTGCCCTCTGTGCTTAGAGCGATTGTACTTCGCTATGTTTTAAACATCTGCTTCATCATTCCTGCTGTCCAATATCCCACTATGGCCCCAGCAAGAGCTATTTTAATCCCTCATCATTCATCAGGAGGCCCCTTCCTGTTCCCCTTCTATCTCTCCTGCATGGATGTGTGTGCATCTCTCCACTGAGAAATCCCCCATGGTAGCTGTTGTTGGAAAGGTCACCCAGGGATATTCACAAACAGCAGGTGTAAAATTAACAACTGGTGCAATTCCAATCATCTGGCAGGAAGGAAAACATGGGACAATAGGTAGAGCCAGGGTAAAGTTTCCAGCTGAAGGCTCATTGCCTGATATAGGATGGCAGATTGGTGGGCTGGGAACTCTCCTAAGAATGTGAAACCGATAGGGTATTAGCAGCCCCCCTGACCCTCCAACACAATTGTTTTCAGCTTGCTCAAAAATATTTGGAAATGTTACCGAGCAGGACGTGTGGGTGAGAAGGCTTCCTCCAACCAATCAGTCGAGTACATTGCAGCCCTCCCCCTGAATTTCAAGCTTTTGTTTTCCCTGATGGAAGGGAAGGTGAATCCTCCATGATTAATTTAGGGATATTAAAGCATTTTGGATGAGTTCCTGCAGCACACGAGCAAGTCGTGCTCTTAAGAATTGCGGAAATTGCAGAGAGACGGCAAGATAGATGGGCGGATACGTGATCGATACGGATTCTGACACCTTGTCATTTTTGTTAGTGGAACTGATTTTATCTGCGTGAAACAATGGGAGTTTCACTCGATAACGGCATCTGGGTGGTACAAATCCTCTGGGGGCGTGAGTGGAATGGTTGATCCTGTTAGACCTTGACTAATGTCAGCCACCAGCTTGAGTCTAGGAGCATGGGAGTAAGATTTACTGTGCTGTGGATATATCCAAGGAAAGTTGGCAGCACTGAACACAGCGAAGACAATGGAGAATAGCAAAGGTTGTTGAGAAGTTTGGTTTAAAACACAGTGAGCTGTGAGTTGTTCTGCAAGCATTGACGTGAGGGTTGTATCTGTCACCAGCATGGAGGAAGAGTTTGGCCAGAGGCTTTAAGTACCACGCAGCGTTTCCTCTGATGGAGTTCAGCACAGAATCCTGGCCTATGTGGAGTAAAATTAAATGTATGGGGGTCACTGCACCTCACAGGTCCTACCTTGGTGCCTACAGGTCTCTGGCTTCCTTAGTCTCCTCTGCCCCTCTCCTTCCTCACTCTCAAAGCTCTCGGTGTGACGTGACATCATTTGGAAAAATATTACTACACCACAACTAGAACTCGTAGGCTTCTGTCCGGCTCACAGAGTGTCCATGCTCTGTGTTTGTTTGGTACTAACTGTCCACCACAACACAATCAGTCCTGAAAAAGTTCTCTCGCAGGTCTCTGAGCCTACGTAGGGATCCCATTGCTCTTGCTTAGCAGGGATGTCGCACGTGGACTGTGCTGACAGAGGGTGTCTGGGCTGAGGGGGACTCTGATATCACAGCGTAACCCTGACATACGTTGTCAGCAGCTCTGCCATGGCCAGTGAGAGCAGGGGGAGGACTGGAATTCTCCCATTCAATTGGCCGAATTTGATACCTTCTCGTTCTTGTGTCCTCGTGGCTCGGCCACTTGACATTTCTAAACATTCTCAAGCAAGTTCACTGGAAAACTATCCCATGTCAGGAGCTGGTGATGTCAAGGCTAATAACAGTCCTGGGGTCAAATCCTCCTGATCCTTCAGGCGAGGACCTCAAGATTTGGCTCCAAGTCAACAACAAGGTCTGTCACGTCAATGATGGCTTATTATGAATCCTAGCGCTCGCCTTTCCCAAACAAAGTGCTTTCGTTTGGTTTTCCATGCAGGAAAAGGTTACCAGTTTCCAAAGGTGGGGTTTCTCTTCCTTGTGTGGAGCAGAGAGCAAAACCCGTGAGCTTGGAACAGCCAACAGCACTTTGCCTTAGAGCAGGAGACGGGGACAGTGATAAATCTTTATCTGGGAAATTCTCCTCTTCCCCTCTGGAATCAGACAAGCTGATTGTTTTCATCCCTGGAGATGCTGTTTGTTTTTTTCCTCTGTCCCCTTCCATCATTTGGATGTAACAATGCCACTGGGATGCCTTTGTTAATGTTACAATGGAGCTCAGAAAGTGGGAACGAGCCATATTGGGAAAGGCACGGCTGGACGTCAGGGAAGGAGATAGCAGGGACCTTACTGGCTCACACTCCCGCTGCACTGAAAAAAGCAATTGTGCATTGACATTCCCTTTGCTATTGCTTTATAATCCTGGCACTGTGTTGAGAATAATACCACTGGAGTGGTGTCCAAAATGATAATTATAACCACTTCCTATTTTTAATTTCCTCTTAACAAGGGGTACAGCGGTCATCATCCTGACAATAATGATTCTGCTCTGCCCTTCCAGATGTCAGAATATTACAAAGCGTGGATTAGCAAACGCTGATGTCTCTCTACAGACCTCTCTTCTGAACTGAAAACTTGTGTGCAATCCAGCCAAAACACACATCAGCAGGTACGGACCTGAGCGCTACAGAAAATGCTGCACCTGCTTTGCTGTTGGCCTCGTTTTACAAGGGAGTGTTTGAATCATGGAGACATAAGGTGACTCGCTCCAAGTCCCTTGGTGAGTCAGTGGCAGAGAACAGATTCAGCTGTTCAAGTCTCCTCATTTTTCACTGTCAAATGGCCTGGGTTTTTTTCCTATATTTTAGAAGGCATTTGACATGAGGTTCCTAAATATGTAAGCTGATGTTCAGAATTGCTGAGTCCTCATTATTTGCCCTCCAGGCAGTACCTAAACACGATATCCATGGGGAAAGCTGTCTTGTCCTGAATATCAACAACCACTAGCAGTTACTGCTCTGTATGGACTCGTCTGTGTTTTTGCAGGGAGACTCCAGCTCTGTGCATCCATCCAACACACAGAGAATTAGCACAAGACAAGGACCACAGCAGACAGCCCCACTTTCCTTAACTGCTGTTAACAACACCACTATTTCACACACTATTTCCCTCCTCAAAACCTGTCTGATGATAGGAAATGCTGGGAGGGTTTAAAATATGGTTCTCAAAAGTCTTTGTTAAGGGAAAGTCGGTCGGTGTGGTTGGTTGAGTGACGCGGCTTCTAAACAGCTTCTGACTCCTGAGAGAGTGGGTATCTTATCTCCTGCTGATTTCTAGGAAGCTTCTGTAGGATCCCTCTCCACTGAAGGTCAGATTTCGTGTGTTTCCTTAGATCCTAGAGCCAGGGTTCTGCTGTGCTAGAGAAGCAGTAAGAAGGAGACTCTCAGAGTTAGGAACATCTGAGCAAAACAGCGTTTATGGCTTAGGCAGCAATTCCAATTATCCAGCACTTAGGCATCAAGAAGTTTTAGATAAGAGGTCTCAGATTTAGCTCCTCTCTTCTCTCTGCAAGTTAATGTGCCGCTTTTCTTCATTTTTTTTTTAAGTAGACAATCAAATCTGTGATAATATATTTCAAGCTAAAAGGAAAAGATTGTCTCTGAAGAGAATGGAAAGAACCATTTTGGCTCTAGAGTGAGTTCTGTGATCCACCTGGAGCACGGGTAGCTGACATTACACACACATCCAACAGAAGCTGGTGAGCTTGCTGCAGGAGTAGCTGGATAAAATCCCATAGGGTTTCTATAAAATTATTTGAGTCCATGATACATACCAAGCTGAGCTCCTGTTATGCTTCCATCAGGCTATTTATACACTGTGACAATGCAGGAACCTCGTTTCTGACTTCTGCCTTAAATCTGAGAAGAGTCAATTGAAAATCGTGTAGTTCCTGCAGTATTCAATCCTGTGAAAACCTTCACAACAGCTCTGCTCGAGTCTCATCCATTTCTTCTCCATTGCAAGTGGCCAGATTGCCAAAAGTTGAAGTGCCATCACCGAGCTGATATTTGCTCCCTCCCTTCCTTCCCTGGAGTATTTGTGCGGGTCAGTCCCTCTTAATACGTAAGTTCTCATCTCCTGGCAGTTTCCTCACAGAAGAGCTTCCCAATTTCCATCTCTCCTCACTGCACAGCCACCCACAAACAGCTTCTCAGTCATCTGAGTGCTTGTAGATCAGTAGCATATAGCAAAGCTTTACAGAGCATGTGCAGACCACCTATACACTAATCTGACAGCACCCTGTTGAGGCTCATCTTTATTTTCTGGGACGGAAACAATCACCTTTCAAAGAGCTTCTTCCTTAACACCATCAGTCCAATCCAACCCTGATTCTGCCAAGAGCTCAGAGCCCAGTTACACTTCTGAGTGATCCATTTGTCTTTCTCACCCATTCTGGCTACTTTCGGTTACTTGGTATGGCAGGGGTCTTCTGCAGGGTCCTAACAACTGGGGTGAGAGTTAGACAGTAGCAAAGCTCTGCTTCTCTGAGCCTTTTCTATCTACCACAGAGATGATGGAATCCCTACCCCCACTTGCCCTTTGCCGTGGGGTGGAGAGGAAGCATCCCCTCAATCTCGTACCCTTCCTCCCCTGCTTTTTCTGCACAAGTTGACTCCCAGTCCTTGCTGCTTCTGCTCCAGCCCCCTTTTGAGCGTGCTCTCATTAAGACCCCAGAGGGAGGAGGTGATGCTCTGAAATTGTCTTAATTGCTCTTGTTTATGCTGGTTACGATGGCAATAAGCTGCCATGCAGAGGAGGCTTTCTTCAGATGTGCAGGTTCTCCATTGTTCCCTCCTCTGAAGGATTGTCTGTAGGCAGCTCCAAGTCATTTACAACAATAGATTAATATGAAGATCAGTAATACTGGGTGACTCACAGTCACACACATGCCAGACCCGCCAATCGCTGTGACCTGCCACCGGATTTGAGGGGAAGTTGAGTGTTCCTGGCATGTTCTTGCAGGATGCTGAAGAGATAATGCTTTGCTCTTGCAGAGCTTCTGCTCTCCAGGAGCTCCCCAGACATGAATGGAGGATGCTCTCTTTCTAGGGCAGGCAGTGACTGTTACATTCACTGGAAAGCAGGGAACTGGAACAGAGTGTGTCTTTTGTCCAATGTAAGTTTGCATGCGCCAAAGTTTAATCAGGGGTCAGGGATCCTGACTTTTAGTCCCTGGTCTGTCTTCCAAGCACTCCATCATCCAGACCCTAAAGAGCATCTTTTATGCATGTCGGGTGCTACTTGTGCTGTGTCCCATTTATCACCCGACAAACAACAGTGAACAGCTCTGTCTCAAAGGTTCCTCTGCAGATCTCTGCAGTACTGCCTGGATCTTTATTTGGCAGAGACCCACTGGACATAATGTTGACGTACCTCAGCTGTGGGTTTGTCCCTTCTGTCCCACTGCTCAGACTCAGAGCCTGTGCTGGGACTGACTGCATTGCAATAGAGGCACTTTGCTTTCTGTTCTTTCCTTCCTGGATAGTCCCAGTCTGCATCAGAGACACTCTACATCACTCTGACCCATCCCTTGACTCAAGAGGTCTGTCTGTGATCTTTTTCCCTAAATCCTTTTCTTGGGGATACATGTCCACTCCTACTCTGTCCCCACCAGTCCTCCTTCACCCAGGACCCACCTTTCTCCTTCCATATGCCAAGCACTCCATACATCCCCTGACTCTCTCACCCATCATTTTCCCTGCTGTGACAGACTCATCATTCTCCCCTTTTTCCTTTCCCCCATGCTGGGTGAAAGGTGAGAAGCCCATTCCTGTTTTTCCCCTGTTTGGGAGACACATTATTCAACAGCAGGGAACGCAGGCAGAGCTGTGAGGAAGGGTTGTGCTGGGAGGGATTAACAGCTGTCATCAACCTGCTCTTGACTCTGAAGTCCATTGCAGAGCCAGGTCAAGCTGCTGAAACTCCTCACCAGTTCCCTATTTGCTGCCTATTTTCAGTCCTTGGATGCTGACAACAGCTCCATAATTTCCAGTGGCAGGTTTGGTGCTCCATGTCACCATATTGCACGTACTCCAGCAGGCAGACAAGTGCAGAAATTCTTTCCAGCTGAGTGTGACAAATTGCCTCGCTCAGTCCCTAAGTAATGTGCCTCGCTGAGTCTGGCTAATTTTCTTCCCTGTACAAAACACTGCGGTTTCTGCATAATTTTGTGCATGACAAAATCACCAAATCTCAAGGGCTCGATGGTGGGCCAGGCCCCAAGTGTGTCGCTGAGCAATTACTGAGTCTCCACCTGCCTCAAGCTGAATAAAAACTGGAGGCAGCAGCTGAGGGCCTGACCCCTGATTAGATCCGTGTGCTTTTCCATATTCATGGCAGCAGAAGTGTGTTATACTGGGTCAGCAAAGGGCTGATTCAGGAACATGTCACATGTACACCCCTAAAGAAGGTGCCTAGGCAGGACTAGGAAGACTTTTCTTCCCTAACTACGTACTTCATGTAGAAATAGGACTTACATAAATGGTTAGAAATTCTGGGTAATTCGTAACCATCACTGGGTTCCTCTTTCTCAAACTTTTCCAGATTCCCCTGAAATTCACATACATTTTTAGCCTCTTCAGCGTTCTGTGGCAAGGAGTTCCTCAGTTTAACCAGACATCTCCTCTCATTTGAACCTGAAATCCCTCTGTTCCCAGGAGGTTTGGAAACACCCACCTTTCACAGTGGGACACATTCACTGAGATCCTGAATTAGTCATATATTTAGCATTATTTTTTTTTCTAATTTCTCCATCCACTTGAATCCACCATCTGCTGTAAATCTGCCCTGCAGTGTAGTCACCACTCTAGAAGAAGAAATGCAGAAGAACTTGAAGCTCTTTGAGGGAAGAGGTGCAAAGCACCTGCATGAGGTGCCAGTGGTCACGTAGGAAACAGTTCCCTTGGAGTCACCACATGTTGCCATCACTAGGCAGTGACAACTCCCAGCCTTTGGAGCAGGCTTGGCTGCCAATCCAGAAGAGGGCAATGATGACACATCCTCACTGATGCTTCAAGCACCAAATTGACTGAGGGCATCCACTGCAGGAATGGAGCCAAGTAGCCAAACCACCCTGGCTGGCGAATCTGCGTGTTCCTGGCTGGTTTGTGGCAAGCAGATTGAAGTGGGAGGCAGCTTTCAGCTACTGTCTCAGGTCAGATGGGACTGTCAGTCAATTGTTAATTATGACTCTTCTTCTTACTAATTTCTGTTAACTTCCATCACCATGGCAGCTAACTGCCGTGGAAAGATTCAGCCAGAAAAAGGAGAAGACAACCAAACTTTTCATAGCAAGGGAACAGGAACGAGCTACAGAGGAGGGCGGGGGGGGGGAGGCAGCGTGGAGGAAAGGATCTGTAAATTGTCTTCCAGGGAAGTCTAACGCCATGTTCTGAATCCTAGAACGCCTTGGGTTGGAAGTGATCTTGAAAATGACACATTCCACTGTCCCAGGTTGCTCCAGGCCCCGTCCAACCTGACCCTGGACACTTCCAGGACGGGGCAGACACAGCTTCTGCGGGCAACCTGTGCCAGGGCTCACCATCCTCATGGGGAAGAATTTCTCCCCCAAATCCAATCTAACCCTGCCCTGTGTCAGTGGGAAGCCATTCCCCCTTGTCCCATAGTCACATCTCCCCTGCCCTGCCTTGGTCAGTCGATCACGTTTAATCTTTGGTGATGGCCGTGAATCTGCAAAGGGAGGGAAGAGAAGAAACTTGACAGCACTTTAAGCTCTAATTAATTTTTAAACTTCCTCCATTTCTGCTTATTTTGTGGCTTTTGTCCTGACGCTGAATGTATTCTTTCCCCCGTATGTCACTTCTAGAGGAATACCATGGGGATCAAATGCCACTTGGTCATCACAAGGCACTTTACCTGTGGGGGCTGGATGGAAAGTCACAGGCTGGGACCATGCAGGGTCCTGGGGACAACTGGCATCTTCTATCACTTCAGCAGCCCTCAGGAACATGGTGACACAGGGCCTGAGTACATCTGTAGCATGGGCAGAGCAGGTTGCAGGGGACCAATAAAACAACAGCCATTTTGTTCCTGTTTTGCAGCAAACCCACATGATTCTTGCTGAAATCATTGTGTCTGGCCCATTGAGCAACTTTCATTTCTGATTAAGCTTTGCAGCCTGTAAATATCTTCTCTTACACCTGTCTTACCATTTCCTCTTACCAGGGTTTAATTTAGAAACCCATTGTACCCAGCCCTGCACAGACCAAGCCAATTTATTTTACATAATATCTCAGCACATTAGGGAAACAGACTTGTTCTAAGTCCATTCTGGAGGGAAGGATGGACTCATGCTTCAGTCTTTAGCTTGAGTTCGAGGAGAAACAGACCCTGTTCTGACAGTGTTCACAGATTTCCCAGGACCTTTATGAAATCACTTACCCTGCCTTGAACCTCACTTCTGCCTCTTGAAAATAATCAATATAACATGTCCCTTAGCTCTGGTTTGGGGATAAACTTAATATCTAGATGGCATCAAAGTCCTCGTGTTCTGCGCTTCACAAATAGAATAAAAAGCTGATTTCTGTGCTGGGGGAGTTCAGTGCAAGACGGGGACACAGGCGGGTCCAAATCTGCTGAGCAGCAATGAAACAAGGCAGAGCTGACAGGCAAATAGACCCTGGGCATTGCTGCTGTCAGCTTTTGCATCGGCATCTCGTCAGGGATGTGCAGGGAGAGAACAAATCACTCCGTGGGTGTTCACAGGAAGCTCCCCCTGAGCGTGAGGGAGAGGCACAGGACAACCCACACGAGGGGGTTTGAGAATCCATGTGGGTGATCCTCCCAGCAAACTCCGGGGAAAGGAGACTCCGTGATGTGCCTGAAGGAGGCACAAACGCCCCCCTGCCTCCTTGGCAGAGATCAGCTGCCAAGATCCGATCTTTTTGTTCACTCGTGCCTTTCTGTTTGTTCACCAAATGCCCCTGGACCTTGCTGTTCAAGTCTCTCTTCCTTCCCTGTTGTTGCCACTGTCACAGCAACAGGTGAATCTGAGAAGTCACACGGAGAGAAGATGAGTTTGCACTGAAGAGACAACTTGAATCCTTTATAGAGTCCCCAGAACCCGGCAGATCTGAAGCCAGGTACTCTCCATCCATGGGGCCATGAGCATGGATGAGCCATCCAGTGGCTATGTGCTCTCCAGAGCTCTCGTCATCATCAGTCAAGCTCTTCCCTACAAAACAACAGCGGAGGAAGCTCCACAAGTCTTGCTTTTTTATTTCAGTGCTGCCACACTCACTGACGTCCTCGCTAATCCTCTTGCGGCAGCAGGCTGCTAATCAAAAACTCTGCTCAGGCTGCTAATCAAAAACTCTGCTCGCCACTTTGGCATCATTCTGGGAAGCCAACAGAGCGCAGAGATGCTCAATTCCTCCCCCTCCACACACCTTCCATTGTCTTCAGGACTGACAGCTCTGATATGGAGCAGTGATAAAAGCCAGCTGATGCTGTCAGGGCCTGGTACAATTGCACCACAGGGAAAAAGGCGACTGGCTCTGACTCATCGGAGCCGCCTGGAGCTCAGGATGCCTTGCACATGTGCTGTCTCCTGGCATGGCTCAGCACAGAGCAGCACACCTGGATACTGCCCTCTGATGCAGGATTGATCAGAGGCCACTGGAAGGTCTAGGATTGGTGGCCAACTTGGTGGCCAGCTCTCCTTTGAGATGCTAGGAAAACCCACAGGGGAGTATAAAAGACTCTTTTGGAGAATCACAGAGTCACAGAACACCCCGAGTTGGAAGGGACTCACAAGGATCCTCCAGTCCAGCTCCTGGCCATGCGTAGGACAACCCCAAAATCCCTGACACTGATCACAGGGAGACAAGGTCAGAGCTGCCCCTCCACTGCCCATTGTGAAGTCTTTGGTGTGTATGGAGGAATAAAGGTTGGTTGGATTTTCCTCTGCTCCTCCTGTGTTCAGGGGTATTTAGCAAAGCATTGGTGTGACTCTTGGATGGTGACCTATGAAATATGTAGCACTTCTCCTTCAGGTCCTTGTATTCCCATCCTTATGGAATGAGCTGAGTCCCTATTGAATCTCTGAGAGGCTTCAAAATGAAAGGGGTCCAGACTTGAAATGCATAAGGGGTGCCAAGCCAAGATGGAATGACATTCAAAGAGGGGAAGCTGGACTGTGATGTGAACTTCTGAGTGACCTTGAGTAAATTGGCTCAGTGCTGCCCATCCTGCCCAGGTCAGCAGCTGAAATTTCCGTTACTAAAGGAGAAGCTCAGGGGTCATTTCTGTTTCATTTCTCACTTTTTCCCAAACATGACATTGAGTGAGAGGCATTAGAAGTTCCTCCTATAAATAGGATCACCCTTGTCAAAGCTGGTTAAGTCATAGCCAGTGTCAAGCCCATAAACAAGGTGCCTCTCATGCACTGTCTGGAGAGTGCAGAGCGGGGCACAGGGAAGTTTGACAGGTCCCTGTGTGACTAGTTCGCATTGGGACACCAGCTGTTTTCAAAGCAACAAACATAATCATCCCCAGCTTCCATCTGGAGGATTTGGAGAGTGGTGCAGGACAGAGGTGAAGTATTTGAGGATCACTGCTCCGTGTTGTGGCTGAAGTGAAACCTCCCAGCTCCCAACTTCACAGGCGCTGGGACCTCCACGGCTGCTGTCACAGCAGAGATTAAACACTCTGATTTCATCTATTCCTTCCTTCCCCAGCTCTGCTCCGGAAGTCTGGGATGCCCTGGAAACCCTGCACTTTCACTTGTCTCAGTTTCCCCTGGAGGGAGCTGCAGTTTCCTCTTCCTTTAAAGCCTCCCAGTTCTTCTTTAGCTCCACAAGAAGCAGCAGTTCCAGGGACAAAGCGGCTTTGCCACACAGGAAGTCAGCTGGGGCATGACAGTGAAGCCGGAGACACAAAGCAAAGCATCTTTGAAACAAGAGAATGTAAGTGTCCCCCCGTGCCAGCTGCAGGGACATCTGGATGGAGCTGGCTTGGCAGAGCTGCAGGGTCACCAGGGTTGTGCGTCACAGTGGCTCCAGAGCAGAGTATTTTGGGATAGTGGGAGCTGACAGAGGGACCTGAGGCCCCTTTGCTTTCTTCCTGACCATGGGAAGCTTCTTCCCACTTCTTCATCAGACTTTGTGCTGCTCTGAGACCGGGGGCTGCAAGTGTTCTACTTAAGTGATGCAAGTGAAAGTGTCTTAAGAAAACAAAACAAAGCAAACCACCAAAAACCTAAACAACAACAAAAACTCCCAACCAACCAACAAAAAAAACCCAAACAAGGATTAAAAAAATATAATATCATTTCTGTGATCTCATTTCCCCACAGATCCACAAGCAGTTGCATCAGTGCACCAGAGGGGATGGAAAACTGAAGTGGGGGCAGAAAGGAACAAAAACTTTCCAAGTGAGCTCTGAAAATGTTCAGTAACTATATGGAGACCTATAGCTGCTCATCCCTTCCAGACATAAAGAGCTGTCTGGTTCTCATGTGTGGAGACACAGCCAGCTGAGCAGGGAGCACAGATGATTTGTTGGAAGCTGAACTGAGAGGAGCTTAGCAGGGGAGGAATCACTACTTGTTCTGAGACAGGCTAATTATATTCTGTGTCCTTGGAAGCCAACCCTTTTCTACTGTGCTTGTATAATAGAGATCCTGTGGCTCTCTACACAAGTACCAGGGTTCCCTCCCATCTCTGCTGCCTGTCCCCCTGCCAGTCTCCACCCCAGATGGATCTGGATGTCAGTCCTGCATTCCCCGGAGAGCTGCTGAAGCACTTTGGATTCCTCGGAGATGGAAACCCTTCTAGAAACGCAGGGTAGAGTTACTCTAATTCCTTGCTGTTCGGGATCAAACTGAAGCCTGCTGCTTAATGGGGGATAAGTGGATGTAATGCAGTCAGTCAATAACTTTATGCACACACGCAGAGCCCTTTGGATTACTGAGTTCCAAAAGACAGTCTCCCTCACAAACCCTGCACCACACTGACTAAGCCCTGAGCCTTTTAACTTTCTATTTCCTTCTTCACCTGCACTTTTATTCTTCCTCCCTTTAATCATTTTTTCATGTACTTACTCATTTCCCTCTCCCCCCTCCCAAGAAGTTTTCAGCTTGTCAAACCACTCTCCCTCTCCCTTTTCTCTTTTGCCTTTTGCAGTGGGAGGAAAAATAATAATCAAAGGACCCGTTTTCACATAAGAAGCCCCTCTCAGCATCCAAATACCTGCTGGGGCAGAGAGCGCTGAGTCCCTGCTGTGATTCTGTACCCACCAGACACTGTTTGTGTTTTGTCACATGCTCCTGTCAGCGCTGTCACTTTGTACAAGAAGGACTGACTAGGCCCTTGTAAAGTAGGATTTCCCTTTACACCTCCCTGCTAAGAGATCCTCACTCCTTCTCTTCCTCCTCACAGGAGAAATCGCTGCTCTGGCTGCTGCCATGGGAGTTTACAGGCTGAAGGAATGGGTTGGGGAATGTTTGTGCTCTCTACCTCATGTCTCCCGAAATTTTCCCCATCAGGGGCAGCCCTTTAATCCTGCCTTATGTCTCAGTGGGGAGGGAAGGGTGACCCTGCCTCCCTCCCTCCATCCTCAGTCCCTGCTCAGCTTCAGACCGAGCCCTTTAGAAGTTCTGCATTTTTTATGGCCTTTCTGAATTGCTCCTAAAAGGAGAAATTTGCCGGAGAAGGAGCTCCAGAACAAAGTATTCCTGTAAGACCAAAGGACCTGAAATGGCTCCCTTGGGCCCCCAAGATGGGGAAGTACAGGAGGTGACTGGCCCATGCTGCCTCACTTATCCCAGCGCTCAGCCCTCTCCATTCCCTCCAGGCTTTTGGATAAAAGGCTCATTTGACTTTTATGAGGGCTGAAGAGACCAAGCAAACAAAGCCTCAGGGTTTAGTCAGCGCCAGCGGGTACAGCACGTGCCTTTTCCTTCTCTCCTCTCCTTTCTTTCCTGCTGACAAGCTCTCCTGAACACATGTGGTGTCTGCTTGGCTCAGGAATCTCTCCTCAAGAATGAGCCTTGGGACTGGGGCAGGAGAGCATTTCTTACCATCCTGAGTGGGGGCTGCCTTCTCTCTCACCTCCAGGACATCCCAGTTTCCTCCAGGCTCCAGGGAAGGTGAGAAAGGCCCGGAAAGAATGGGAGAGATGCTGTAAGTTCCTCGGAGCATAGGAATGCTCTGTTGGACTGAGAAGTGATTCAGACACGAGCCAAAAAACTTCCATGTAGAAGGAAACTGGGGTTTTCCCTCCCTGCTCTTTCCCAGGGTTCTGACTCACATTCACACCTTGTTCTTCCCATGTCACCAGTGGTGGGGTCAGAGGGATTCACAGCCCCCAGGCCATGGTCCCCACACCATCGAGGTCCCCCGAGGTGAGGGTCTGGAAAAGGTAGAGCTGGAGGCAACGTTTGGAGATACAGCAGGAGAGCTCCTTTTCCTACACACTGCTGGGGTTTGTTAACTGTTGGCTGCTGGGATTGTGCTTTGGGGCTGCGAATGAAGCATTGCTCATCCTCTTCATCCTTTCCTTACAGGAGTTTTGGGAATCTTTGTAAATAAGCCAAGAAGATGAGAAATAGAAATTCCTCCCTCTCCAGGCCCTGCCTGACACTGCGCAGATCCTTTGTTCTTGGCTTCTTTCTCTCCCCTCAAAGCCTCGGAGAAGTTCTTCCAACAGCACACCCCCCACTGCTCAGCCTCTTCCACCAATTAACCATTATCCATTAACCGGACCAGGAATAATTCCCTCAATTAGCCCATCTCTCGAGGATGTCCTTCCCAAGGTGCTGGCAATGCCACTTAAGCGCCCACAGGAAAGGAGCACTCAAGAGCTATAAATAAATAGTTTAGTGCTTGTTTAGGACCTCTTTGTTCTTCCTAACTTTGTGGTGCTTCTGGTTTCAGCAGGTCCACAGAGAGCTCAGGATCCTTATCCTTATTCTTAGTAGTGCTGCATTCTGGGCTGCGCTGTCAGAGCAAAATCAGCCCTTTGTGGCACCGGTTTTACTCCTTTTTGTTGGAGGCAGTGACTGGGAATGCCAAGAAGGCTTCGAAACAGCCCGTGGCTATGACCCAGTCAGGCACGATGACTCCAGGATGGTCAGAAGTCCGCAAAGGAGACTGTTCAATACAATAAATGTTTTAAAAGGAGAACGAAAGAAGCAGGAACTGGGAGAAGAAAGGGTGGTTTCAGCCCTTGAAGGGAAATCTGAAGAAAGATACTTTTTAAGGTGTAAAATGGTGCCAGTAGGAACATGGTATTGTTAGTCCTTTGATGAGGGCAGTTTATTGAAAATGGGACAACATACAGGTTATCCCAAGGAGAGGAGAAAGTGGTGATGGAGTAAAGGTTCCTCTGAAGTTTTCTGGTCCTGCACTGAAGGACACATACCTGCTCTCCTGAACCCAGCAGGAATAAACATAGAATCATAGAATGGTTTGGGTTGGAGAGGACCTTGAAGATCATCTCGTTCCAGCCCCCCGTGGTGGGCAGGGACACCTTCCACTTGTCCAGGCTGCAGGGAACGTGGCCATGCTCTCTCCATCTCTTCTCTGGGCCACGCTCTCAGAGCCCTGCCCAGCTTATCCTGGAATTCTTTGCTATTTTCTCCCTTTCCATGGCTTATTCCCCTCCCCAACATGTACCCTGATTTGTATTTAAGGCACCTCTCAGTTCCTTCCTGGGTGCATCCATGTTCTTTAGTTTTACAGTGTTCATGTTGCAGTTTGCTGCTGGTTTATCTTCTGTCAATGACTGTTTTAGTGCTAAAGGTGAGCCATGGGGAGAAGATCAAGGCACAGGAGGAAGAGAGAAGGTAAAGGACAGCTCTGCATGTCTGGGAGCTCTTAACTGTGTGATGATCTTGAAGGGGAAATGATAGAAGACTGAAATTAGGGATACCAAAACCTAGTCTAGCATGGAGGACAGTGAAGGGAAAAGGATGTGATATTCCCTAACATCTGCTTTTTGATCAGGACTGAAATTCTGAGGGTTCGAGAAGTGCAGCACCAGGTGGTACAAGGGCAGCTGGACCTGCTTCCATCAGCCAGGAATGGGGGGGTGATTTGTTTTGGAGCTTTTAGTGCACAGATACCTTTGAAAGCTTCTCCACCTTGTCTCTCTTCACATGGAAAAATCCACTTTAGTGCAGTGGTGAGTGTCCCCACCTGTCACGTGGGTGACCCAGGTTCGATTCCCACTGGGAGGCAGTGGTGCCGTTTAAGAGTTGGACCTTGTAGGTCCCTTCCAGCTCAGAATATTCTGTGTGATTCTGTGACGATTATTTCCTCATTCCCTGAGGGAATTGCTAAACAGAGACCCAAAACATGGTGAGTGAGCTGCTGGCTCAGTGATACAGCCCTCGGTTCTGCTCAGGTAGCACAGCGGCTGCAAATTAATTACTGTTAATGATGCCACCTTCCTGCAGAGAACAGCAATTCCTGCAGCGGGCACAAGGCTTGGTTTTGTCGAGTGCCCAGCCTGTGAGGAGGCCTTCTGGCATCCCTGCACTGCCCATGAGCCCATCTGTTCCCGGTGGGAGCCACGGAGCCATGAGGCAGTGCCGGATGGAAGCGTGTTTTGACTCATGGGTCAGAGGCTGTGCAGAGAAGTCCATCGTTCCCAGTCCCTTCTTTAATTGACACAGTGAAAGAAGCCACATCTTCCTGCCTGATTCTGACCGGGTCTGTAATTGAATTCAGCTCAACATCTCCGCTTCAGCCCCCTGGGGACCTGCCAATTAATGACGGATTTTTTCTCGCCTTGGGAATTTCTCCTTGTTCCCATTCTTTTTTAGTTCATAGGATCTAGTGCTAAACCCAGTAGCAGTAAATCTCTCACCCCACATTTTCCACCTTCCCCAAAGATGCCTCATGAAGAAAAGGGCTTGGGCATTCAAAAAGAGACGAGTGAACTTTAGGGACTTGAAATGCGTGCAGCTTTCCTGTCTTTTGTTCATTCATCCTTCCTCTCACTCCTCTGAGGTCTTTTGTTTCTCCTTGCCAAAACTGCTTGCGCACACTTCACTCAGGATCTCATGAGACTGTTTTAGAAACTGCAAAGCTGAATTGGATCCTTCTTTTTCCCCACTCAGAGCATGATGCCTTTTTAACCTTTCTCCCCTGGCACCTGTCTCTCCCAGCAACACACTTGCAGCTCAGAGGAATCCCAGTGCTGACTGGGTTTAAAATGGGGGTTGCTGGGGATGTAAGCAGGAGTGGGTGATGTGCTGTAGGGTACAATTTTGCTCTGGGTGCAGGAGGCAGTTATTCCGTGGATCTGCCTCAGCGTTATCTCTCCAAGCCCTGCCAAGACATAGAGGGTTTTTTTGCTCCTAGAATGGGAAATTTGATTTTCATGTCAAAGAGTGAGAAAAGACAGGGGTCAGCAGTTCTCCAGCTTCTTTATCCCCTTCTAGTCTCTCTCCCCCTCCCCACATCACCCCACCTTCCCTTTCAGCATTCCTAATGAGTTATTGCTGCATTAACGTGTCCAGTCTCCACGGGAGAGACCTTGGGGTTTCTTAAGCTGTTGGATCCTGTGGAACATCCTCGTTAAACTTCACCCTCCCTGCTGTGTGCGGGGAGCTTCCCACGCAGACCAAAGTTCGGTGCCCAGCCCACGGGTTCTCCCCCTCAGGCGCTGACGTTCGAGGCTCTGCTGGCAGGAGGCGGCGAGGGAGGGAGGGTGTTTGGGAGAACGTGTCTCTGAAGCAGTGACTGTTTGGTGAATGTGCAGAGACGAGTGGATTGGCTTTGGTGGGGAATTAGGGGAGAGCAGGGGGTCTTCAGTCCCTGACCTTAAGGAAAGCCACTAGTCCTGCTCCTTGTCCTTGACACTGGCAGCTGGTGATGGGTGGGAGGAATGAGTGGAGGGAGAAATCCATCCCTGCCCCTCCTCTTGGGGAACAAGGGGACCTCCTGGTCCGCTTTTCCTGTGTGGGAAGGGATGGAGTTGCCCAGGCTTTATAGGAGATCTGGGTCTCTTAGACTTGATGCCTGCCTGAAGAACTAGAAGGCAAAGAGCCTTCCCCCTCTCCATTCTTTTCTTGCCCTCACTCCGTGATTCTTTCCCAGTTTACAGAAGCTTTTCTAGTTTGTTGTTGGGCTTTTCTGTTTTGGTTCTTGGAGGAGCCTATGCTTCACTTCTCTGTGAGGGTCCCCAGTCACTGCCTGGATCTTCTGGACCAGGAGAGTGAGGAAGATGCTCATACAGAGCTGGGAAGAATGTATGAACCTCAGGACGTTGCTTCCAGCCACCTGCTCCTGAGACCATTAAGACAGAACTTTCACATGGTGCTGGGACTGGTTACACCAAGAACTCACAGGACAATGCAGTTCTGCAGTGTCCCATAGATACCAGTGCCTGCCATGTCTGATGAAAGGAATAGAAACATGGAATGGTTTGGGTTGAAAGGCAGCTTAAAGCTCATTTTTAACAACCTCCTGCAATGGGCAGGGATGTCTTCCACCACACAAGGTTGCTCCAAGTCCCATCCAGGGCTGAGACCCTGTTTTAGCTGACAGCAACAGTCCTGGATGCTGGGACAGTCATAGCAACATGTGCTTGTGTCCTGCCTCCACCAGCTGTGAGGAGGAGGAGATCCTTGTTGTTAGGGTGTGCTGAGACATCACTGGGATCACTGGCTTAGGGACATTTAAGCCTTTGTTTTCTATTCACACTGTCTCACTTTCCCAGGCCTGGCAGAGAGCAGGGGAGAGTCATCTGCAGCCTGAGTTGAGATCAGCAGGAGCAGGGCTGTCATCCTGCTCATGTACAGGGCTGTTCTCACGCCCCGTTTCCTTTGTGGACAAAAAGAAGAGTTATCAGGAGCCTGCACCTGCTTCCAGCTGAGGAGAGGAAACATTTCTGGATGGTGGTGGTATCTCAGGAATCCAGGAAAGATCGGGGCTCTTTTGGGCTCAGCATGGTCGAGACTGTTACTGTGAGCTTGTGGTCAGGGTGACTGGAAAAATCATTGCCATCAGCAGGAGAGGACTTGGAATTAAAATCATCACTCTGAATGATTGGTAAAACTGAGCTGCTGGTGCGAGAGCTGCCCCAGGTCACAGAGGACATGATCCCCAGCCCATGGGTCAGTAAGGGCTGTACCTCCCCTCCCTGCACTACCTGCAGGTGAGGAGCCCCTCAGCCAGTGCTCAGCCATCCCATCACCTCCTGGCTGCTTTGGGGCACAGCTGGGTCTCTCTGCTCCATCCTGTGGCAGCAATTCAGTCCTGGAGACAGCCAGTATCCCCAAGGCCCTGGAGATCCAAAGATGTCCAGACAGCTAAGCTGCATGGCCTGAGGGAAGGGAGGGCAAATACATCTGAGTTAAGGAGGGATCATGTTAATGTGGTGCATTAATGAGGAAATTGAAATAAAGGACTTCATCAGGGATGTAAAGTGAGTTTGTGGCAGGCTGGAAGTCTCCTAATGAGTGCTCTCCCCTGAGTTTTCTACCCTTTAGTGAACCAGGACATGCTGTTTAGAAACAGCACATTAACTCTAAGAGGTTTCTAAGAGGTGGGTGAGGAGGAAGGAGCCAGGAGATGGAGGGAAGCACTAAAGACAGCAGTGCTGAGAGATGCAGCTCAGAGGGTCATGCTGGATCTGAGCTCCCCTGTGACTCTGGGCATGATCAAGAACCTGGACACCCCAGCACAATGAGATGTTGACTCAGCTCTGGACACAACCCCAGCCCTTCCCTAACACCAATGGAGGCACCTTCCCACACAAGGAGCTGGGCAACAGCACAACCAGGTCCCTTCTGGCATGAGGCACCCAGCAGCTCTATTTACCTTTGTGTAATAAGGTTAAATCACTGCCTCATTAAAGCCCTCAAATTAAGTCACCACCTTGCTGGATCGATACCATTTTCCATGATGCACTTGTGACACTGAGCCCGGGAGATGGATTGATGCTGGGAGGCTGAAGCGCTGCAGGGGAGCTCCGGTCAGACCCAGCACTGGGCAGGGTTTGTAATCAGTGGGAAAAAGAGCAAATTTCCATGGAGAGCAGCAGCTGATGGCACAGGCAGGAGGTGTGGTAGACAGGGACACGAGGACAGTGCCCATGTCTCCTGGTACCTCGTGGGTTTGGCGCTGGACCCTGTTTTAGTCTCGCAGCGCTGTTATAGGGGGAAGGTCTTTGTCTGTGAGAAACCTGTGGCAGAAATGGTCTCTTCCAATGTATCTGCACTGGGATTTTGGGTTAAAACAGGCTATTCTCTACCTTCCCCTACCCTCTGAGTAAGGTCTAGGGGAGGAAAGACCAAAGGAGCAGCACACACAGGGTGATTATGGAGGTGTGCAGGTGTCTGGGGCCGCCTGATGCCCCACGGACTCCTCTGCCCAGGAGGAACTGCCTTCCCACCCCAGCAGCCACTGTCACAGAGATTCCCTATACCCTCTGTCCACAGGACAGAGCAGGACCAGCTGCCCTGAGCCTTCTAGAAAGTTCTTGACAGGTGTCTGCCAGGTGTTGGTGGTTCAGCTGGGGACTGCTTCCAAGTGAGGAGCCTCTAGGGCTGAATTTGAGGTGAGCTGGGGCAGTCTGAGATCCCAGGTGCCAGGTCACTCTTCTCTGAGCTGCAGCCAGGCCAGGAAGAGTCTGTGGCCAGAGTGAACCCTGGCAGCCCCAAATCCCAGCCCTGGGCTGTCTGTACTTCTGCCAGCTCCCCACACACAGAGGCTCAGAGGGAACATTTCTGCCTCTTCCAGTGATGAGGACCAGAGACCACCCACCTACTCCCAGCCACCTGCTCTGCCTCAGGTGCCGGGGCTGAGGTCATTACTTCATCCCCTGCCCCCATCTCCCTCACCCAGTGCCTTTCCCACCTCCCTCACCCCTTGCCCCCAGGACCACTCCCCCCACCATCCCCTGGTGCTGGGTGCTTGTTCAGCTGGCTGGAGGAGCAGGCAGGGCTGCTGGGAGGTGCAGACCAGGGGCTGTAACCCCTTCCTCCTGCTGCTGGGAGGGGAATGGGACCAGTTTGCTGCATGGACTGGGTGAGTTTGACCCTTCCATTTGCACTCTGTAGAGCCTTCTGTAGAGCCACCCCTTCCTAGCCCCCTCCCTGGAAGCAGGTGGGGGGGAATTCAGGAGAGCCCTAAACCCACTCCTCATCCCCCAGACCCAAACACCTCCTGCCCCCAGTTTGCCAAACCAGAAATCCCAGGTGATGGCTGTATTTTTTTTTTTTTTGTAAACCTGTAACAGCACAACTTATTTAATATATTTTTAATAAAAAAATGGGATTGCTCCTGTTAATCCCTCTGCAGACATGCCCAGGGGTGACCTAGCATCTGTCACAGCCTCATACTCAGGCAGAGGTGGAGGAGTGGGTACAGAGGCAGAGGCTGCTGCTCACCCCAAGGCATGAGGAGGGTGAGTGGGTGCATCTGAAGAAAATACAAAAGCAACAGGAGGAGGGCAAGGCTGATAAAAATGCCCAGAGCAGCTGTGGCAATGTGGGCAATGAGGTGACACCGCAACTGGCTGTCACTTATTTTGAGGCTTATCATCTCTGGCTCGTTTAAGAAACCTTGTTTTTCTGTCCCAAGAGCTCTGTTTGGAGCATTTCTACAGCCTAAAAGTCTCCAACCTGCGTTCAGAAGAGATGCAGGAGGAAGTCCAGAGCACAGGACAGACCCTTTGTGAGGAGTGGGGACTGTTGGCCAATTTGGGCTGAAAAGATCTGATTGAAAGGTGAGAGGAAGGAAAAAACTGTCAGGTATCTCTGGCTCACACAGGGGGCAGTTCGTGAGCTGATCCCCACCCTGGGGAGCTCATCCCTGGCCAGGAGAGGGGAGGGCTCGTGTGGGTGCTGCCAGGGCAGCAGGGCTGTCTCCGTGCAGGCAGAGCTGAGCTCTTTGTTCATCCCTGCTACGAAGCAACAGAAAAACACTCCTGCCGAGTGCATCCAGAAATAACCCAGGCCTCCAGCAGCCAAAAAGCTTCCAAGGGGGAATTTTAAAGTGCTGGGAATTTGGCCTCTCAGCCTGTGCTTTGGGCTCTTCTGTTGTCGTAGTATTCCAGGCAGGGAACACAGCCCTGGTGTCCAGGAACCCACATCTCAACAGGCAGCAGTTCACTTGTGGATCACCCCAAGACTCTCTTTTCCAGCACCACCATCACAGCTCCTGCCTTGACAGCACACCATTAATGGACAGCACTTTTCCCTCTTGGATGTACCTTAGGGATTGTGATGCCCCAAATCCCTCGAGAACCCCTCGCTGTGCTGCATCCCTGGCTCAGGATGCCCCTGAGATGAAGTTTCCTTGCAGGCACAGCCCTGCTGCTGCTGGGGCTATTTGGGGATTTGGGGGTCTGGAAGGGCAATGTAATAAGGATGAGATATCCCATTGCCTCTGGAAGGTAGGAACTGGGGGCATTTAAAAACAGGCCTTCCCTGTCTTTGGAAAGGGCAGCAGATTCCTCCGCTGTCCAGATGGGATTTGAGTCACTTGGTGAGGGGAACGGTCTCTCCGTGGCACATGTCAGAGGCTGCAGGGAAGATAAATGTTGCTTCATTGCTCTGGCCCCACTGTTTGTTCACCCACAGGGATCTCCTGGGCAGCTTTTCCATGTGTCAGCATCTCCTCACCACCCCAGAGCAAGGGCATCGTGTGGCAGATGCTCTGTGGAGGGAGAGACAACTCGTCACACAGGAACAGCTCTACTCCAGCTCCTGGGGTGGCTCAAGGCTGCTCCATCCCTTCATTTGGGGATGTAACCCAGCACACTGCTCTGTTTCCAGCATCCACAGACAGGCTGCAACCTTTGGAAACCTCCCGTGCCCCTGGTCTGTCCCTGCACACCCCAAACTGCTCCTCTGAGGCGGGACACAAAGCTGGAATGAACTGAGTGGTCTGGGCACAGGCAGGAGGTCATTGAAGATGTGTCAGCTTTGCAAAGCAGATCCCGTGATGGATACAGGATCATCCATTTATTTTAAGTTTTACAGGGGGCATTTTCCCTTGCCAGGAGCTGGAGAATAGAGGACCCGGGTACCATCTGCCCAGGGGACTGGTGAATCATCCTATTTTCCAGTTAACAGCACTTGTTTGCTTTGGGAGATCTCCAAGTTAAGGGGGAAGAAAAAGAAAACCCAACCCATGGATCTTTTCCCACACAATAAGAAAAATGCCTTGTTTTCTTTTTTTCTTTCTTTTTTCTTTTTCTTTTTGTTTTTTCCTCCCCAAAACCAGTGTCAACTCTGCTTTTACTTAGCAGTGGGCTGGATAAAAATAGACTGTGAAGTCATGACGCCTTCAGAAGAAGCAGGTATGGCCTGGGGAGAGGGGGCGAGAGGAGTCAGGCTTGGGGGACTGGGACAAAATCCAGCAGGATGGAGGCAGGCAGGGTCTGTCCCAGGAGAGCTGCTGCTTACCCAGAGTCTTGTGATTTCCCTGGCACATCTCAGGAGAGGCAGGAGGCTCTTTGGTGGATGCTCCAGAGTTCAAGCTGTCCCTCACGTGGTGCAGATGGGGCTGTGTCCCAGGGAACACCAGGAGATCGGCTCAGTGCAAAGCCGAGGCATGAGGATCTGGAGGCACTCTGGGAAGCAAGGGCAGAGGCAGGGAATGGAAGCCGAGGGGTTGTGCTCCTGCTTTCTGCAGGACCATATTGCTGCTGCCTCCTCTCTTTGTTTTCTGCTCAGATCTGGCTTTTCCTCCCTTTTGATCCCTGTGCCGGGCTGTGAGCATGCTGGGCTCTTTGGAAGGAGAGGGGCTGGGAGGGACTTTGATGTCTCCTGCTCAGGGGAGGGGCCCTGGAAGCCACCTGGGCACCTGGAGCATGAGGAAGTGCAGCTGATGCCCATATCTTGGTTCTGCTGGTCCAGAGCCTTTCTGAGGCTGTTCCTGCAGGGCTGGGGCACATCCTGAACTTGGCCAGGGTGAAGATCCTCTGAGGCAGAGTGTCTCCAGAATTTCTGCATCACAGGAGAAATCAGGGATGCGAGGGCAACTTTGCAGCCCCAGAAGGGGATGTGAAAGCCCAGGACGTACCCGGGAGATGGTGAATCCCCCACTGCAGGGTTGGCCTGCCTCAGATATGTCTTGGTTGAGTGCTGAAGAGCCCAGATTGTTGGCCCTCCCCACCCCTCATTGCAGTGGGACTGTGCTGTCCCCTTGGCCACCACAAAGCTCCAGCGCTGTCCTGCCAAAGCCACAGCTACTGCCTCAGCTTTGTACCAAGCACCAGTTTAGGTAACAGCTGAAATGAGTTGGGCAGATCTCGGCACAACCTTCCATGAGTATTTCTGGATATGTTTGGAAGCTGCCAGGAGATGCCAATTTTATGTAGCTGCACTGCAGGGATGACGGGCCCTGCCAGGACCAGGGGAGCTGGAGCTTCAGGCTTTACATTTTCAGGATACAAGGTGAGGGGTTTTTTTTTCCCTTCTACTTCTACAAATTAAAACTTCCAGTGAAAAAAAAATAATCCCTGTGGAAGCTTTAGACTCGCCAACAAGGAAGGAACCTTCTATCAACGAGAAAATTCACATGGCAGGGAAAAAACATGTCCTTTGCTCTTCCAGCTGCTCCTGAGCCACAGTTTCTCTGCATCAGGAGGCCAGAGAGGTGTGAGGGGGATATCTGCATTTCTCTCGGATCAGTCACTGGAACCAACGTTATCACTGGAACAATGGGCTCAGCCTGGGCCAGCCTTGCCAGAGTGGCTCCACTGCAGCGCTCCCGGGTTTATTTTTGTCCGGGCTTGGAGCGGGTTGTGGAGATCAGGTGACGGTGGCCGAGGAGCGCTTGGCATCGCCCGTCCTGCTGCCGTGTGTGCTGATGGCCGTGGGAGCAGGGAGCAGGCAGGGGCGATGGAGCAGGGCTGGGCAGGCAGGGTGGCTGCCCTTCCTCATGGGATCCTCTCTCTTGGATGAGCCCACCCTGGAGATCCCTCACAGAAGGGATGCTCCCTCAGCGTGGGGACCACTGGGGATCCCACTTGGCCTGGCTTAGAGCTTTGCAATGCAGTCTGGGGAATCAGAACCAGTGACTGTACTTTGGCACCGGGATTAGGAGCTGGAAACCAGTTTCTGGTAGAATTGAGTCATGGACCTTAGGGGAGGTGACCAGGGAGACAGAGAGAGCTCTGTGGTGGAGCCAGGAAAGCCCAGCTTCCCAAGAACCAGTGCAGTGTCTCCTCTTCTGAGCTTGCCTCCTTTCCCTATGGTTTCCATACTGGATAGTCTTTGGGCAGTGACCAAGACTTCGTTTCATTCCTGGTATCCCAGAGGAGCAGTCAGCCTGGCAGATGTGGCTGAGATGGCTTTGGGGTGGCTAATTTGGCAAGGCAGTCAAATCTGCCAATGTCCTTGGCCACACAGGGACCTTCCCGACAGGAAACTGTCCCGGCTGCATCCCCAGCCTCAGCAGTGCTCTCTCTCACCTGCAGATTCACCCCCGGCTTTCTCCATCATCTGTAAACAATCTGCATCACTGGAAGATTTTATTTCCCATGGGACTGTGAAGAGAGAGGAGCCTGGAGTTGATCAAAGGCCGGTAAATGCACAGGAGCAGCCATGGCTGAAGGGAGCTCACAGGCTTCTGTGCTGGAGAAAAGGCAGAGCTGCACTGGGGTTTGGAGAGATGGGGGTGCTGAGGGTGGTTCAGTAAGTGGCACTGTGGGAACAGAGGAACAAGACAATTTTTCAGGTGTGGGATGAGGGGAGGGACCAGGGTGCTGTGCCCCAGCTGGGGGCCAGGCATGTGCAGGATCACACATGTGATCACCCTGTGTCGAGAGGATATGCAACATCTCTGGTCTGTGACACGAGTCCAGCCTGACCTCAAAGGGAGCCAAGTGCTCTGTGGCAGAGGCTGGGGCTTACTCTGATCCCGGGAGATATTCCAGGGGGGATTCCAGCTCTGGTCTGACAGCGAACCTCACCCTCCATGGGCCTGCAAAGAATCCCCTTTTATATAAATCTCAGCACATGATTTGAGAATGGAAGGAGCCTCCCTTGCCCCAGCAGGTCATTCCAGGCTTGGCTGAGCTTCTTTCCTCTCGAGGGGATGCTTGCCAGCATCTCGGAAATGGCACCAGTGGGATCTGCAGCCCAGGCATGGCACTGCCAGTCCTGCTCTCTGCAGCTCTGAGCTGCAGATCCCTCTTGCAGCAGGAGGATGAGGATGGACGATGTGGGAGCGTATGGAAATCTATGCACCCCTCTGGCAAGGGTTGCACTGAGCCCAATGCATCTCCCAGGGTCTGACCCTGCCGGTGCCTCCCAGCTGCATCTCCCTGGATCACTGTGTCTGGGTGTGTCTGATGGGGAGATCAAAGAGCCTGTGCTCAGCCACAGGACTGGAAACACAGAGTGCTGTCATCTTCTGCGCTCTCAGCACAACCTTTACATTGTTGAGTGGAGAAGGGACACATACACAGAATAAAACCCCTTGGATTTCACCCATCAGCTTTCCTGGGGGGAAGACTTCCAGACTGCTCTGCCTGGTGATATTCTGCAGATATTTAGCCCACAGAAGCTAAATCCAGCTGGGATTTGCCGCAAGGTCTGATGCATCCCCCCACTCCCTGGATTGTCATGGTCAAGGCAACGTGCCCTTCTGGGCTGATTAAGGAAAGTGTCAGCCAAGATTGACAGGCCAGGACTTCTCCTCTCTCTCTGCTGTGTTGCACTAATTACAGCTCTCCCTAATTAAAAATCAGTGCTGTGGCTTTGGCAGCTGCAAGCCAGGTCCCCCAGGCGAGCCCTGGGCAGAGGCTGGGCAGCAGGGAAGGATGGAGCCATCCCTGGAACCTGGTACATTCCCTGCCAAGCCATGGTCGGGTGCTCCAAAGGGGCCTCACATCCAGGGAAGTCCTCAAGAAGCACAAAATCAGAGCCAACCTTGTCAGAGACATGGGGCAGCTGGAGGGTGCCTGAACCCCAAGTTGTTGTGCTGAGCTGGAGTGAAATGCTCTGCGCAAAGTCCCTGTCCAGGTGACTCCAGTAACCACACGGCACTGGGAGCTGGGGCTCTTGAGTGGAGGCAGCAAATCCCACGACATTCCTGTGGGCTGGCATCATTCTGTCTCTCCCAGGGGAGGGGAAGGGCCAGCTCACTGCCAGGCACTTAAAACCAGAGTAAGTAAAAGCTGGATGATCTATAGAAGCATAATTTCCTTTTGGTTGCTGATTGCTATTTCTCCTTCCTTATTTCCAGGTGAGGACGACTCAGTTTTGTTTAGGGTACGTCCTCCCATGGGATAATACAAGCTTATCCTGAGTGAGCCTAGGAGGAGTGTCCAGTCACCAGCATGAATGTATAATGTCAGCAACTCCACGGTGATTTCATTAATTAATTAAGAGCCTGTGCTCTTACTGCGTCAATACAGACTCACATACACCAGTGAATTTTCACCCCAGACACGTCTTCAGCCCGAGGAAGTGTCCTGCTCTCTCAGGTTGGGGCGAATATCATGGGATGATTGTTTGGGAGAGGGTGAACTGCATGGCAGCTACTTCAAAGGGATGGTACAAGGAGGGTCTAAATGAGGCAGGACAGGCTGTTCTCTGTGCAGAGAATGGACGTATTCCAGGTATTGGTGAGCAGATTTTGGAGAGTGGCTGAAAGCCGTTAGCGTGGAGGGCTGGAGAAGGACTTTGAATAATGCCATGGGCTGACAGGACTGGGGGAATGGCTTCAAACATAGAGAGATCAGTTTTAGACTGGGTATTAGAACATAATTCTTCCCTGTGAGGGTGGTAAGGCCTTGGCATGGGTTGCCTAGAGAAGCTGTGGCTGCTCCATCCCTGGAAGTGTCCAAGGCCAAGTTGGAGCAACCAGGATAGTGGAAGGTGTCCCTGCCCATGGGAGAGGGTTGGAATGAGATGAGCTTTAAGGTCCTTTTCAACCCAAACCATTCTGTGATTCTATGATCTCCCTGGGGAAAAGGAGGATTGCGCCCAGCTCCTCTCCCTGGCCCACAGCCAGGGAGGAACTGCAGATGGAAAGCTCGTGGCTGGGGCTGGCTGCTCTCAACAGGCTAATAATACCCCTGGGAGAAGGTCAGGTGGGCAGCAGCAAGGGCAGCTCCCATTACAGGCTGTCATGCCTCACTCCAGCTGCCGGAGCCTCCAGAAAGTTTTGGGATGTCTTGGAGGAGACCTGAGACTGCAAACCCTGGCAGGTTTTCAGGGGAGATAACGGCAGCCAGTTGTGAGTGGTTATCCCGACTGGTGTGTAAAATTGCACTAACCCCCAGGACAAGGCCCTGCTCTCCCATCCCTGCACTGCATCCTCCATGTCAATGCATCCTGCTCTGCTTCCCCATCCCAGCAGGACCTGGGCACCACTGGGCAGGCCCCCGTGCCATCCCACCACCACAAATGTCCCAGCAGAGAGGGTTTTTCTTGCTGAAAAGCTGCTTAGCAGCTTATGGAAACAATAAAAGTAGTATTATCTTCAATGGTGAGGCAGATGGTTTGGATGATTGGTTTGACTTTTAAGCTGGATTTGAGCTACGGATATTCTGATTTTTAACAATTTTTGGCTGGTCAGACTCTGGCAGTGTAATCCCCAGATCCCTGCTCCCCATAAATCCAGTCCTCTCTGCGCTGGGGGCTGCAGGATGGAGACCTGCCCTGGAGGGGGGCACCCAGACCCCCACCACCTGGGCTGGCAGCCACCTGACCCCGATGCCACCACCATGGCCACCACTAGCCCTCTGCATGCCAGGTGTCACCACTGCCGCCGTGTCACCCTGACCTTGCGGGGACAATACCCGTCTCAGCTCCCATCCCGCGTGGGCGGCAGCGCTCTGCGAATCCATCACTGGCAGGAGCCCAGGCCTGAGCTTCTCCCCCCAACATTGTCTTCTGCAGAGGGATTTATTTAGTTTTCCTCCTAATTATCAGGAGCCGTGGACTTCCCGCCACCATCTGAGCTCTGGTCCCAGCCCGCAGGATTCCTCCTGCCAGCGTGGAGCCTGTTCTTGCCGTCGCCCCCACAGCCGGTGGCCGTGTGGCGCTGCCGTCTGGAGCGATCAGCAGATGACGTCCTGCTCACCAGGACATGGCCAGGGGCCTTCTGCATCCCTCCTGCAGCAGGGACCCTCAGCCACCCAGGAATCCCTTCACAGATAAGGAATCTGCCTTGCTCCAGGGCTTGCAAACAATCCCTAAGGCTTCTTAGGGTCGCTGTGGACCCGTGTGTCTGACCTAATGCAAGGCAAAGACGGGATTTGGGGATGAAATCCATGTTCAGCCCAGTTGGGAATGGGGCAAGGCTTCTCCAGAAGGTGGTTCCAGCCCAATAAATGCTCTCCCTGGGATTTCATGCTTAACTCCAGGTGTTTATAGCCTGGTGCAAATAATGCCAAGGTTGTGCATTCAGTCCCTGGAGAGGCCATTGACCGAGGAGTTGGACTTGAAGATCCTTGTGGGTCCCTTCCAACTCAGACTATTCTGTGATTCTGAGGGATGTGCAGCACCCATCCAGGCAGGGAGCAGGGTCTCAGGTAACTAATCACCTGTCCCAAACCCTGCAGCTGCCCCACCTAAGAAGAGCCAAAGCACCCATCATCCTTCATATTAGAATCATTTTTATTTAGCAAATCTCCAGAGCATTAAAATAAAACTCCCACAAAACAAGGGGCATTTTTGTGTTTGCATTGAGATCATAAACTGAGCAAAAGAGGAAGACTTCTACAGAGGTCAAAGGTCACCCAAAATATCCCTTTAAGAGAAATAACATCAGCTTTCTGTTCCCATGACAGGCTCTGGTGCTGGTCAGGAGTCACCAACAAAGCAGAGGGGACAGAGGGAGAGATGAAGGTGAAGAATGTGAGGAGTCTCTTGCAGTTGGATTCAGTCTCGCTGCTAAAATACTGCGCTCGGATCGTGAAACACCAGGGGAAATAAAACTGTTGTAAGAAAAAACCCCACCCTATTTTAAGGAAAAGGTGTGGTTTGGGTTATGTTTGTGAGAGGCGGAGCAGAGGCCGCGGGGAGCTGGAAAGGGCGAGCGGCGGCTGAGCCCCTGCGGTGCCGGCTGTGCTCCGGGGAGGAGGCGGCAGCCGGCGGCGGGATGCGAGGACGGGATGAGGAGCGGGACGGAGCCTCGGTGCCCGATCCCCAGCAGCCTTTCCCCTGGCAATGCACTGTCAGAGCTGCCAGGCTTATCTTTAGCTCTGTTCCCTCCCTCGCCCCCGNGCGCCCCCCCCCTCGCCGCGCACCGCGTCCCCGGCCCCCTCCAAAACACGCCGTTACATAAGCGCTCCAACAACCATCTGGGGCTGAGTCAGCCACACCAACCCCAACGGACAGCAAACCCCCGAGGAGGGGATGCCAGCCCCCGGACAACGGCATTTTGGGGTCATCCCGGCACCCCCGGGCAGACCCTGCGTGGATGCGGCAGCACCGTGAGCAGGGACGCTGGGAGGGGACAGTGAGAAACACCCCGGCCTGGGGGACCGGGATGATCTTTGGAGTCATCAGGCAAAGAGAGGAGGGTGTAATTACACAAAATAAACGTGCCAGCAGCAGGGGAAGCATCGACTGTCTGTGTGTTGATCTGCTACCTTGGACATCTCTTCTTTCTCCATCTACAACCCTGATGTCCCACTGGAAACCCTCCTGCATGGCTTCCCCTAAATCAGCACCACCGAGCCCAGTTTGATTCCAATTTTATTCATTTTTTTTCCCCCAAAGCCCAGGGTCAGGACAGGGAGTGTCCCTCCTTAAAAATCACCATTTTTCCCTGGGAGCAGCGTCGTGGTGAGAGTTTGTGACCTGAACTTTGCAGTATTGTGCTGATTCACAACGGCTTGACACAGAAAATTGCCTAAAAATGACAGAAAAAGGGACGCTGACTCATGTGTTTGCCTTCCCCGAGTGAGGAGGAATGTGAAAGGTGAACAAAGTACTTAACGGGTGATAATTACATTCAGCGCTGAAAAATTCAATCCATATTAATAAGCTGGAGTGTTATTGCTAATAGAGACATTTTACAATTAAAAAAAAAAAAGAAGTATTTAAGGTTTTTAACCTTGACAGTGACCTTTTAACAACAAGTGTAAGGAAACCCCTAATTTTGTCCCACTCACAATTATAAATCTCTGTTAAGGAGAAGCTCCAGTTGCTGCCTCCCTGGACTCCTCGCAGGATGCTGGGAGCTGATTCCCTGGCAGCCTCCTGTTTTACAGAGGGATGAAACCTGGCATGGGATGGAGTGAAAGAGCTGGCCCCTCGGTGGGAGAGCTCTGGGCATTGCCATTCCAGGCAGGAGGAGGGAGAGAAAGGAGTTGGAGAGGGTCCACCTTAATGCAGGATGAAAAAGCAAATTGCCAGCAGGAGAGCAGAGATGCTGCTCCGTTACTATGGTTACCCCCAGAGACAACCCAGCATCCCTGGGTATCGCCCTGCAGTACCCGGAGCATCCCTGTGGTACCTGAGATGCTCCCGGGCACCTGGAATGGCACTGGGGCAATTCAGGGGGACAAGGGACCAAATTTAGAGAGGTTTGTAGGGTCTGAGGTTCTCAGAGCAGCCAGGAGAGAGGATGAATCCAGGCTGGGTGGAGGAGCAGGACCAGGGCAAAGTTCCTGCTCCCATAGCTCTGAGAGGAGGGGTCCTGGTGGGAAATCAGAACTCCCAGCCCTCCTGCCCACTCTCTACCTCGCGATGAGGGACTGACTCACCCAGAATTGGGTGGATTTGAGCAAAACCCAGACAAGCTGATGAAAAGCCAACGCTGTTTTTAGGGAGGACAAAAGCCTCTGGGAGGGCACAAAGAGATGCTCTGATCCCCTGAAGCCAAACGGACAGAGGCAGGAGAGAGTCAGTGAGGACTGGTGCAATGCTGAGTTCAGTGAGGGTTTTAACACTTAAAAAGTGGAGGTTGCCAGCTAAGAAACAGCCCCAAACTCATCCCATTGGCTACAATCCCTACCAAAACCATCCCAGCCATGCCTGTGAGGTGTAAGCAAGGTCCTGCCCTGCCGAGCCACCTGCTGCCTTCCCATCCCTGCTGCTGCCAACCCTTAGCTCAGCTCTACCCTTTGAAGATGAGGGTGTTTGGATTGGAAATAAAGCAAGGACCAAACACCCCGGGAGCACAGTTCCCATGGTGCCAGCGTCACCTTGGCTCTCCGGGGATTTCTGCTACAAGCAGCCACCGAGGGAGGAATTCTGGAGGCAGTGGGAACCATCCCCAGGGAGCTGCCGGCTCCTGAATCATTAAATGCTTCCACAAATGAAGCGATGGGGTTTGTAGTGCAAACTGCTGCACGAGGAGTCACTGCCGCATGGCAAAGCAATCCCTGGGAGCGGAGGCACAGGAGCCGTGGGAAGCTGCTGCACGGGCCGGGTGCGTGTCCCCAGGAGGGATCCTGGCAGGGCCCTGCCGCAGCATCCCCCGCGTCCTCCCTGGCATTTTCCTCTCCGGAATCCAGCCCGTGTTTTGGAGTAGAGCTTTTCCCGTCTCACCTCTTGCCTGCCTGTAACAGGCCATTACCTTCCCCAAGAACCCCCCGCTCCTCTCCTCAGCAAGAGAAGAGCTTCCAGAAAAGCATCTGGTCCAGATTTAAAGGCATTAAGAGACAGAGATTGGTGGCTTGTTCTAATAGCTAATCATTATTAAAAGATGGCTCCTTATTTCCAAGATAGATTTGTCTGGCTTCAGCTTCCAGGAAGAGGTGGTTATTATGCCTTTCCCTGGTAGATTAAGTTACCTCTTTGTACCAGTGTATCCTCCCTGTGACAAATGCTGTAATCAAGTCACCTCTCAATCTCCCCTTTTGCTAAATTAAACATGCTTTGCTCTTAAATCTTGCTTAGCCCCGTCCCTCTCTGTGGTGATTAGAGTGAGTGTCTGGCAGGGATTTTTTTTTTTTAGTGAGTAAAAAAACTTCCTTGCAGGAGGAAAGGAGATGATGGGACCCAACTGACCATCAATGGTGGGTGGAAACTATCAGCCACCACTCACCCAACCTGGATCCAGCCCCATGACCAGCCTGAGAAATGATGGTGAATAATTTCCCCGAGTTATTTCGGTACACGAGCTCCGTTCCCTGCGGCAGCCAGGTGTAAAAACAAGGAGGAACATCCAGGATGGCAAATCCAGGGGCTCTGTGTCCACCAGGCCATTAACCTCTCTGTAAATAGCATCCCGTACACTCTCTCCGCTTTCCCTCAGCCGTGACATACCATTAAAGACATTTAAACTGTCACTTGGACAAGGCGTGATGTCCCCTGAGGTCCCAGCAGGAGGCAATGCCTGTAGGAAATAGATCCTTGCCGAGCCCAAGGGGGACCAAGGTCGCTCTGGGAAGATTTGTTGGGTCAGTCTCAGATGACTGGGCTCGTTCTGCCGGGGCTCCAGACACGTTTTCCCATCTCCGGGTTCTCCCACATGGCTGAGCCGCTGTGATCCGGTGCCCTGGATAAATTCCATCGGGGCAGTGCTGCGGAGCGAGTGGTACCCACAGACAGGGCTGTGTGGGGAGGGGGGACCCTGCAGAGCCCCCTGTGCTGGTGAGCATCCCTGCAACCCCTCCCCATGCAGGGAGGAAAATTATCCTTCCTGCAGCAGAACAGGAAAATTCAGGTGTGTGGTTTCTGCTCCTGCCTAGAGGCAGTAGGACAGGTATTTGCTAAAAGGCTCTTGGAATAAAAAAATAAAAATCTCTGTTTGTCCTGCTGGCCTCAGTCTTGCTCAAAGTTTGCTCCACATATATCCTGCGTGAGTGACAACTGACAGACTTGGAAGCACGTTGGAAGTTGGCTACAGGCAGATACTTCCCTGTGATCTTTAAAATATACAGCATGAGGCGAGATATTTTAAATAGATCAAAATACATTTATTACATATTTATATTATTTTCTCTAGTCTATTTATATCTTTTGGAGACTCTTATATATAATATATATAATATATTTAAAATAACATAAAATTGGCCAGTTTCGTCATCTGAAATACATTTTACAAATATATATATACATTGTCACATATATCTCAAATATATGTGCAATGAGACAGAGAAACATCGGAGGTGGAAAAGGTACAGATACTTCATTGCATCCCTCAGCTTCTCTACCACCATTACCCCAGTGAACAGACTCAGTGTTTTACCCCTGGGAAACCAGTGCTCCCAGTTGCCAACCTGCCCCTGTGAACTGGCGCCAGGTCTCGGGCCCCAGACTCCACGGGGCCAAGGCTGGGGGAGCACTGGGGTGTGTTTGGGAGGGGATGGAGAAAAGATGGTGCCCTGGGAGTGGGCAGCAGGACAGATGTGCACAGCTGGTGGGTGAGGTGATGGGTGGCATCGGATCAGGCACCATCCCACATCCCATCCCTGCCCCAGATCCTGCCCTGTGCCACCCCCCCATGGCAGCATTCCTGAACTGGGAGGGGAGGGATTGGCAGCGTTCCTGAACTGGGAGAGCAGGATGTGGCCGGAGTGCCAGACCCAGCTGTCACACACTCATTTCCGTGTGCAAGAAATGGGAGGGGACACACACAGGGGACTCTTTTGGTTGTCAGCACAAGAGGAAAGAAAAGAGCAGGAGGGTTTAAAAATAAATGTATTTGTTCTGCCTTATTAAAGATAGAAAAGGTGGCTCTGAAATCATCTCCTACAAAAGGTTTGAAGGTCAAGCAGGCACCAAATTGCAAAAGGTTGAGCGCTAAGTGATTGTCCCAGCCCTAAAAGACTAAGTGCACTAAACTCAGTTATGAGAAGCTAAGGCTCGTCCCGAAGGCCCCCAGCCCTGGACACCCCCATCTGCCAGGGCACAGGATGCTCTTCCCAGAGGTGCATTTGGGGTGTAGCTGCTTTCTGCTGTCACTGGTGCATCTTTTTGGGTGAAGCCAAGCGGGAGCAGCAGCGGGTCCAGCCCCTGGTCCCCTCCCAGGGTGGCTGCTGCAGGAGCTGCCCCAGGCCCTGGCCAAGGGCAATCCCTACGGGATGCTGGCCAAGAGGATTAGTGGCTCTTTCCTTTCGGGGACTCCCGTCATCCTCGAAGGATCAAGTGTAATGCTGGGGTGAACTCCATGGATGGGGCTGGCTTGCTCGAGGAAATGGCTGGCAGCTGTTTTGGGGGGGATATTCCCCTTTGCTTGGCTCCAAACCGCTTCCCACAAAGATCCAAATCCATCCCTGCTGCAACCAACACCAAAACCTACACCCCGAGAGCATCCCTGTGCCTTCCCAGCCCCTGCAGGGAAGTGAAGGAAACAAACACCTCTGTCTGGCTTTTTTCACTTTTTTCCCCCCTTTTTTTCTTACCCCTTTCTTTGACAATTCATTCAAACCATGGCTGGGCAGCCTTTCCAATGCTCCCTGATGGCAGGAAAAAAGACCAGTAGCTCAGAGCACTCACAGGTAGGCAAAAATAATATTTATACACTATGTACCAGCATGGTCCATGGCCAGGACAGGGACTGTACAGGATATTTATGATTTATGACGACTCACCGGAGCTAGACCCTCACTAGCAAGGGGCAGGGGGTGCGTGAACGGGGTCTGGGGAGGGTCCAGCACCCCCTCACAGTGTCAGCCACGGGCACTCCCCATCCCAGTTCACATCCTCCTGACACAGCAGTTTAAAAATACATTTGTATATATTATTCTATTCTCCCAGGTAACACTGTACAATCATAGAAGTTTCTTTAAAAGCAATAATTTACTTAAAGACATCTCTATTTCTCTTTTGTTTTTATACAAATATTTACTGTGATATATATATATATGTATTTATAAAGAAATTAACCCTCTGAGAACTCTACAGCAGCAAGATGTGCACCTTTTTTTTTGTTTTGTAATAATTATTATTTATTCAAAAGAACCTAAAACCACTTAAAAGCATTAAAAAAAAAAAAAAGTAGTGCTCACACAAAAATCTCTCAGCCCCCACTCCATCCTTCCCACCCCCCCAGATGCTATGGTGCAAAAAGCAGGGGCAAAACCATCCCCCCTGGGAGCAAAGGGATTGATGATGGGATGGCATCGGCCTTGGAAACATAAATGTCATGGCTGGAGCTCAATGGTATTCCCCACATTTGGGGAAGACACATTTGGGGCACTCAGTGCCAAAAAAGCCGCCTCCTGGTGCTGCCCCTGGGGATGTTTAGTCCCAGCGGCTGGTTCTCAGGGGCAGCCAAAAATAGAGCAGTCCCTTGGCTGGCAGCTTGGGGTGATGGTGATGGACACTGGTGGGAAAAACCTCTGCAGGGATAAAATCCCAGTGCCCAACACGGTGCTGGGTGGCACGGGGCAGTGGGACACACTGGGACAGCTGCTCCCTAGAGCCCTTGGCAAGAAGGAGATGGGGGTGGGGACACAGGACAAATCCCATCTCTGCCACTCATGTAGCAAGTCACGGCCCCAGGACACAGCTTCCCTGATGTGGGCTGGGGGGAGAAAAGCACCAGGAGCCTGTCACAGCCGAAACGCTGCAGGACACCCCACGCTCAAGCCCTTCTCCTCAACGGTGGGCGCTGCCAGGGCTCCATGGCCACAGTCAGATCTGGGATTCCCATGGGTACGAAGCCTTTCCCATGGCCACAGGGAGCAGGGAGCCAGATTTTGGCTCCCAGAGCACCAATGAGCAGCACGGCCACGTGAAGGGACCTGCAACTTCCTGACTCCTTCCCTCTGTGCAACGGTGGGGAGCAGGGCAGGAGCGAAGGCTTCCCAAGCATGGGGTGGTCTGCCTTGTGCCAGAGCAGGAGCTAAACCACCTTGCCACCAAGGCCAGCCCAAAATATGGCAGATGATGGGGTGAGAGTGGTGCAGAGCAAAGGAAATGTGCCCCAGTGGGGGGATGCAAAAGGGGTGCTGTGGAGGAGGGCTGGGGTGCGGGATGAGTTCGCATCTCTAAGGCACGATCCACCTTGAGGCTGGGACACAGGGATGGGTTGAAGCTCAAGATGGGGTGATTTCCTTGACTGGAATCTGTTGTTTCGGGAAAAACATCTGCCTCTGAAGTAGGACTCTCTGGTGAATTGGGAATTCATAAACCCCAGCCTGGCACGGAGACGATTCCTGTGCTAGAAGAAGTTCAACCCTACGAGGTGACTTTCATATTGATTTCCATGTTTGAAAATATTCTTCAAGGAAGAAAAATACCAGATTTGTTGGAAAGGTGGGAAAATGCCCAATTTTGAGAGCTTTCCACTCTCCTTTTTGTGCTTTTCACTATTTTGTCCCAGTTATGGTGAAATTTATGAATTCCCCATTGGAGACGTTGGGGGAGACCCAACACTTCAGCAGCTGATGCTCCAGACCCCATTTCCACCTTGAAAATCAGTATTTCCTGATATTGGCTAATCACTGTGTTTGCAATGCTTTTTTTCTATCACAGTCCTGTTTATCCTTACAACCTCCTTTGCCAGTAATTCCTCTACTTGCTTTCACTGCCACAAACCTCCAGTCACTTACATCTGTTCTCTGCCTGTGAAGCCTTGCCAGTGGTAAAAAACCACCTCCAAATTGGATGCAATCTTGACTTCTAGCTCTTACATCTGCCCAACAAGTTATCCCCTCGAAGGACCCTGGTGACTTCTTCATTCCCTTGTTCATTTTTAAAAAATACTGAATGACTTCTTTCAGATTTAATATTATTATTATTGTTATAATTATAATAATAATTATAATTATTATTATTATTATTTTGGTAAACAGTCTCCCAAACAGTATGGTGAAAAAATTAAAAACCCTCTCACCTCCCTCCCCCATATTTTTCCCAAATTAAAAAGAAGTACGTTAACGTTGCATGTTATTTCAAGTGTTGTTCTTGTGCAACTGAACCAGACCACCTGCCGAAGGAGCAATTTTTTTTGTTGATGCCGCTCGGTTAAAAATTAAAAGGAGGAAAAAAAAAAATCAAACTAGAAAGAGAGAGAGTAAAATCTATTTCCTGATATTTCCTCTTTTTGGATCTCGCAGTGCTCGGCTCCAAGAAAAACGCTGGCGTTTTCCCCGCGGGGAGAGCAGAGCCCCACGGGGTGAGTGCCTGGCCGCGCTCACAGACCCTCCTCTCTTCATCCATCCATCCGTCCGTCTGTCTGTCTGTCCGTCCGTCCATCCCCCTAGAGCAGCCGGCCCCGCCACGGGTGCCGGGCGCAGGACACGCGCCGTGGGCTGCCACCGTCCCCTCCTGCAGACCGCTCAGTGGTTATTGCGATGAAACTGAAAACTATGAACGAGACTAATTTCTCAAGCATTCCTATGGCACTTGCATTGTTCTGCATAATTTGAGCGGGTTTTAGGGGAAGAGATTAGAGGAGGAAAAAAAATACCCTTGGAAAAGTCAGTGGAAGGACCAAGAGTCATATTTCCGACTCCCTCCTGTATGACCGCTGATCCAACGCTATTGTGGCTTGCAGCCTGTCGAACTCATGCCTGTTGTCTGGGCTGAGGTCCTCCAAACCCCGGCTGTCATCGTCTTCCTCTTCCTCATCACGGCTCATAAAGGCCAGCTCGTTCTCGTAGCAGAAGGAGTTGGTGCTGGGCAGCAGGAATTTGTTCTCCACCAAGTCCTTGGCGCTGCAACGGGGCGTGGATGGGACCTCATATGTTTTGTGGAAGTGGGAATAGTCTACTTTGTACTGGTTTTTCTCCTCGAACAAGACTGGCTCGAAGCGGTGGCCCCAGAGGATCTCGCTGGCCAGGTAGGAGCTCCGAGCTTGCGTCGTCATGGCTGTGGCTTCTACCATGCCTTCCAGGATGACGACGATCTCAAAGTCATCTGTCTCCAAGTCCTGGCGGCTGATCCCAAACAAGGGGCTGTCTTCATTGATCTCGTGGAGAATGGTGATGGGGGACACCAAGAAAATACGGTCCAAGCCTTTATCAAACCCCACGTCGATGTCTATTTGGTCGAGTGGTATGTACTCCCCTTCCTCTGTGATCCTGGGCTTAATTAGCTGAGCTCGTACGTGAGCTTCTACTATGTGGCTTTTCCGGAGGTTCCCAACTCTCCACATCAGGCAGAGTTTTCCATCTCTCATTGCCACTACTGCATTATGGCTGAAAAGTAATGTCTGGGCCCTTTTTTTGGGCCTGGCCATTTTTGCCATTATTGCACCAATCATGAAAGAGTCAATTATACAGCCCACAATGGACTGAACCACCACCATGAAGACCGCGAGCGGACACTCCTCCGTCACGCAGCGGAAGCCATAACCAATAGTCGTTTGGGTCTCAATGGAGAACAGAAAAGCAGCCACAAAGCCATTGACCTGCAGAACACAAGGCTTGAAAGTATCGTCTCCACCCGGGTTTTCTAGGTCCCCATGAATGAGTGCAATTAGCCAGAAAATCAGCCCAAACAATAACCAAGACACCAGAAATGCCAGGGAAAAGAGCAAGAGCATATACCTCCAGCGGATGTCAACACACGTGGTGAACATGTCTGCAATGTACCTTTGTGGCTTGTCATCCATATTGGTGAACTCCACGTTGCACTGACCATTCTTCTTTACAAACCTGTTCCTGCATTTCCTCCTGGTGTGGATTTTGCCATTGCCAAAGCCGTTGATACCTGGCATGGTGGTCAACCTCAGCCCGTCTTCCTCGGAGGACACGATGCTGTAAGGGTTGACTCTGCCTGCAGTCATCCCTGAGCCAAGCCCACAGTGAAGGGGTAGGGTCTTGCGACTCCCAGTGTCCCCCTGACCCACCCCTTCCCCCCCCCCAGATTCTGTTGCGGTGGAAGAGAAGTCCCAAAAGTCCACGTCTTGGCTGCCACGTCACCACGTGGATCCCGTGAGAGGCTCTGCAATGAGAAAACAAAGACATGGCCGTTACCTCTCACAGCAAAGGGACCCGAGGGGCTGTTTGGTCATGGGCCTGATCAGGTGTGGCTGCATGTTGAGCAACAGCCCCTTGCACTGTTCTAACTCTTTATTTTATGGACAAACTGCTCCCAAAAAACACACAACAGGGAGGTAGGTGGTCTTAGAGTTCTTTTTTCATATACAGAGTGAGAAAACATTGCCGGGATGATGCAGCATTTTTGGGACTCTCAACAACCCCAGTGGATGAAAAACCTTGGGTAGAACTGGAATTTCTCCGCTTCACTTTTCTCATGAACTCTGCAGCTGGAGAGGCAAGTGGGGAGGCTGAGCTGTTCTCCTTCAGGCACAGATATCAATAAAGGTACGTCTGGAAGCAGCTCCACCAGTTCACATTGCCCGTGCCAGATGGATCGATGCCCAGCTCAGCGCTCAACCTCCCAGCACCAGCTCTTCTGGGGTCAAGGGAAAGCACAGGGAGATGTGGACTTAACCTCCGTCCCCCTGCCCGAGGATGGGAGAGGACACGGCCAGTGTGCAGCCAGTTGGAGGAGACCCAGGGAAGGCACTCGCTCAGGGCAGATGTCCTGAGGAGCAACTTTCCCATTGTATCCATTGGGACATGGAGCCATCTACGGTCACAGATGGGCTTTGCCGGCCAAGTCTTAGGAAAGAACAACTGCCACTGGGGAATGGGGAGCTGTTTTGGTCCCTTCTGGAGTGCTCAGCTGCAGGGTCAAGGACCTACACTCAACTTTGCCTGGGACAGAGGTGACATGGACATGGGAGAGGTGGCCCAAACTGGGTAGGCTCCTCCATGTAGGTAGCCCATGGTGAGTGAGCCCTGCAGAACCCTGCCAGGCTGCTGGTCACCCCAGCACCTTGTGGGGCTCTGCCAGGGAGTTGACAGGATCATGTGGCACATTCCAAGCACCCCAAAGAGGCACTGCAGGAATGCTCCTCAAACCACTCTCTGCTGCCACTTGCCCTATTATTTAATGCCGTGGGATGTCACTGGGGATGGAACCACCTGGCTGGCAGTGAGACCTGCCCAGGACAACATCATGGTGGGGGAGCAGATGCAGAGCCCCCCATGACATCCCGTCCTCACAGGCACCAGCTCCTGCCTGGGGGCACAGGCGAACCCACCGGGCTGTACGTGCTGTGCCGGATCCGCCGGCCCGATCGATGCCGTCGATTCCTGCAATCAGCTCCAGTGCCCGAGGACACACTGTGACAAGCACACCCTTTCCATTACACAGTGACCAGCAGCAGCACTGGGGAGCATTGCCAGGCACAACCTGCCTGGGGCTGCATCAGCCCAGCTCATAATGGTACCCTGGATTGCCTCTTACCGAAATGCTCCCCAAATCCAGCCTGGGATACAAGAAACCCTCCAGAATCCCAGCACCACAAGCAGGAGCACTAACAATCTGCACAAACCTCCCAGGTGCTGGACACAGGCCCATGTGTGCCACCACCTTACACAAAACAATACATTTCCACCTGCTGCAGTCCAGGCACAACCATTTTTCATCCTCAAAGTTGATTTTTCAAGTGCCACATTTATTTGTTGGCATCCCAGCAGACCAAGGGATTGCTCTCACACTCCTGTGGCTGTTGGCACAAGATTCGTTCCCTCCTCAGAGCCACAGGAAATAATAAAATAGGCACAAACAGTTAATATTAATGGTGAATATTTACAACATTATAGTCACTTGAAGTCAAACAGGACCAAAGTGGCCTTGCAGGGCTGACCAGTTAGGTTGTTTGCCATGTCATGCTTCCCAGCTCCAGCCTGGTCTCCCATCCTGAGTCTCCTTTCTGATCATCCCAACTACATCCATTAATTTCTCTCCTCTTTTTTTTTAATAAAACCTGAATATTTGGGCCCAGAAAAGGCTGCTCCTCCATCACCTCTCCAGCTTGCTGCCAGGGAATATGTCGTATGCTTTTGCCACAGGACAAATTTAGAGTTGGGTTTTTTTAATTAATTCGAGATGCATTTGAGAAGTGAACAAAATGCAATGAGCTCCCAGTGACCTGCGAGAGGATTAGCAGGGGTCTGGATTAACTGTGCTGGAAGGGGAGACGTGCCCGGGTGACTGCGGAGGCTGCAGAGCTGCCTTTACCTGCGTGAGGCTCCCAAGGACCCTTGTGCTCCCCAGTCACCACCACTGCTCCCCACTGCACCCCTTTACATCCTCCCTCCCTCCTTCCCTCCCTCCATTCCCCTTTGCTTGAGGGTTTCAGGGTCCCCTTTGCTCTTGGACAATGCCAGGACAAACCCAAAGGGCTGATGGTGTTTTGGGTCCAGGGCAGCTCTTGTGGCACAGTCCATGTCCCACATGGGATCCCACATTCACCAAGGCCATGGGACTGAGTCCTTCCTGAAGCACCGAAGTTCCTGGGGGCACAAACTGCCCCCCTCCCTGTCCCAGGCCAGCAGCACCATCACGGGGAGACGGCAGCTAAATAAAGGCAGCAAAGTGGATGTGCTGGAGCAGGCGGCCGCCTGCGGCTCGTACTTTATTTAGCACAGTTTTGTTTGGAAATACACTTTCTTGACTTCGCTGAAAGCTGAATTTCTGGTTTGGTTTCAATTTGAAGGCTGGAGCCCCACGCTGCCACTGCGGGAGGCTTGTGCTGGGACAGGGCTCATGCAAACACATGGAAACTCGTGTCTGGACAGGCTCAGATGGGGGACTGGCTGGGGATCATATCCCCATGGTCACCCTACATCTCTTTGGGCCAGAAGTACCTCCCACCAGCCTCAGTTGGGCATCTCCCCACAACCAAAACTGCCCCGGGGGGCTGCTGGACATGTTACAGGGGGCTACATCCCCCTCCCTGCCTCTTTCCGAGGAGTTTCACACCCCTGACCATCACAACTGTACCTCACAGCCACAAAACCCAAACTTCCCCTAATAATCACTGCCCATCAATGCCGTTCCCAGCCCAGCCTCAGCGCAGACAAGCCCACGCTGGGTGTCGGGCAGGACCGCGACCATCCCCTGCCGCTCGCACCACGCGTCTTGTGCAGCACTAATAGTGTTAACACGCAGCAAACAAAACAGGCTCATAATATTCGTTTCGGGAATGAGCGGCCCCCGGCTCCCCGCGGCTCCGAAGGCAGCGACGCCACGAACTGCCCCAGCTAATGAGCTGACATGAGAGGCAGCAGCTCCTGCCACGGAACTGCAGCAACCCAACTCCCACCGCGGAGCGCTTTCCTGCAGAGAGTCCAAGTGTCTCCAGCAATCTGCCAACTGCACAGGTAATTTTATTTATTTTATTTTTTTTTTTTATGGGGATGTTAAATGTTACAACAATATGCAGAACAGCCAGCCCGCTGAGAGAATGTGTTGAGTGCCGGGGAAGTCGTTAGTTAGAGCCGGCTGAGTGTGTCAGTGCGATGTATCATCACACCTTCCTTTCCCTGTACCTCTGGAGGGGACGCTTTTGGGAGCCATCAGGGCTGCCACCCCCTCTTGCATCCTCCCAGGTGGAATTAACCCAGTGGGACTCTGAGGAGCCGAGTTTGGAGACGCAGGTCCCCTGTCTGCCGGGGCAGGAGGGGTGACCCTCTGGAACGGGATGGTGTGAGGAGGTCATAGTCGGTGCTGGTGCCTGCCCCGTGCTGGGAGATAGCGCTGCCCTGCACCGGGAGATAACGCTGCTATCTCCCCCAGCGATGCCCTTCATGCCCCAGCGGTAGGACAGCAATGTCAGCGAGGAGGGAGCTCTGCTCCCAACACGGGGCTGTGGCCGTGTGACACAGCCGAGGGTGCCCAAAGCCCTCTCGCTCATCCTGTCCCAAAAAACCAACCCAGCACTGAGCACGCACAATGTGAAGGGAGAGCAGTGGAACTGGAGGGCTCCCTGAGATGTGCTGGGGCATCACCAATCCCTGAACAACTCCTTCCTACAATGCCCTGGCTTTGAGTACTTCCAATAAATTAAAGGTCAACACAAGGCAGAGGGCAGGGCCAGGCTGTGACGTATCCAGAGAATAAACGGCCCTCCATTTCCCCTCCACTGCCAGCGAGGACAGGCAAGAGGCTCTCACCACAGTGCTCCCCTAGTGAAAACAAACTGCTCCATTTTGCCAGGGACATGGGTAGATGGGCAACACCCCTCCCATGGACCCCCACACTCTCCCCTAGTGCCAGTGAGCAGCTGAGAAATCGTTATCTGCGAGCCTTGATGGCATATGCAAAAGGGAAACTGAGGCACATGGGGCAGGGGAGGCCCTTAGTGGGAAGACCGGAGGTGACGAGGTGCCCAGAGAGATGCTGGCTCATCCCTGTCCCCATGAGCCACGTGTGGATGCCACGGGCATGGGAGGAGAAAAAGGGCCACGTGCAGCGTTCATCACTGCTGGGGCCAGGTGGCCTCTGCAGGGTGACAGGCTTGTGCTTAAGCACCCTAAAACTCCTGAAATGTGCCCTGGATCAGGGAGATCCTGGGAAAGATCTTTCTGAGCACACAGTAGAACCCAAACTCCACGGTGTGCTGAGGGGACTGGGCGTTCCGGTCTGGCTGCTTCCATGCCCATTCCAGCTCCAGCACCCACACACTATGGTGCCAGAACCCCAGGGCTGTACATCCACACCCACTGTCCCCACCGTCCGCAGCTGATGTGCCCCTGCCCAGCTACAACACAGCACCAGAGGGGGCAGGAAATGTCAAAGCACCCACAGCCACCTCAACTCACAGCCAGCCCTGCCACTCCCCATGTCCTGAAATCCCACCTCCCTCGCCTGGGAAACCCCGGTTGTTTTTCCGTCCAGTGCCGTCCATACAGCGGGACAGCGGGACATGGTTGGGGGTAAGGATGAGGGCAATGAGGGTGCAGGCCTTGGAAGGGGCCACCCACACCGGAGGCTCCTGAAGGATACCCCAAAACCCCAGAGGATGCAGCCAGACTGCCCCATCCCACCCAAATCTCTGGGATACCCCCATACCCCTCCCCACAGCTCCCCCAAATCTCCCCCCGCTGCCCCAGCTCAGAGGATGAGTGTTAATATCCCAGGAAATCACTCTGGGAAGGAGGAGAGCCCCAGCTACCGCCCAGGCAGGGGGTTCTCCAGCCAGATCCCGGAGAGGGGGGTCATCCCTTACCTGGTGTGTGCCCGGGGGGGTCTCTCCAGCGCTCCCCGGCCATGGCTGCAGGGCACAGGGTGCCCCGTGGCCCTGCTGCAGCCCGGGCGAGAGACAGAGAGTTTTAATTGAATTTCTAGATTATCCTGGGGGAGAAATTGTAATCTCCTTAAATCCAACCTCTGGTCGAGTCCCGTAACCTACTGTCCTGTGCCGGGGAAGGGATTTACTGAGGGGGAGGGGAGGTTTTCCAGCCTGCTGATGCTCTGGACCCTGCACCCAGCAGGATTTGTCCCACGGGACATCAGAGATCTGCTCCCAGCAGCCCTGTAGCTCCAGGAATGAAGGTTCTGCAGCTGCAATGCTGTGTCCCTGCTCCCCACATCCTGCCACAGTGACCAGTGTCCCAGAAACCTCCCAGGGCTAGTGGGGTTGGGGCGCCAGTGATGGACACAGTTGATGCTGGGTCAGCAGGGTGACTGTAGGGTTATGAGGAGCCCCCTGGATTAGGGTTATGGGTTAGGGTCATGGCTGAGAGGTGCCTGGGGCTTTGAACTAAAGTATCACCCAACCTGGCTGTGCCCAGGGTGCTGCTGGGTTTTGCAAGTCCCCAAGCAAGTCCCATTTCCTGCCCAGGCTGTGGTGGGTGCCTCCATTCCCAAAAAAATCCACCTCTGGACTGCAGAGGTGTTTTTTCCTTGGATGAGTAGGTGACCTTGGGGTGCCTCCATCACACAGTCCCTCCCGTGTGTTTCCAAATCTGGAGACGTGCCGAGCTCCAGACGCAGCACCAAACCCTCCTCAGGCTGAGGGAGAAGATGGCAGAGCTGGAATCAGCCAGCCAAGCTCCTGCCTGCCACTGCTGGGGCCTCTGCAGGGACATGGATTTCCACTGGGAATGGAAGGTTCCCATCCGGCACATGCCAAGAGGCTCAGGGAATAGCCAACAACCCTTCCCCAGCCCTGGCCTGGACCAAGGGGGGAGCACCCAACTGCTAAAAAGCGCCGTGGGAAGAAAGGCAAAGGACAGAAAGGGCAAATGTCTCTGAGTAGATTTTGTCACCAACCAGATGGACAGGAAATGAGGGCCAGAGTGCTGAAGGGCTCTATACTGAAGGTAAACCAGAGCAGTGCTTGAAAGCATCTCTGGGATATCACAAGCATAAATTATCTTAAGAACCCTCTCATACTTTAGAAGATAATGGATCTGGATCCATTCATCCTTGTTCAGCCCACAGCAGGACTAATCCTGCACTTCCCAATTGTCCAGCTCCCATCAAGGTCTCTTTCCCAAACCCCATTACTCCCAAGGTGGGTTTTGCCTTACTCTCACCCAATACAACCCCCCCACTCCTGGAGCCGTGTCTCCTGCTTGAGGGAAATCCTGTGTGTGGGCAGAGCCTGTGCCCAGGAAATGTTTATCCTGAAGGCGCAACGTGCAGCAGGTTGGGAGCGATGGAGCTGCCAGAGCAGTGAGCCACGGAGAGAGCCGTGCCGAGGCACTCAGCATCACCCTCCCTGCGGTGGAATTCCAACTGGGAATCAGCACAGAAAGGAGCAGGATGACCATGACAACCAGCTCAGGATACAGAGGTCCCTTCCACCCAGGGGAGATGAGATGCAAGGAAGGTTGAGCCATCAGCTGTACAGCAGCACTCTCCACTCTTTTTTGGTCTACTATTATTCCTGCTCCATCCAACCATTAGCAACTGCTCAGCTCCGCTCAGCTGCTCTCTCTGTGAGCGACACAGCCCATGTTTCACTATCAGGCAATTTTCCTGGCTCCATGTCCGTGCCAGGGTAAAGTTGTCATTACCACCCCTGAAACGCTGTTTCCAGTGCCCTTCGGCATCGCCGCGGGTTAAGGTGTCAGCAGAGCTCTAAACTTCACAGCTAACCCCGGGAGGAAGGAGGTGGGGAGGAAGGACACACCGTGCTCGGGAAGAGCCGCCTTCCTGGCTCTACTTACCCCGCGATCGCAGCGAGAGCCGCGGATGCTGAGCCCGATGCCGGCGGCCGGGAGAGGGAGCGGGGACTTTGCCGCTGTCCTGGCTAATTGCTCCCGAGCTCAGATTACAGCCTCGCTTCTTCCCTACATGTACAGGAGCTGGCACCTCGGCTGCGGCCGTGGGGAGCCACCGCCAGCGAGGGGGACGTGCTCCTTCCGTGGTGTTTCTAAGGGGCAGGGAGGGAAATCGCGGTGTGACAGCGGTAGGAAGCTCAAGATGCCGTAGTGGTCTCAGGGGATTGGAATAGAAGCAGCTCGAAGGGGATTTCAGAGATTTTTGGGAAGTGAAGGACCAGCCAGAAGGATGAGACGCATTCAGATCTGGGGCATCAGATACCAAGTAGCTGGTGTTCCAAGGCAGGATCACTTTGTTGTTCTCATTTACTGATGGCCATGACACATATCCCATTTCAAGCACTTCTTGGGAGAGGAAGGAAAATCCCTCTCATTTTCTGTTGAGCGTGTCAAACCCCACCAGCACACACACGCCAGGGCACAGCACATGGTACTGCCCGGCATCTTCAAGACGAAAAAGGCCTTTGCACTGCTCTGCTGTCACTAGTTTTCCTCCAGCTCATAGCTCTGCCCCATCCAGTTCATGAATTTCATTGTCTTAAATCCTGTGAGGTCTCCCCTCAATGCCCTCATTCCTGAGCTGAGCACAGCTGATGTCCTTCCCGGGGGGTACCAGGTTTCTGGTCCCATGTTTCTGCCCTTTCCACCCTTCCCCAATGTCACCAGAAAGCTGGACAACCCAAGGCTTCAGGCATGACCCCAGACTCGTGTAGCTGCAAGGGCAGCAAAGGCAGGGCAGGATATTTTGGGGCCCATCTTTATCTGCTGCATGAAGATTTAGCACAGGCATTGCATAATGCCGGGGGGAGCTCGTTGCTCTCTGTCCCCTCTCGCCGTCAGAGATCAGAGACTCAATTAATCCTCCATCATTCCCTGCACACGGGTACCAGCCCTGGGTGCCCTCTCAGCCCAGCCCTGGCAGCAAGAAATCAAATCTCTGCCCGACAGTGGCATCCACTGAGGCTGGTACCCCAAAATCTGGGGGTGAGATCTTGCTGGACACCCCACTGCAACCACCCAAGGCACCCACTGCCACTACCCAGGGCACTCACAGGCACTACCCAAGGCACCCACTGTGCTTGGGAAGCCCTGTTCAAATGGATGTGGCCGTGAAGGCACTTGCCAGGCAGGTATCAAGGTCCGTCATACAACTCATTATTCCTGTGTGCCAGCCTTGAGCGCTGTCATGCATCACTTCTTTAAGGGGCCCAGCAGCCACAGACCCTGCAGGCAGAGACATGAGCATTTAAGGCGTTTAAAAGGTCATTTTAAAACCATCAAGGTTTGCTGTACATTTTCCTCTGTTCCTGCTTTGCTCCTTTGCACAGCACAGATCACTGATGGGTGGCTCACTCAGGCACACACTGCAGGATCACAACAGCAATGAAGAGATCCCTATTTTTTTTTGGCCAGCTCTAAAATAGCAACCCCCACGTCTGTCCTTGGGCAACCCTACAATAAAGAAGGCGAGTGCAAAGGCACCACTGTGCATGCACACATGGGATGATGAGGAGAAGGGCACCACAAGCAAAACCAAAATGCTGTCAAGCGAAGAGTTTAGCAGATGAAGGTGGTGACAGGCTCCAGAGGTCCTGATCCCACCCATCAGCATCCCTTGGAGGGTTAAAGCCAGACGTCACACAGCACCCCGGCGCGGTCAGCTGGCTGTAGTGGGAACGGGTGGGCATGGAGCAAAGGGCAGGGCAGGGGCCAGGTCTGGTGTCATTGGGGAGGATGGGACATGGTGACCTGCCGCCTGTGAAGAGCCACACGCAGAGTTACACAACCCTGGCCTTGTCGCCCTTGGCCGTGTGTGCTCCTATCGACACGGCCCCGGCCGCCCTCCAACATCCCCGCAGGGACACAACTCTGCAGGCGGCGTAAAGGCAAGTGCACGTGAGCANCCCCCCCCCCCCCCAGACCCTGGACCTCTTGCCGTGGTCACCAGCAGTGCACCAACATCCGTCTGTCCTCTGGCTGGGCTGTGCCGATGGCAGGGGTTGGGAGAGCTGGGAGTGTTCGGTGTGGAGCAGCGGGAATAGGGCAAGCACCCACCACCAGAATGCTGCTGGGAAGACACAGCAGATAAGGCACTGCATGAACCCCACCCGGGGATTTTTGGGACATGAAAGACCAGCCAGAAGGATGCAACAAATTCAAACCAGGGGGATGTGATATCAGATTAGGGCAAGACAGTAAGTGCTGCAGGCAGGACCTTAGTTCTTTGGACTTACCCCATGGCCATGACCCAAAACCACCTTCAAATCTATTGCAGGGGAGGAAGAAAATACACCCTCTTTTTTTCTTGGATGTGAAAAACACTTCTGGTCCCACTGCTGCTCTCATTGGCAGCAGGGACCTTTCCCCTTTGCACGGCAGCGGGATGAAGCAGGGATGCTTTTCTCCATTGGGAGGGGGAAACTGAGGCACAGTGGCTGGATGGGCCAGAGCGTGGGGACCAGCTGCAGCCCATGTCATCACCCTCCTCCCAGCCTGGCCTGGCCCCAGTTCGAGATATTTATAAAGCCGATAAGGGAGCAGAAAGAATTTTCCAAACGCCGAAGTTACGTAACCTCTCCTTGCCCTCTCCGGACATCGTCTGTAATTATAGGCTTGGGATGGAGGGAGCCATCCGTGTTGGGGCTGGCAGGGGGCACCACTGCCATGGTTACCCCCAAAGGGCTTCACCCTCACTGCAGCAAGTCCCCAGGGCCAGGTACCACCCTGTGGGACCCCATTGCTGAGGGACCCCGATGGCTTTGTGGTTGGTCACCCCCACCCTGTGTAGTGACCCCAAGTTTTTGTCCAGATTCTGGGTGGATGATCCCCCCCCAGGGTGTGCACACACCCCTGCAGCCCATCTCAGCACGTGTTGGATGTCACCACAGATGACAACCTGAGCACAGCTGACATTGCCATGGTGACTATCAATCACTGCTGCTGGGAGGACACGTGAGGAGGTGCTGCACCAGCACCTGACCCCCACCCCCAGCAACTGCAGGTACCCCTTCCACCTGCCCCATTTCCACCACTTTTTACCTTGTTACACACAGAGGCAGCTTCCAAGCCCCTCTCCATCACCTCACAGCTGCCTCCAACCCCACCAGCTGTGCCTCAGCGTCCCCAGCCCAGCGCTTGCCACCCCCAGGGAGGATGATGTCCCTTCCCTGGGATATTTTCCTCTCACCCAACTTTGGCCAAGGCTGTGGAGTTGGAGGGATGCTGAGCAAAGGCTCTGTCGCTGTGGCAACCTGCCGTGGCCGTCTCCAGGCGACCGCCCAGGGATGCTGCAGAGATGCTCCGGAGGCAGAGTGAGAGGGACCAGGGCGGGGGGTGATGTATCCATGGGGATGCCACCCCCTCCTCCACTTCCCTACCTAAACCGCAGCCCGGATCTTTGTAGCAGGGTGTTAAGGCACCCTGAAAACAGCCACTGATTTGGCTCAGGCAGCTGGCTCAGCACTGACAAACTCACGGCACCCCAGGCTGGCTGCTGGGAACACCAGCAGGATGCTCCCAGGTGGGCGTGGGGCACCGCTGCCTCCAGGGCCACTTGCAGAGCTGTGGAAATCATTGTTGGAAATAAGCCCGTTAGCTTCTTAACCCTCATTAAGCAGCTTAGGGGGGACACGCGCCGTCCTACGCAAACCCGGAGGAGGAGAAGGCCCTTGTCAGGGCAAAGGGGTGACAGGATTGCCGTGGGTGCTGTGGGGGTGTCACACAGGGCACGGCCGCATCCCTCACCCCGACAAGCTCCCCTCCTGCATCCAGCCCCCTCCTCGCTCCTTGCCAGCCGGGACCACCGGCAGGTCCCGCGGGCGCTGAGCAGCGGGCAGGGACAGTGGTGATGGGCAGGGACGGTGGTGACGGGCAGGGACGGTGGTGACGGGCTGTCACACCCGTGTGACGAGTGTGGGAGGTCTCAGCCGCAGCCCCGCCGGCGGGGTTGGGGGGTGGTGGCTGTGACAGCGCGGGGCGACAGCCCGGCCAGCACCCGACACCGCGGCTGCGGAACGGAGCGGGACGTTTCTAATCACTCCACTTGGAAAAGGTCCCAATTTTACATTTGTTAAATTAAAGGATGTCGGCGTCTGATGCCAAGCCCAGGCTCCCTCGGAAATTTAAACTAATGACAGCGAAGAAAATGAGCTGAAACCAGAGCACAAGCGCTCCCACGTTATCCAGCCGCACCAGCCACCGCCGTGCAAAGCACAAACCATCACAGGGATTTCAACCCTCTGCCCCCAAAATCTGACCTTGCCCAATCTGCTCAGTCAGGAATTGCAAAGCCAGGCTGCTGTGCTGGGGACCCCAGAGAGACCCCCATCCTCCTCCAGCCTCTCAAAGGACAAATATTTCCCTGTTTTCAGGATACAGCTGCCCTGGGTTTATCAGCACAGGGAGGAGGTGGGAGAGCAGTGGCCAGTGTGATGTCCAGATTCGTCCAGCTCTGACGATTCCTACAGCCAGCTCCACACAGGGGATCCCACAGTGGGATCCTGGCAGAGCACGGGGAGTGCTGGCTGTGTCCCTCTGCCCCGTGGAAATACCTGGGCTCAGGCGAGGGCTTTGCTCCCGGTACTCTCCGGGCTCCGCTGGGGCGGTTTTGTGCTGCAGCTGAGAAAACCACAAAGTGGTGCTTGTTGGGGTTTTTGGGGTTGTTTCCCTTTTATAATTTTCTCGGCGAGATAAAATTAAACAAACAAGCCCTTCTGGGAGCAGCACGAGGAAGGGAGCCTGCTTCCCTACAGATGTGTGTGTCCTCAGCGATTACAACCACCGAATTAAGCTTTCCCTGGGACTGGGACATTTGCACAATCCCACTCCTTTGCCTCCTGAGGTTTCTCTGGTAGGAGACAGGCTGGCTCTGCAGCCTCCCTCCCTATGAGGTCATTACACAAACACCTATCTTTCACAAAAACATTGAGAATGTTGCTTTTTTCCCCTGACCTCACCGTCTCACCAGCGAATTAAAGTGGCCTGGAGTGAAGGCTGGGAGTGCCCAGCAAAGCAGCAGACACTGGAGGAGAATAGAATAGAATTAGAATAGAATAGAATAGAATAGAATAGAATAGAATAGAATAGAATAGAATAGAATAGAATAGAATAGAATAGAATAGAATAGAATAGAATAGAATAGAATAGGAGTAGAATAGAATACGCAGCTGGACATTTCCTGGGGTATGAGGCTGCAGAGGAGGGGGAACACTGAGGGTCAGGAGCGGATAGGGGTCTCCCCGCTGCATTCCAAGCCTTGTCTGCAGCTCCCAACCCAAAAACGAATAACCATGGCATAAGACTTGCAAACACACCTAAACTTTCCAGCTTTGTCTGCCTCAGGAGCCAGCACAGAAGCCGTTGCCATAGCTTTGCAGACCACCGGTGGGTTTTGTAGCACAATCTGGACCAGGGATCTATGCAAATCCCCAAGGCAGAAGTCTTTATGGAGGCATATGACAACTGAAAAAGAATAGCGCTCAGTGCTCTACTCCCACACGCCACCCCCCAACTTCACCATCATTTAAATCAGTCTTAAGTTGGAAGAATTCAAATCAACACTGTCGTCACAGAGCCAAGCAGAGAGGTGACACAACTTGGATGCTGCCAGGGAAATTGCCCCCCTGAGACTCAAAGCTCATCAGCCCATCACTTCTTTGAAGCCCCATCAAGGGAAGCAAATGAACTGGCAGTTTGCTGCCCCCAGCCCTCCATCCCCTCCGGCCAGGGCTGCTGGAGATCTTTCCACCCAGCCTTCCCCCTGGGATCAACAGGACGGGGACCGTGGGGAGGAAAAAAATATCCAAGACATGCTGCTCAGGCTGGAGAGCCACAGTTGGAAAAGAAATCAGAGCTTCCAAAGAGAGAGAAATGCCAAGCAGATACGTCGTTCCCAAGAGAAACAGGACATTCCTCTCCAAGGGGGAGAAAGGGAGGAGGAATACTCATGTTACCTCTTCCACCCCAGCATAGGTGCTTGAGTAGCTTGTCCCTGCTGTGCCAGGCTGCAGACACAAATGGCTTTGCAGATACTGATTTGTTGTTGTTGTTGTGTTTTGGTTTTTTACCCAAAAAGCAGGTTTGCANGCAGATACTGATTTGTTGTTGTTGTTGTTGTTGTATTTTGGTGTTTGGGGTTTTTTTTACCCAAAAAGCAGGTTTTCGACTTGAGGGCAAGGTTGTTGTGTCCTGACAACAACGCGGCGGAAGCAGAGCTGCCCATTGTGTTCCTGGGAAGCTCCCTGCCTTCCTGCACCACACAGAATTGTTAAGGCTGGAAAAAAATCTCTAAGATCGTGCAGTCCAACCATTCCCCCAGCACTGCCAAATCCACCACTAACCCCTGTCCTCAGGTGCCACATCTACACACCCTTTACCCATATCCCCAGACCCTTTGCTGTCTTGGGCAGCACAGTCTGGTGTCAGCAAACTCCTCGGGCTATTATGGGAGTCACATAGAGAAGAAACTGGGAGAAAAAGCAAGACTTTGCTATTGCCAGAAACACCAAAATCAGAGCCCCTGGTTCAGCCCAGGATTGTCAGGTTAGATTTTCCTTGCAGAACGTCTTTGAGTTACACAAGCAATGGGATTAGGCTGGAAGCAGCATCTCAGTGGTTGATCCCCTGAAACCATCCAATTTGGCTGGTTCAGCACAAATCCTGCAGCATATTGTTCCTGCAGGAAGTTTTATACCTGTGCCCTTGGGCTAAGGCCTGACAGCATCCTTCACTGGGAACAAGCTACCTGCCTCCTCAAGGCAACAGCTGGGGAGGTCGGGGGGGGAGAGGAGGAGTTGGCCTGGCTATAAATAACCCCATGGAAAGGAAACAGGAGAAAAAGCAGCAAACTGAAACCAATAAATCCAGGGAGGTGTGTTTGGCTACAGCTCCTGGTGTTCTGGATCCTGCGGGATCCAGCCCCGACATCTTTCCATGAGCAGCACATCAAACCAACCCAGAGCCTCGTGTGCAGGATGGCTCGTGGCACGATCTCATCCTCTCTGCTCCATTAAAAAAGATAAAGATGAGAAAGGGGAGAGTTAAATTAAGGAGAGTTAAATTAAGATGCCTGTTGGACCGTGTTAACACAGCTCTGGCTTGGCTCCTGGTGCCACCAGCGCTGAACACCGAGTGATCCCATCCCCAGAAAGCTGGGAAATAGCCTGTGTTTAAGGCAGTCATTATTTGCAATCTGTGATCCCAGAGAAAAGGGCAGAAAAAGCAACTTCTCATTTCCAACAATAAAAGAAGAATTGCAGGAGCTCAGCAAGCACAGTGGCCGCCAGGTCACAACCAGCAGTGCTGGAGTGATTCATCCTAAACGAGCTAGATTTAGTCAAACTGGTCCAGAATCAGGCAGGAAAACAGCCCAGAGTCTTCCCTGCTGATTCCTGCCAGGTATTCGCCCATGGAAGCGACCACCGCTGTCTCCTCCAGCTCCACAAAAATCAATGAAAAGCTTCAATCCCTCATCTGGGTACTGCATTAAGGAGGGTTTATCTTTTCTCCCTTTTGGCAGCCCATCTTCCTGGAGCTGATCAGCTCCCATGCCCAAGGGTGCTGGAAGAGCTGGGGACCAGGCACAGCCCCACAGCCCCCACTGGAATATAGTTTTCCGCAGCAAATCATCTGAGCAGCTTCAGTTTTGCTTGTGTGTAACTTATTGTTAAAGCTGAGCAAATAATTCAGGGCAAGAGCTCCAGGAACCACGTTTTGCCTTTTCATTTTCCTCTCTCGAGCTGTCTGCAGTTTTCCCAGAGCTCGGGGATGATTTAAAGACCTGTCTCCGGACAGGAGCGTCTCGCTGGGAGTGTTTGACGGCCCGAATTTCACGTGCACAGATGAGGACATGCCAGGGACATAAGGATGGATGAGCCTTTCCTGGCACCCTAATTAGACGAGCAGAATTTGCAAGTGGGTTTGGGGGATTTTTTTTCCTGTGTTGGAGACCTGCAAACACTTCACACAGAGTTAACAACCGCCTGTTCTTTAGGCGAGGCTTAATGAGTGCTTTGCTTTATGGCACATCATGATATGGCACTCGATGATACCAGCCCGGACACGGGACTTCCATGGAGCACCTCATTCCCAGCTCCTCTTTGCATCCCAAAACATCACTGGGGAAGGAGGATGAGACCATGGGCAAAGTCATGGGGCCGTCAGGCTGTGATGGCTCCGACTTTCCAGCGCTGCAGCCATCCCAGGCATTTGCTTCCTCATTAGTGGAAAGGTTAGGGAGAACGGATGGGCTCTGTGCAAACTCCCCGTGCTGCTGGTGTGACGCAGGCTGGCAAAGGCCACTCTCTCCAATGCTCGGGCAAGTGCCAGCAGAAAGACAAGCAGGGAGGGGAGAGCCACATCCACCGACTGCAGTGCCCAAATCAGAGGCCACCACACTTGGAGTAGAGTCTGTCTCCCCCCCGCCGATACCATCCACCTGTCCTTGGGAAACCTGTCTGTCCTGAGGCCAAAGGGAAGATCAAATCTACCAGCCTCCACCTTTTCCCTGGAGGACAAGGGCTGGTGTCACCCATTGCTGTGACCCCAAATAGTCATCAGGGGCCAAGAAAGGGACACCCCATCCTTCCAGGGCCGGAATGGGAGAGCTGACATCGAGGACAACCATGTCACCTTCAGGGACTTGGCCCTGCAGAAAGGTTTGGTCTCCCAGGATTGAGCCAGGCAGGTGCTGCCACCCCGTTTGTTGCCTTTGGGATGGAACAAAGATCCCCCAGAGCAGTTCATGTGCAGGGGAGAAGGAGATATTTGATGCCCCCCCAGCACCTGAAAGGGGCCAGGGACACTTTGGAGCCATCCCAGGTGACCAAGCCTGCAGCTCCATTAGTCCCAGCTGGAAATGCCTCTCCAGCCTAACAGCTTTCTCCTCCCATTGTGTAACTGCACTTTGTCAAGCGGACCCAGCCTCTGGCAATACATTTTCTCCAGCCTTGCTGCTCTCCCACAACATTTTCCTTATTCCTTTCACTGTCTCCGGACAGTTGGTGAAACACGTAGAGAGGGAAAGGAGAGAAAAATGTGATGGTTGTCCCACCTATAAAGCAAAACACTGAATGGGCAAAAGGGGAAAAAGGAGAGAGTGGTATCAGGTGCCTCTCCCCAATTCATCCCATCCTGGTTTGCCTGTGGGGGTTTGACAAAAGTGCTTTTTGGCTGACAAAATGATTACAGGGTGACAAGATAGTAAGTTGCACATGGATTTCTTTCCTGCATTCCAAGCAGGGTGAGGACACGGCTGCAAAAGCAGCTGCACTTCTGGAGAGGTCACAGTGCTGGGTGTGAGGGGAGTTTGCAGGAGGGGGGATTTGGGGAGAGGAGGAAGGAGGGATATTTTCTGCTTAGGAAAAGAGCAGAGGGTGGCTGGGAGCATGCACAAGTGTGTGAAGCCACAGGCAAGCGATGATACTGGTCCATGACGGAGTGGGGATGGATTTGGGAGGATGCTGGGGCTGGACCAGCCTGAAGTGGGGAGAGAAGAAGCTGGTGCCACTTCCTCCCTGAGCAGGGTCAGATCCTGTGGCCTTGCTCTGGGGTGGGGGTTTGGGCAGCAGCACCACGGCGAGAGTTCGTGCATCTCCCAGTGGGAATACGGACCGTGCGGGGCAGAGCGAGGTGCCCTGGGCACACTGGGGCTCTCTGTGCCTGCAGGCAGTGGGTGCTGGGCAGCAGGGGGGAGGAGAGGAGGATCTCAGCTCCAAACTCAATCTGTTGGAGAACTTGGCCTGCTCCCCGTCAAGCTGAAAATAGCACATATGTCAGGACGTGCAGCAGTGCTGGCTGTGTCCTCACCCAGCACTTCCTTCCTACTGCGCTCCACGGAGGGTCCCGGCCCCCCACAGCCCCCTGAGCCCCACACGGGGGACAGGCAAGATGGTCCTCAGAGCATCCATGTTCCACAAATGTGGACTGGGGCACAGACACAAGATCCTTTCACCTTCAGCTGCTTTCCACACGTACCGCGAGGTCTGTCCAGCAGCGGCATCGCCGCCGTTATCATCTGGAGCGGGCGAGGAGGAGCGCGGCTCACGGCGGGAGCTGAGCTTTATTAGAAACAGGCATCTGGCTTCAGCCTTCCCTGCAGCCACCGACCCAGGCTTGGGCTCAGGGTGGGGCAGTGAGCACACACGAGTGCCCACACAGCAGATAGGGAACCTCCACCAGTTAGTTCCCAATTTTTCTCCAGATTTTATCTCCAAACCCATTATCGGTGATGAGAAAATAAAGCCATCGTCCTCCTCTGCAGGAGCACGTGCTGCCCAGCCAGGGTCGAGCCCCAGCCCTCGGAGGGATGGGGAACTAGCAGAGCATGCCACAAGCTGGAGGATGGAGATAACCCTGGCAGCAGCCAGAGCTGATTCTTGCAGCGGAGAAGGAAGAAAAGAGGCTGAAGTCCCCATGGACATCAGGCCAGGGAATAATGGGAGAGCTTTGTCGAGACATCGCTGCAGCTCTGAGCACAGCTGGTGCAAAGTGCTGCTCCTCTCCCATTCCTGCCGGGAATACCTCTAAAGAAATGTTCCCCTAAAGAGCAAATATCCCAGGATGGAGGGGACACAGCCTCATGGGGTGGTGACTGGGGGATCTAGTAAGTGCAAAAAGCAAATAACACCAGGGCTGAGGAGGGACATCCAGGTGATCCACAGGGGGGTTGCTGTATGGAGAAGGGGATTGTTACAAGCACATAAGTTGTCCAGTGCTCAGTGTAGTCAGGATGTACTATACAGATACTAAAGGGTGATTCCCTACACAGAGGGAGCCAGCAGCCCTCCAGCCAGAATATCCAGTGTTTCAGGATATGGCCCCGCAGCAGCATCCAGCAGGACAGGCCTTTCCTTTTAAGAACACACATCCCACCCCAAATCTCCTCTCTGCCAGGATTCTTCTTTAGGACAACGGCTGCCTCGTGGTGCAGCACTTGGCTGGGGACAGTCCCAGGACACCAAGGGACATCAGGGGCTGGGCAGGGACCGAGCCCATCTGAAGCACACACTCGCATCTGAAGCACACCAAAACTGCACCTGGGCATTGCCAAAACCTCTCTGCTTTCCAGATCCCTCTGAGGAGCAGCATTATCCAGCGTGTGGTATCAGCTCTCCTGCAACAAAGCCATTGTGGTCGAGGCAGGATCCTCATTAATTCTGTCCTCTCTTTAATTTCCATTTTTTCTCAGTTCCCTTTCTCATTGCTCAAGCAGGGCTCGAGCAGGGCCCTGGCACTACAAGCCCGTGTCCCTGAGGCACAGTGCCACTGGTGTTACTGCTCCATGGCACTGGGATGGGATGGGATGGGATGGGATGGGATGGGATGGGATGGGATGGGACGGGATGGGTGGCTGCATTTGGGGTTGATGGTGAGATCAGAGGCACACAAAGGGAAGTGAGCCATGGATGGAGCAGACAGCCCCAGATGGAGGGGAAAGGGAGAGTGAGTAGCATCAAAATATGGGTGGCTGCATTTGGGGTTGATGGTGAGATCAGAGGCACACAAAGGGAAGTGAGGAGGGGAGGGTGGAGGGGGATGGAAAGGAAAGGGAGAGTGAGTAGCATCAAAATAATGTCCCAGGACTATCAGCACCAGGCAGTGGGGGGAAGGGGATGCACAGCGGGATCCCAGCACCATGCAACCTCCAGAAGGGAGGGTGGAGACAGGAAATTGTCGTATTTCAGTTTCTCCCCAGACAGACCTGGCGACAGATTACTAGGAAAGAGGTGAGACAGGACACCCTCAGCACCCACAGAACCCTCCCAGAGATCACCTTTCTCATCCTGTGCCACCCACCACCATCATCAACATAGCTCCCCCCACCCTTGGACCCCACCATCACCCTCATCTTCCAGGACCCTGAAAAGCACCATTTTCCCCATTAAATCCTGCAACCATCACCTTTGCAGACCCCTCCAGCACCAGCCCTGCAGTGCCTGTCACCATCAATGCCACTGCTGTGTTCCCAGCTCCCAGGGGACCCTACACAGGGGACAGCCTGTGGACCCTGGCTGGCTCCAGGGGCTCCTGCAGTGCCCACTCGCCTGCTGTTACATAAACGCCTGGGCCCAGGACTGGTTTTGTTTGTGTTGCCTTCGGCTCTGTGCTCCTCAACCCTATGTGCATAACAAATAATTAATAATAATTAATGACGGGAAGAACAGTGTGGATTGCCAGATTTTGCTAATTAGTGAACAAGCGCCATTGCACACGTGAAGGCAGGAATCACATGGCCCTGTGTCCTCATCCAGTGTGGGGGCACCATGGGGACAGTGTCCTGGGGAGCTCTTGGCCCTTTTGGGGAGGGGGAGGAGGAAGAGGAGGAGGCAGCACAGTGGGGAGGGGGTGGGTCAGTGGTGCTCACAGGGTTTTGGTGGGTGCCTTGCCTCAGCTCCCCTCTGTGCCTGCACCCATGCCATCACACAGCATTCCACGCCTGGCCTTCTCCGTGCTCTTACTAGAACCTGGGACAACACTACTTAATTGTCTGGAGATGGCACCGCTCTGTATCATTAACGAGCAAACCGGCACCAGCTCATTAGGGAAAAGCCTTTGCGCCGGCAGCTCCACAGGCAAATGGTGCTGGGGATGCTCTGACCATGAGGCCCCTTGTAGGCGGCACCCCCTCACCAGGGCTGGGGGGCTGAAAGCATCAAAAAGATCCCTCCACATCACCAACGCTGGGAAACACAGAGGAGCGAGGATGGGAGTGACGGGCTGGCCTGTTTGGTGACACCTGCAGTGTAGGGTGACCTGGTGGCAGCCTCTGAAAGGGGAAGGAGGAACGAGGAAAGGAAAGAGGAAAGGGAAAAAGGAAGGGAAGGAAATCAAGTTTTCTTGTCGTTGATCTGTTCAGGCACTGGCTGCTGGGTGACACACAGGAGCACTGGGAGCAGAGGGATGCCAGACCAAGCAATGGCCAAAGCCGGTGGATCCGTCTGGCCAGAGCCAGCCCAGCAGCCGGGTGCCTTCCTCCCGGGGAGAACAAGGCATGAACCAGAGCAATCCCCTCCGCAAAACCCTGCAGGTCCAACTCACTTTCCCTAACCCCTGCAGCATCCCAGACAAGCCCTGGATGCCAGCAGAGCTCTGGTGCCCGCTCGGCATCGCTCCCACTGCAGCTCCAAACCGGCCCCTGCTCTACCCCCCCACCGGAGCAGAGCTGGGTGTAATTACGCTTCGCTGCCTCTCCTCTAACGCTGTAATTCCTTTGCTCCGCCGAACTGCTTCCCCTTCAGCACCACACATAATCCATTGCATTGTAATTATACGGGAATTTTAATATCTGATGTATTTATAAGATGCACTTAATTCATCAGCCCCTTTAACCACGTTGTCATTCCAGCCATCAGCGCGGTGGGAAGGATGACTCGCTGTCAGATGGAGATTAGCTGGCCCGTGTGTGTAACAAGCTGGAGGGTGTTCTCAGCCCAGCCAGATCCCACCTTGCCTGGGGAGCAGGATCCCATCACATCGGGTGTCTGACCCTCTGGGGGATTGGGCCAGAGCTCCCCTGTGCTGCAGCAAGAACAAGGGCAGCACAATCCAGAGCAGCACCTGACATCCCCCTTTCCCAAACATTTAAATCACCCAACAGGTCTGAATTTGGTGGGGGAAAAGGGTTGTGTTGGAGCAAGTTTTATCCCTACAGCCCAGGCATTGAGGGTTCCTCAAAAACCTCCCCAGGGTGAGGGATCCACATTCATATCCCTCCAATCCCATGAAGAAAGTAACCCCTAATGAAGGCTTATTTTTCCTGGCATTTGTTTCAGTGGCTCCTTTCCAGCTGTGTCCTACAAGGAAACCAAAGGCCTTTGAGCCACTTGCAGGGAGCACAATGCAATGACTTCCCAGCCCAGACAGGAGGGATGAGCTCACTTGTGTCCTTGGTTCTCCCTGGCTTCAGGGTGCCAGGTCCCTGTGCCAAGCACCACAGGCACCAGGGCTGGGCAGGATACCCAAGGAGGGCAGCACGCTCTGCAAAATTCTGGGAGGTGGCTGAGCTCTGTCCCACCAAGAGAGAAACTCCAGCTGAGCCTGGGAACGAGGAGCAAAGCGGGAAGAGCAAGGAGGGGTTCTCAGTGATTTGGTCGCTGCAGGACGCTGTGGCTCTCACTGATGGGTGACACCATGTTGTTTTGCCCGGGGATCACTCTGGGTTTTCCCACAGCACTGCAGAGATATCCCCGCTGCCCTGCCAGGCACCCCTGCAGGTGGGTGGCACTCATGGATGATGGCATTGCCCCCTGCTCAGCACTGGCCATGAGGTACCACTGCGGCACAGCCCAGCTGCTGGTGGCAGCAGGTGACCCTGCACTCTCAGGGTGGTCCCCACAACATTGGGTGACCATTGGGACACAAACCCTCCTCCTGCCTCAGTGAGCTGTGCCAGAGCAGAGCTGTGCCGCAGTGGGACTGTGATGGTATTTTGGCTGGAGAGGGATTTTCAACAAGTACCACCAGGAGCCCTGGGGCCGTGATCAGCCCTCCAAGCTCACCTAAAAGCCTTGGGCTCCCGGGGGGTGCTGGCACAGTGTCAGCTCCCACGTGCACCCCAGCATTTGGCAGCTGTCAGGCAGTGTCACACTGGTACCCTGCTAGACCGTGGCCTGGCACAACCTGGCAGTGAGGTCTCTCCCTGCCCAGCTCCCTGCTCTGGCACTCTGTGGCTCCCTGTGAACTCGGGGTGAGGGCAGGAAGGGTCCTGCAGCTGGCCTGATGTCCTCCCATGTCCCGTGTCAGGACACATGTTCCAGAGCTGCACCTCCCTGCCAGGATGCTGCCCTGAGTGCCAGGTTCCTGCTTCCAGCAGGTCCCTGTGCCCATGTGCCAGCCCCAGGTGGGGACATCAGCTCAGGGGAGAAGAGCTTGGGCTGGACCAGAATATCTCCAGCCCGGGGCTATCCCAGGCACTGGTAATTACCCATCCCCTCATCATCTAGATGCACCCTGGTACCTGTTCCCCACGGAATGTCACAGCCTCCTGCCTCAGTTTCCCCATCTGCACGGTGCTTTCCAAGAGCCACAGACAGGAGCGTGATTGCCAGAGGATGCAACAGGGTCTCTAACCTGACCCCTCTCCACTCTCCCCCTCCCCAGCCCCTCCTTCCACACAGTGGAATCCAGGGGGGGATTTTGGCTCCCAAGGTCACTGTTAGATGGGACTGGGGGCAGACACTCCCACCCTTTGCCCAGTCAGCCCTACCAACCACCCCCTCCAGATCCTGGCCACTTCCTGAGGCTCGGCTCCCCTGCAGGTGTTTCCCTCCCTCCCCCCCTCTCCCCCAAAAGCAAATATCCAGGGAGATGGGCTCGGCGCTGCAGCTCTGCCGGTGGCACTGGCGCTGAGCAGAGCAGACTGCAGCACGGCCGTTATGTAAGCCCCAGCCGGGCTCCGGGGATGTAGGACACCGGGGTTATCCCCCAGCCCCCCCGGGGGCTGCCACCACCACCCCGCCGGGGCTCAGGGAGCTTGAGGGAGCCTACTGAGCCCCACCAACTCAGCCCACACCGCAAAGGGTGCAGGGGGGCTTGGAGTGGCCCCTGGGGTGGCTGTGGCCCTGCCCTGGGGCACACGGCAGTGGCAGAGGAGCAGCGGTGGGAGGACGGGAGGATTCTGCTGCTGTGGGGCAGGGAATGGAGCAGGAGATGGGGTGGGATGGAGCTGGGAGGCAGCAGAGGCTGCACCCATGTCCCACTGAGTCCTTCTGGACTCACCAGGGCTCACCTGGGCAGGTGAGAGGTTAGGGATGGAGCCACATGCCCACTTGTGAACTGTGCCTCCCTCGGGGTGACTTAGGGAACAGGATGAACAGGTCCTGGACAAAGGATCCCAGCCTCATCCCATCCTGCTATGTCTGTATCCTCATCCCTGCATCTTTAGAAGGCCAGCATCCCTCAGGACAGCCTTCCTGGAGTCAGCATCCCTGTGGCAGCATCCCTGCAATCAGCCTCCTTGGGATCAGCACTCCTGGGAACAGCATCCTTTGTGTTAGCATCCTTGGGACAGCACCCCAGAGAAGAGGATCCATGGTGCCCCTGGCACAGGGAGTCAGGATCAGGGTTTCCCAGAGCTGAAGGGAAGATCCTTTCCCTGTGGGACAGCCCTGCCATCACCCACTCTTCATCCTGGCAGGGAAACAGAGGTGAGGGATGGCACAGCTGCCATGACCCATCCCCAAAACACCTGTGCCCCATGCCAGGGGCACAGCAAGTGGGCAGGCAGTGCTGGCAGCACCAGGGGTCCCCCAGGACCAGCCCTACCCTGGCTAACACATGACTGGGAGCCAGGCAGCATCCCGTGCCACAGTGCAGGATGGGGACAGGGATGGGGAGCCCCCGACACCCCAACCACGTGGCCTCTCTCTGGCTTTCTGCCAGGCACGGTCTGGATGTGACCGTTTATGTTTGGGGGTGTGGAGGGGGAGAAAAATCCCAGGCTAAGGCTCCCAGCAATGGGAGATACCAGAACAGGAAATTAATGTTAATTAATTCATAATGACGCTGAGATAGTGATACCAGATGCTTCAAAAGTCCAACAGGGGAATCTGAAAGAGCTTTGCAAAAAAAATCCATCGCCCACCGGCAGACCTGCCTTGCTGCAAGCTGGGAACGAGGGAGTGAGCTGGGAACAGGGATCAAGCTGGGAAACAGGATCAAGGATGAAAGAGGGGCACGACCCGGTGAGGTGACAGGCCCACAGTCACCCCCAGCCACCTGTCACCCCACTCCCACCGTTCCCTCCCACCTCTACTCAGAAGCTGGAGCAGTGAGGCACCCACGGTGCTCTAGTCCCAGGGGAGCAGAGGATTCCCAAGCCCCTTAATGCTCTTTTTTTTTTCTCTCCTTTCCTTTGTTTCAGGTACAATGGGTGCAGGGCAGCTGGACAGGTGGGTACTGGGGCACCCAGAGGCCCACAGCAGGGAGGGAGGGACAGGCTCATGATCTGGGACCTTTGGTCCTTTGTCAACGAGTGTCCCCACGCTCAGAGGACAATTTCTCCCTCCTCATCCATGAGAACCGGCCCTTGCCCTGCACTGCTGAACCCAAACTGGGCTGGACTTTAGCCAAGGGATACAGAAGAACCCAGAAAGGGGCTTGAGCCTGGTGCCAGCTGCTCAGTGCTGGGGACCCTGGAGCCAGCATTGGGGAGGATAAAACCACAAACTCTGCAGAAATCACAGACAAACCTCTGCCCTTGCAGCCCTTTGCCACCCTGTCCCCCTGGAAACTGAGGTGAGGATGCTCCTTCCCACAGTGATACAACCCAGAGGGAACCCCCAAAATTGGAGCTAAGGGAGGTGGTGGAGGCCACACAGGGCCCAGCAGTGGCGGAGCAGGATGGCACAGCCAGGGCCCGGTGCTGCCATCGCTGCTTACATAAGGTGCCCGCTCCCAATGCCACACACCCGGAGTGGTGACAGGAGACGGGGACGGATCCGTCCTTCCAGCAATCCCTCATAGTGACGGTGCTCCCACCCCTCCTATAGACAGCACCCCCAAAACTGCCAACCTGGCCTCTTTCCACCCGCACAGAGGTTGGGTGAGGATCTTGTGTCTCTCAAGCACATTCACACCCTAAAACCTGACACAAATCGGGTGAAAATGCCGGGTTTTAAGCTCGTCGTGCAGTTCCCCCCCCCAGTTCTTCCCAAGTTTATCTGTGGCAGGAAGGGTTTCCACCGCGCTGCCGGTGAAGCCACCCCAGCCAGGGGGGGGAGAGGGAACCCCACCGTGAGCACCATGAAACACCACGGCACCGAGGGGACACCGAAATCCCATCCCAGCTGGTCCCGAGGGACTTGCCATATCCCCCGGGGTCATTCCAGGGCTAAGAAAAAACCCGTCGTGACTTCACAGGTAAAGCAACTCTTCTGGGGGAAAGAGCAGCAGAGGAAACACAAGATTTCAAAGTGTGTTTTGGATCAGAGGCAAGAAATCAAGTGCCCTTTACCGTGCCTTCCCCAGTAAAGCCAGGGCTTTATTAAGCCTATCCAGCACGGACAGGAACGCTCACAGTCATTCCAGGCCTGAAAAGAGCAGGCTAGGATTTTTTTTTTTTCTATTTTTAAAATTATTTTATCTTGTTTTCATTATTTTCTGGTGGCTTCATTGCTTTGTGCTCACACAAAGAGAATTTCACCTGCTGTTCCAAACAAAAGGCCCCGGAAAGTTTTGTGGAGAAGGGTATGAGGGGAAGGAGATTTATAGAAGCCAAAGGAGTTGTTGCAGGGTTTGTTGTGGATTTTTTTTCGCAGTGAGCTGTAAAACATCCCCAGCTCTTGCAGGACACCCAGCACCAGCACGCAAACCCCCTGTCCCCACCAGTGTCACCCTTGGGATGGGCAGTGGAAAGGCCTCACAGAAATCGGGGTTGATTTGGGGCGCAGGGGGAAGGCTACAAGATTCCTTCCCATCTTTTTTGCAGACAAAGTCATCACCACGCTTTCCAAGAACAGCAAAGAAAAAAATCCAGCCCTCGTTTGCCGACACCACAGCAAAACAGGTGGTTCAAAATCACAAGTGCAGGGCGGGGGGGGAGGGAAAAAAAAACCTATTTGATGATTTTGTGCTCAGATTCACTGCAAAACTGTCCGGGAACGAATGCTGCTAAATACACACCATTTTCCCTCTCACACTCTTTGCTCTATAATTAAGAGAGACTTCTAAAAATACGAACGGCCTCGAGCACCCAGCGAAGGCGTGCAGGTGCTGCAAACTGGAGGCACTTTAGTACAGCTCATTTTCTGGACAATTTTACTCGCCTGGCTCGTGCTCAGCGCCGATACTATTACAGTGATGCAATTATGCTGCTGCTGCTGCTGCCGTGCTGGGCTCGCTTTGCTTTTCCCCTGCAGTTTGCCTTCGAAGCACCCCCCGACCCCGCAGCTCCTGGGCTCACCCCAAGCGTGTCCCTGCACTGGTGGGGTCCGGGGAGCTGGGGCTAAGGGAGTCGTGTGAATAATACACGTGTGTGGGCACGGAGGGGCATAACCCTGCAGGGGCACTGCCAAAAACAAACGATGTGCAAAAGTTTTGGGTGAGAAAGCCAGCTGGCCCAGGGGAAGCAGGAGAGGAGCAGGAGCCCAGCGAGGAACCAGCGCTGCCCAAAAGGCAGCGGGAACCCCTCGCTGGTGGCTGGGCAGGGAGGGGGCCCATGGCATTGGCACGGAGAGGGTGGCAAGCCTGGCAAAACATCCCCCCCCACCTAGCCTGGCATTTGGGGTACAGGGGTGAGAGGGAACTTCCCCCATGAAGCTGCCACTGCGAAACTTCCCCATCTTATTTCTCCATTAGGGCTGCAATAGGTGGAAGTGATTGACTCACTATGAGACTGCTGTTTTTGCCTCTGACTTGGGATTAAGACGGAGCTGGAGGAGCGGAGGAGCTGTCGCCCCGGCTCTCTGGCAGCAGGCACCGGAGCCGGCACTTACCTCTCACTGCATCCAGCCCCCCCGGCCGTGGGGCTGCGGGTCCCGGAGAGTTAGCTGGCAGGGCACCCCACATCCACCCGGGTTTCTTCCACGACCGACGTTCGGCTGCTGCTTCTTAGGCACAGACCCAACCCCTCCATTCCAACCACAGGGGGAAAAAAAAAAAATATACCTTCTTCCAAATGAAAAAAAAATTAAAAAAAAAAAAAAAAAAAAGGAGGGAGATTACAAAAAAAAAGACCCCACGCTTTTTTTCTTGGTTCGTTTTCTCCCTGGAGAAAAAAGGAAAAATAGATAAATCCCAATGACCAAGAGATCCAGACTCAGGTGAATTTAGCTTCAAACTCCTTCTGCGCTTTCAGAGCCTTCACCCTCAAATGGGCTCTGGAAGATGCTGGGGGACCCATCGTTTCCAAAGTGTCATCAAATATCCTTCGGGCTCAACTCCGCTCCTGCCCGGGGAGGGTGGACTTCTTCCCTTCTTCCCTGCTCGCTGCGTGCTGTGGAGTTGGCAGGGACCTGCCTGTTCCAGCCTCAGCGTGGAGGGTGGGTGGGTTGGTTGGTTGATGTGGGTTGGTTTTCTTTTTCTTTTTTTTTTTTTTTTTCTCGCCGCTATTGGTTTTCTTGCTATCTGATCCTGAGCGAGCGCTGCAGCTCGCCGCTTCCCTGCTTTTTTCCCCCAGCTCCCAGGCTTTTGACAGGGAATGAAACACAGACACCCAGTGAGACAGGCTCCGGCTTCTACAAAGCTCCACTCCCTCCTGCTGCCTTTGTCCGCGAACAGCAACTCCTCCAACTCTGCCCGTAGACACGAGGGAACCTCTGCATCAGCACTTTCCTAATGGCTGCTTCGCCCCATTTTCTCGGCCCTTCTTCTTCTTCTTCTTCTTCCTCGCTTCCTCTCCTCCACCTTGATGGCTTCCGCTCGCTTTTTCTAGCCCGGCCCCGGCTCCAACAACCACAGCCACAGCGAAGCAACAACCCTTTCCCGATGGATCCATCTCAGCTCCCCTGCTCCGGCTGCTGCGGTCGGGGGGTATTGGCCCCGCAGTCCATCACGGGCCTTTCTGGGCACCTTCCACGAAAAATCGATGGCGGGTACCACGTCCCTGAAGGCTTCACTTTTGGCTGCTCTAAGGGGCAGGGGCTGCATGTGCGGAGAGGAGCCGAGGGAGGGCTGGGAATAGAAGCCACTTCTTTTTATTGCGGGCGGGGTTTATTTTTATTTTTTTTTTTAAAGATTGACCGGAGTCCAAGTTTATTTCTTGGTGGTGTGCATTATTTTAAGCTGTTTGGGAGGCTTTGGGTGTCTGCAGGTCACCCTGTCCTTACAACAGCGAGGCCTTTTTGGAGAGGGCCAAAGTGAAACGTTGCTCCAGCAGCCTCTTTCCCCCCGCCGAGGGGAGCGGGAGGCAGAGGATGCTGCAGTGGGCTCACAACCCCAGCTGGCTTCCAGCCAGAGGGAGATGCAAACCAGCCACCGTCTGTAATTTTTGCTACACTTCCTCCACACTCGGTCACCCGCGAGATCCCAGGGCTGCTGCCTGTTCCTTTTTTGGGGATTCACAGGCTTTGTTCAAAAAAAAAAAATCTCAGCCAGGAGACCTCCAGCCTCATCAGCGATGCTCTGCTCTGCTCAGTGTGACTGTCACACAGCTGGCAGGTCACAGAGAAACCGTAAAGCCCCCCCAGAACTCACCACATGAAGACGCCACCTCTCCACCTGCCCTTTTGCATCACCTCCCACCCCTTCACAGCCTCCTCTTCACTCTTCCTTCTCTCCCACCACAAGTTTAGGACTAGCAATTCTTCCTTTCCCCTTTAGCAGCACCCTGGAGCAGTGACTCTCCTTATCCCCAGCTCCCATTCTCTCCCAGCACGATGGTGAAACATCATCCCCTCACTGCTCCCAAACATCCCGAACTCCTGAGTCTCTCAGGAGGATCACAGATTCACAGAATATCCTCCCAGCCCTGTCTCCACTCCCCTCTCCACACTGGCCTGTCCCGTCTCACCCCCTGCAGCAACCTCACAAACACTGAATTTTATCTAGTACTTTGAAATCCCAGGATAAAAAGCACCGCAGGGCCTCGTTCTGCTCAAACCCCGGTGGATACTCAGCAAGGATTTCCAGTTTGCAGATTGGAGGGAAACATTCAGCTCACACACTGGGCACGGTGGTCTTGAGCAAGACCACCCAGGGGCAACCTGACCCCAAATCACTGCCTGTCATGCAGCCCCCTGTGTACTGGTTTTCTCCTCTTGGAGGGCTCAGGCTCCTGTCCTGCCACCCCACCATGCTCATGGAAAGCCCTCCCTGCCCTGATCCCCAGTCAGCCCACAGCTCCCTCCGCTCCCTGCAGCAATAGATACAATTAATGATTGGATGCAGAGCTGGGGTAGGCAACTGGCCATGAACATCTCCAGGGGTGAGAGGAGTGGCTGTGGAGGTCCCCAGTCCCCTGTCACTGGCTGCTCCCTGTCCTGGTGCAGGATGGAGCTGAGCAAGGCTGGTGTCCCATCACCTGGCCATGCTGGTGGCTTATCCCTCACTCCCCAGTTAGCTACAGGAAATGCAAATAAATAGCCTGGGATTTACATCCGGCAAGCCCCAGGTTCCCTCTGCTCCTGGGGAGTAGAGAGATTCCTCATGTTTTTCCGTTAGGGCTGAGGAGAGCCCCAGGGAAGCCCATCATCCCCAGCGCGTGATTTGGGGGTGCAGGACCACATCCCTGGGAACCCTCACGTCCCGGGGCACAGCCAGGATCCAGTCCCATCGACCTCCAGGCCAGCTGCGGCCACTCGCCGAGGAGCTGTGGGAGTGAGGGAAGGAGGGTGAGGGGGTGAATCAAGGGGTGCATTCCAGTGGGGTCCCCGTCGAGCCCGTTCCTCTGCCCCCAGCGCGGCTGCGCGGGGCTGTGAGCGAGTCAGCACAGAGCCATTAGGGCTAATTTAATCAAGACGGATGGCCCGATTGGAGGGCTGCCGTCCATAAATCCCCCGCTACGGCTGCATTAGTGTCAGGGCTCCCAGAGGGAGAGGCCGAGGAGGAGGCGCGGGGGGAGCAGGGATGGGGAAACGTGCTAAGTCACCCGTCCTCCCGAGGGCACGGGGCCGCTCCGACCAGGTACCCCCATCCCGTGTCACAGCCAGCAGCCTGGCCCCGGGAACACGCCCACGATCCTCCAGCCCTTCCGAAAAAACAGCAGCTGGAGAGAGTGGGATTTCAAGCAGCCTGGGTTTTGTGAAGCCCCAAAGGTGCAGGGTTGTTCACAAATCCCCCAGGGCAGGTGTTTGCTCCTGTGGGGATCTCCCCAACTCGCTCCAAGTTGGGGGGAACAGACTTGAAACCCCGTGGTAGGTCATAGTGTGAAAACTGAGACTCAGAGACAGACCCGAGAAAGCCCAAAGGCTGATGGACACAGCAGCCACCCCAGAGCTCAGTGAGACACCTCAGACTCAAGCCACACCAGCCCATCATGGCACTGCAGGTCATCCCCACGGGGTACCAGCTCTGCCCTCCTGGCAGCCCACTCCCTTTCCACTTCTGCTTCTACAAAAGGCCATTTCAGGCTCAGGGTTGCCATCTGATGACCCAAACCAGCCACATCCCCCCATCCCCATCCACCGGGCGCTGGCAGTGGAAGCCACTCGTGCTGCCGCGCCGCACAAGCCAAGTCAGGAAATAAGCTCTCATCCCTCCAGGTTAAAAATAGCCGTGAGCTTTGCCATTAACACGCCCTGCCCTGACGCTCCGGCCGAGCTGGCTCCCATCTCGCTGCCCACCTGCCCTCCAAGCCCACCACGCTCCCCGCCGAAAACCGGCCACCGGGAAGGGAGCGGTCGGCTGCCGCCATCTGCTCCGGGCACCGGCATCGCCGTCGGCGCGGGATGCCGGCTCTGCCAGGCTGCACTGTTGGCTGGTGCAGTGGTGCAGAGGGCCAAGTCCTAGTGGGTTTGGGGAAGATGATGGGCCAGGGGATGCGGTGGATGGATGGGAGGATGGCATGGGTTTGTGGGCATCGCTCTTGCCCCGGGAGTGCTCGTGGAGGATATGTGGTCACCTGGCAAGGGAGAAAAGAGGGGTGCTGGCTCAGTGTGGGAGAAAACATACCTGTGCAATGGGGACAAGGGGCTATTGGGGCGTCTCAGGCTGGGAGAACAGTCGAGGATGTCCAGGAGCAGTTGGATGATGGAGGAAGGGGCACTCAGCCCTAACCTCCATGTCCAGAGCACCTGGAGGGCTGTCCCAGCAAATAGTAGGGAACACAACTAAAATAGCTCAGGGAACTGGACCTCAGGGCATGAGGAGCAGTGAGATGTGGCATGGATTTGTCTGGTAAAAAAGAGAATGCACATCTCCCTGCACCTCTGGTTTCTGGCTGTGCTTCAGAGAGGCCAGGAGGGAGGGAGGGCAGGGAAGGAGCTGGACTGCCAGCAGGAGGAGCACGGTGGCCGAGGTCAGCGCTCACGGTGCTTTCAGGAGACCATGAGCGTGGTCCCAGGGGCCAGAAACGGCTGATGGGGGCGAGGATTGCCAGCAGCCATGCAGGGATGTGGAGTGGATCCCTCCAGGCTGGAGGCACGTGGCACCACACCCAGCAGGTCCGGCTCCCTCGGCTCAGCACCTTTGTATCCTCTCATCCAGGAAAAAAAAAAAAATCAAAGGCAGGGTTGGGCCTGAGGAACCATCAGCCAGGAGAAATAATCAGTTCCATGAAAAGCCATAGAGCAGGGGAGCCATTTCTCCCTCAGAATGGCTAGCACAGGGGAAAAAAAAAACCAAGACATTTGTATGTCTGCCAGTCGACAAAATGAAATGCCACTTGTAGCCAGTGAAACTCTGCAGATTTTGATAATAAAGGATTGCTCCGTCCAGCTTCCAGCTGGATTCCAGCCTCCCCCATGACACGGACACTGGCAGCAGGAGCCGTCGCAGCTCAGCACTGGTGCCACACCATGAGCTCAGGCTCCCTGCAAACCCAAGCACTGCCCCATGGCAGGGACACAGATCCCATGGCCAGGTTTGCTGCCATCCTTCACATCCCCCCGTTTGCCCTGGGGACCATGGGATAGCACTGTGTCCCTTGGGAGACTCTAACACACCTCAGGAAATTTTCCCTTTATGTTCAGCTTAATTTCATCCATTAAGGTTTATTTCAGCGAGGTCCCGAGGGAATGTCACTCCCTAGCATCTTCCTCTGACTCTTCCTCCGCTTCTCTCTTGCTTTACACGCACACATCTCACCTCAGGGAGGCTGAGCCTTGCTCCACCATGAGCAGTTCTGGTCCCAGCAACCATATCCTCCATAAAATATGGCTCTGCACCATCCCAGAGGATGATGTGTACGTTCTTCACATGGTTACAATACAAGTTTTAGGGTTTGACAGTCACTGAACCTGCCTCGCTCACAGACCAGGCCATGTCTAGGACAAACACTTGAGGAGACCCTTAAGGAAGCCAGTGCATTGCATCATGGCCAGAGGTGGGAGTCTGATCCTTATCCACATCCTTATTCATCTTTTCAGCTGAACAGCAGAAAAAGAGACAGTTTGGGAACACCATGCACCCCTCAGCCACCACCTTGGGATCAGGCCATGCTGGGATCCTGCACCGAAAATACACGATAAACCAGGAGGCAAGAAGCTTATCTGGTGCTGTCATGCCCTGCAGAGTTTGGGGGGAGGATTTGGGGCAGCAGATGGAAATTCCTAGACTTTGTGCATAAGCTCCAAGGCCCAGGCCAGCTGGGACGAGCACGGGTTTGGCTTTTTACCATGGGATGCTCCAAAAAGAAGAGCAAAGTGCAGCTCCCCTGGGCTCCCAGGAGAAACCATGGAGCCCCTTTCCACTCTCCTTACTCCACCACCCATGCTCAGCCACCCCATCCCTCATCCAAAGAGTGAATTATTTTAGGAAGGGAGGAGGAAAAAGCAGCAGTGGCGAGTGACTGATGGCTTGTCACAGCAGAGCCCAGGCAGGCTGGACACCCCAGGGGTCAGACGGGCACCTCACGTAACCCAGAGTTCTGGCTGCAGCCAAAAAGCCCAACTGGCTTCTTACATAAATGACCTCGGGGCAGCGCCTCCAAGACCACCAGACCAGGCAGCAGATGCTCAGAGGCAAAATCCCCCCGGCCCCGAGCAGACGTCACCTAATCAGCGTGTTGGCTTTTTCCCAAGGCGGTCTTGGGGCACACAGTAAGTATCTTATATAAGCACCTCTGGCCCGGGGTCGGATCCAGTTCAGCCGTGTGGTACAGTGATTTCCTCCTGGACAGAGGCACAAGAGGTGGCCAGAGGGGGCTTTTTCCTGCATGGACCTGTTATACCACTGGAGAACACCTTTGGTGAACCATCTCCACAGCTTTGCCAGAGGAGGCTCCAGGAAAAACCCTGGCATGTGGAGAAGAACCAGCCATGTGCAGTGGCAAAAAAGGGACAGAATGACAAGCCACTGCCCTCAAACTATTTGTCCTCCAGGATTTGGTAGCTGGGAACAGGCCAACAGCTCTGCCTAACAAGACTGATCCTCTCAGCCCAGCCACAGCTGGCTGGATCTGAAGTCCCTTTGGTGAAGGAGGCATCACACCAAGCCCAGAGACTGACAGTGCTCAGCTCCCACCACGTGGGAAATTTCAGATCCTAGTCTCCTGCTGCAGGTTAGATCCCAAATCTCACAACACTGCCAGAGACATGAAGAAGTCCTTCCTCTTTGTCCTGGAGACCACTGGAGTTGGGAGGCCGGACAGAGCCCACAGATGGACACAGCTGGGGATAAAAGTATCTGGCATGGGGAATTATCAGGCTGCAGAGAGTGGATAACCTGTGAGCATCTTCAGCACTTCAGCCATCACTGCTGACTGTCCCTCCAGGCTGCTCAATGAGCTGAAAACTGCGGGGAAGGCTGAGCTGGCAGATACTAAATCCTCCCTCAATGCACTCTCTCCAGGCTCACATCTTCAAGGGATTTGCCCACAGTGGTTTTGGTCAAAAAAGAATCGCAAAAAAGTTGTCTTACTATTGCTTTTGCCTGCCAGCACCAGCCTCAGGGGACTTGGTCATCCATGGGACATCCCCTTTTCTGCCAAACCAGATCACACACAAACACAGTGGGTTCAGACGTCAGCAGGAAGATGTTCCGAGGCACAGACAGCAAGAGGGAGAAGACAGGACATGCCCCAACCTCCTGCTCCTCTTGGACAGGTCACTTAAACACTGCAGCCACCCACAACCCGTCCCCATCTCTCACGAGAGGCATTTCACACCAGCCCTCGCTGCTAAATAAAGCAGCCTCAGTGTCACTGCACCACCCGGGGCAGGTCTGGGCATGGAACAAGGTTCAATTCATCCCTGCAGGATCAGCACCAGCAGCTTCTCCATCACTGCTGGAGCACCAGCCTGATCCAGCTGTGCCACCCCTGGCCCTGGGCTGGAGTGGAAAATAGAGGAATTTGGGTCTCTGTCACTGCAGGTGGCAGAGAGCAGAATAGCCACAAACACTGGTGCTCTCCTGCTCTTGGCAAGGCCTCTTTGTCCATCACTGGCAGCTCTCAGGGTTTGGGAAAGGGCAAACGGGTCTGACCTGTGGCAGACCCAGCCTGTGGGTCCAAGTACAGCAATAAATGTAAAACCTTAAGGGTTGCTCAAGTCCTGCCCCTAAGGATGAAGCACTAAGTGTTGCTGGGCAGCTGCAGGCTCCAGAGGCAAGTTCTCAAACTCTACAGAGTTGAAGAAATGGTCAAACTTGGCACAAAAATCCCAGTTTTCATTCTCCGCTTGAAGGCACAGGCAAGACCCACACCAGACACCTGGGCTGTGCCAAGGAAGCCAAGAGGGCAGTTCAAAATAGAGCTGTATTTTAGCAAGGCAATAGGGATCAGCTGCCTGTGACAGGTATTTGGAAGGTGGGGTCTTGGAAAACAGAAGTTCAGTGGCACCCAGAGCTGCACAGATGAGGGGCTGAGCTGCTCCCGGCTTGTTGAGCAACTGAAAACTACATTCAGATAGAAACAAATTGTTGTTAAGTGAAAAACAAAATTATAAAGGTTTTTTTTTTTTAAGTGAGGCCCAAACCAGTTCATACAACCCAAAAGAAATCAGCTCCTCACCAGGCTATTGCACTCATTTGTTAATCTAGTTCTCCTCTAGATTAAAGACATTTTCTAAACCAGAAAAGGCAAAGCCACATTAAAAGAAAAAAATTAATTCATCTCCAAACAGAGCACGCTGACTCTTCTGGAAAACTTCACATTTCCAAAAGCTGAGGTACAGCACCGTGATCTTCCCAGTCGTTCCTCTCCCCCATTTTGTGCAATCACATGTAATTCCCAGGCGCTGTGTGAGTTTGGGATGGGTGCCAGGCTCTGCAGTGCCAGTGCTGAGCACACACAGCTGCCAGCACACACCAGATCAGAGCACCCAGCAGAGCCGAGGGCAGGGAGGGAACGAAGGGGTTGGAAAAGGCTCTTTGCCTTTCGCTGAGGTGCTCAGTCCTCTGGGGCGAGCCAGGGAATCCCACCTGAGGTGCGGGGTTTACACCACAGATCACGCCAGGGGGTACCTACTGCTCCAGGATGCTCCAATGCATCCGACAAAGACCAGGAAAGGGTGATTCCCACTTGGAGCTGCTGCAGAACTTCCAACAGCCCCAATTCTCAGAAGGGACCTCATTCCTTCTGCCATGCATGGATATTACGTGCCCCTCTCACGGGGGTGCCAAAGCAAGGAGCATCACGTAGGTGAGGCAGGAGGAGGGATCCATGCCCCTGGGAGGGCAGGAAATTCCTCCCTCTGCTACAGCAGTCCATGCCTCAAACCCAGCCCCACCAGGCCGGCAATTTGGCTGTCACCAGCTCTATCTGCCCGCGGGAGAGCAGAAATTATGTACATCCTTCCCTAAGGACTGCAGCCAGTGCAAGGGCACTGCCCACCATGCCAGCACTCCGTGCTTCCCATCAAAGATGCTTCTCGGGAATTCCTTTCCCCCCACCTCCTTTTCTCCATTCTAGATGCTGAGTAATAAGAGACAAACCAGCAAAAAATGCTTTGCAGAGCCCAGCCCCAAATGACCAGGATTCACGAGCCCCTTCGTGTTCCCTGATGTCAGCAAGCTTCCCCTGTAAATTTTGGGGCTGGTTTATTAGGGGTCAAACTGTGCTTCTCCCCAGGGGATCCTCCACTTCTTCTCCATTAAAATAAAAAGGAGAAAACTTTTGAAAGCCCACTGTTTAACAAGGCAGCTGCAGGGAGGCTACTCAACTGATTGAGTTTTTACCTGGTCCTTACAGGCAAGCTCAAGTACTTAACATAGAAATGAGGTTTAGTCACAGCGAGGCATTTGGGATTAGAGTTGGCTGGAGAAACTCTGATGAAACCACGTTCCCCCAGAATATGCACTCTTGTCAAAATTGAAATGCATTGTGAGATTGAATAGGTTTAGCCAGAAGTTCATTTCCTAAAGAAAATCAGGGAGAGGTTGCAGGAAAATTTGTTGAATGAAAAACGACGTTCTTTTTTCTTTTAAGCCATGCTGGGGTGGATGCTATTGAAGAGGGGGTTTTTTGTTTGTTTTGAGGGTTTATTTTAAAGTTATGTATTACTCAGGGAGAAACCTGAAGAACTATTTTATCTCTAATGACAAGTTTACCCAAACTCAGCAATTACCTCCTCCCTGCTGCTCACAGGCTGGTAGCCCTGGAGACATTTATGGCTCTGCAAGAGATTCCTGCCATCAGACTCCAAGGACAGCACGACTTGATAAAGACAAGCTATCAAACCCCACCTGGAGGGATCCTGGGGAGGCAAGGGAAGCGCAGCAGGACCAGGGCAGGCAGGTAACTGCAAACAGCAGCAATGACCTTCACTGAGGTCAGCAATTGGAAATTTCTCATCCCACACCTTTGGGGAGCATCACCTCACTGAAAGCAGAAGGGATGGGGAGCCCCTCTGCAGAGAGAAGATGGGTGAGTGACTCGACTTCCATCCAAGATGTCAGACCATGTGGGTTTCTACAAACCCACTGGTTTCCATTTTCAAATGGTTCTTCTGCCAAAATCGAACATTATTCCTGTTGAGGAAACCTGTTACTTGAGTCTCTTGGTAAAGGCTCATGCTCCTGGGTCAGACAGGTAAAACATCAGATCAGGATTTACCACCAGCTGAGGATCTCCACTGAGTTTTTGGGCTCTGGTTTGAGCATCACTTGGCACCGATAACAGCCTTGGCTTCCCCTGCTCCAAGACAGAACCCTTGAGCACCTGCTTAGCAAGTAGAGGAAGGAGCACTGGGATTTCATGGTGTTGGAGCCAGCAGGAACTCCCAGACCAGCCACGTGGATTTTGCACAGCCCTTCCCTATTATCACAGCCCAAGGGGCTACAGCCACCCCCATGCTCATTTAGTGGATGCCAGAAGACTCCCTTGCTCATGTCCAAGAGGTAGAAACTCCAGGCTCCCTTGGATTGGCAGCAGGGTGGTGTCTCAGCAGGTGGGCTCAGAGGAGACACTTGTCCAAGGGTAAGGGTAACAGGCACAACAAGGGATCCCAGCTGGAGCACAAAATACAGCCTGTATTACACCAAAATGCCTTCCCCAAGCTTTTGGGGGCTGCCATATGTATATAAGTGGATTTGGGGGGGACAATCAACAGCCCACAGTCCAAGGGAGCAAATTCACATTATTTCTCCAGCTCTGTTACAGCCACTCATTGCCATTTAAACCCAAGGAGGATTTGTGCCAGAACTCAGGCTGGGGGTGTCCAGGAACCCTCTGACTGCTGTCCCTGTAACTCCAGCTGTGTTCCTGACCATCCAAACGGAGCAGTACTGGGGGGGGGTGTCTCTGTTCCCCTCCCCTGGCTTTGGGATGAGAGGAGCTTTATAAATGACTTCCGTTTAATCTCATTGCCAAGCGGACATCGACGGCTTCTGCCATCACATCATGCTCTGAAGACAGACAGAGTTTTCTGCCCTGGCTTAAAAAGGACATTGTTTGCAGAACACAGCGAACAACACGTGAAAAAGGGAAGGGGAAAAAAAAATAATAAAAAACAGAGAGATCTGTGATGTTCCCTGGAAGAAAAACCCGCTCATTTGTTTGGACGAGGATTCTCAGCACGTACGATCTCAGGAACAAAGGAGGTGCTTGTTCTCCGCTGTGTTTGCGGGATGAGTCCTGTAAATATTCACGGGTGTTTGTGCTGTAGAGATGATCCCCAGCCTGCCCTCAGAAACTGTTCTCAACACCTCCAAAATCCCTGCTGAGGGATCCAGCCCTGGCACAGCCCCACAGATCCAGATGTGGAGTCGTTCCCTTTACACTCAGTAGCAAACAGTCTGTTCAAATAAAAGTGTAACTGCAATAATAACATTCCTTTGGGAAGAAGTTTTGGGAAGGAGCAGGGCTCCATCTGACCTTGCTGGTACTCCAGAAGATGTAGGTCAAATACTCTTAATTGCCAAGTCACTAATCCCCCGCACGCAGCATTTCAATATTTGTATTGCTGCGGACTTATTGCCTTCCGAAGCCACAGGGGGAAAGAAATAGCAGCTGGATTGATGGGGCAGTAATTCCTGCCGAAATACAGCACTGGATACAACTGCTCGGGATGAATGGCTGTGACTGCAGGGAGAAATGAACGGAGCAGGGGGAATTGCTGCTCCAGCAGCTGCAGTTCTAGTTGGATTCGAAGCTTTTCCCGCCTCCCCCGGACCGCGGCTGCATCCCCCAGCATCCCAGCACAACTGTCCCGAGTACACAGGCAGCACATCCTGCAGGAATGCGCACTTCAAACCTCTCCTATCACTGTTCGGGAACTCTGAGCAGAACAGGCGTTGTATTTTGAAATGCAACCAGAGAGAGAAGCAGCCCCAGTGGTGCGAGCATCTCACACGCCTGCAATGCAGCCACCTCCAGGCTGCAGCTCCCTGACACCCGAGATTCCTCCGGCAGGGACAGGACCAGCAATTGCCTCGATGCTCCCTGAGGAATTTGAAGAAACTGAGTGTAATTATCCGTGATGGAATTTAACTCACACAAACAAATGCTACAGCAGGAGTCATCACTCATGGGTCACGCAGGGACAGCTGAAGGGGAACAGGACCCTGAATCATCGAGTCTAGACCCTGCCATCACCAGCAACTGCATTGCATAATCCAATTCAGAAATCCATCATGAAAATCTTGAAATTAGCCCAATTTTCTACCCCCCCTTCCTGCTTGTATCCTGCTCTGAGTTGCCTCCTGAGGATGCTCCGCTCCAGGTGTGCCCTCCTCAGGATGGGCTTCCCCAAGTGTCAGGGCACACAGAGACCCCACACAGGCACACATCGCCCTGGGGCTGGTTTCCCAGTTAGGCACAACCAGCATTAGCTCAGTGACAGCATCTCTAGAGAGCAGGGAGTAGGGTATGTGGCATAGAAAACATCACATTTTCAGGCCAGAATTAAAAGGCCAATTCCTTTATAATCTCCCAGGCACAGAAATGGTCTCACTCACTCAAACAGGGCTTAGCAAGGCAAAGTTCTAGCCCAGAACAGCGACGTTGCTGCAGACCTGAGCACCAGCAGTAAACTCTGATGAAGGCAGAGGTTACATCATTAAAATGGAGCAAGTTGGATTCTGCCCTTATATCTACCCCTGTAAATCCCAGACAAAAGATTTTCTAGATGACATATGCACATTCCTTCCTTCCCCTGCTGCTTCACCAGATAATACACAGTGCTCCTTTCCCAGGGCGCGCACCCCAGGCAGGCAACAAGCAGGTCTGATGCTTTGGGCCACAGGGCTATCCAGAGAAAGCATCTCTGGGCAAAGAAAAGACTGGGGCGGAGGGGTTCCTCCATTTCGCCCAATTTTCAGGGAGGATTTACCTTTGGGTTTGTGTGGTGGATGGAGAGGTCGAATTGTAACACCCTGGCAGCCCGTGGGGTTTGATGTATGGCAAGAGGAGTCAGGGGTTTTTCCTTGGCTGCACCAGAGTCCCGGGACACAAAACTGTCGGGGTATCACATGGAGATGCTTCATTTTCAGTCTCACTGCTGCAAATAAGAAGAAATCTTGATTTTATTTTTTTTCCTCCTTAGACTCAGTAACTGAGGAGAGTTATCCTCAGTCTGGGAATCCAGGAGGATGGAAGAGGCTGTGCCTGCTGTGGTATAATTCTTGTTCCTCTTCTTTGCTCCATTCCTCCCACATCTGGCACTGTGAAGGGAACTGTTTGAACAACTACTGCCCAAAGCACATCCCATGGGAAGTAGGGAACAGGTCTCTGAACCAGGAGGGTCCATCAGTGCATGAAACTTCACTGTGTCCCACAGGGACAATTATCAAGTGGGAGACTCTGTCACCCCAACCCAAATCCATTAGTTACAAAACAGAGAAGAGGGCTTAAAGCTCTTATGTTTAAACACTTTAGCTCAGCCCTTTAGGGAACTCCTGATGTGCCAGAGCATCTAATCTCTGCAAATCACTTTTATTCAAGCCTTGCTCTGGGTTTTCCTTTTTAATCAACTCGATCTTTATTCATGAGGTGTGTAGCTGCATCACAGCAACGCCCAGATTCTGAGCATCAGGCTCAGGGAACGGAAATTGAGGAAACTTGGTGTTTGTTCCAGTCAGGGCTTAAGGTCTGGAGCAATTTATCTGGACTCGTGGCAGGCCCCAGAACTCCTCCATGTCCCGGCAGGGAGGAGGAGGAGGGAAACAGCCCAAGTTCTGAGAGGACAAGCACTACACCCTGAGGCTGGCACGCGGTGAGAAGCACGTCTCATTGCTATATTTAATCAGCGAGGTCCCCGCTCACCCGGCCCTGACAATGGAGCTTTCTTTTTTTATTATTTTTTAAATATAAAAGATTCCGTGAAATAAAAATAATAAATGAAAGGGATCAAAGGAACGAGTGACCAGCGAGTGACAGCAACACAAGGAAGAGAATAAAGGAAGAGTTAATGGGATTTCAAGGGGAGAAGCAGAGCAGCAGGGAGGATTTGCTCCCAGAGAGAACAGAGAGCTGCGATGCCAGGACCCCAGGAACGTGGGGTCAGACCCTTCTCCGGATCCATCCCCACCAAAGGCACACTTTCATGAGTCATCTCTCAAAAGGGATATAGGCAGGACAGAGCAGAGTCTGACATTCAGCATGAGCTCCTGGGAGCAGACTGGGGCGCACCAGTGCTGGCACTTCTGTTTGGGGAAGACAGCGGAAATTTCCGTGGATGCTTCCCTGGAAGCAAAGAACCATCCCTTGGGGGTTCCCAAGAGGGGCTGTCTGAGCATGACCCCATCCCCCAAATCAGCCCCAAAGCACTCCCAGTTTCCCCAGTACAATCAGCAGCTCTGAGCAGCCTGCAGTGCCCTGGCTCCGTATCCTCTGAGGATCAGCTCCCCCCCACCATGATCCAAAGGTACTAATGGGATCGTAATTCGTCTAATGAGCTGTAATTAATTAATTAATTACCCTGTTAGCACAAGAGCTTTACATTTTTTGGCAAGCACAGTACCGCTTTGTATCTAAAGGGAGGCTCTTCCCCGGCACCATCAGGCTCCCCGATCGCGGCTGCAGACGAGCTCAGACTGAGCCCTTCCACCTCAATCCAACAGTTTGTACCTTAGGGAAAGCACCTCGGAAGCAGCCTCACAGCTCTCTCCCAAATTACAGACAACCGAGTCGCAGACGTTCATTCAGAGGGGTCACAAATATCTCCCTCAGCCCCTCGAGAACATCAATCCTCTCTGGCAAACACACCCAGGCAGAGAGCAAGAGATACCGAGCCCCTCCGTGCTCCCTGCAGGGCAGGAACATGATGTGGGAATTTCCAAAAGGCACTAAGAATGAAGCCAAAGGAGTGTCTGAGCTGTGTCAAGCAGCACAGCAGCCCTGGGATGCTCAGATCCATGCTGCAGCCTCCTGCATGCCCAGGATGCTGGATTGCACCCCTGCATGGCAACCACCTCTCCAGCTTGGCTTCTCCATTACCTCCACGCTTAATAATTAAAGCGGCAGTGTAAAGGCATTAAAGTTTCAGGGCCTGACACGTTCAGAGCAAGACGAAGGGCTCAGGGATGAGGCAAGTGCTGCTGCTGTTTAACCCTGCACAGTTCAGGCAGCCAGAAACAGGGTCCTGCCACCTTGCCCCCATGGATGAGTCCTTTTCTGCTTACAAAAGGAAGAGGGAGTCCTTTTCTCCCTTCCCAGATCTGCTTTCCAAGAGCATCCACTCCAGACTGTAGGGGAGGTTTGTTCATCATCAGGTGTCTCTAAAAAAACCCTAATCTGGGGGGGGGGCAGGGGGAGGGACGGGACGGTTCTTCCCAGGGAGTGTGGCTTTTTATAGAGCACACGGCTTTGCGTGGAGCCAGCTCCGAGCAAGGGTTACGAGTTACCTTTGGCTGCTGCGGAGGCAGAACAGGAGGGCTTTCTGCAGGAGCAGATGGAGCTGACATGCCTGGGAGCCAGCCCAGCCCTGCTGCGGTGACAGACTGTCCCACGCTGCCTCCCCCAGTGAGGCCACACTGAGACCCCCCTGCGGGAGTTGGGGGAGGCGCCGAGGGGCTGAGCACAGGCACAATTCATCCCAGCACCAAATCCCACACCAGGCAGCCCTCCTCCAGCATCCAACTCACCCCCATTGATTTGCTCCTATATATAACCAGCGTGCCGTGGAGGAAGATGCCTCTCCTCTCATTAGGCTCAGCTGGGCAGAGTACACCATCTTCCCTCTAATGCTGACACCAATTAAGCTAATTGCAACCCCCTGGGTAGCTGATGCTGGCTCCCTGATGATGAATCCCAGGGACTCTGGGTCCCTCTGCACTTTGTGCCCCTTGTGTGTAGGATGGGATCCCCCAGATAAAACTCTTTAGACATGCTATTTGTTTCTAGAGATTCACTGAACCTGACCGTAGCCTGCAGGTGCAGAGCCCATCCCTCCATGGAGCAGTGGAGATTTGGGGTTGGTGGAGTCTTTGCCCATGAGGTAGTAGGGCCAGGAGGGGTTTGGGCTGGGAATGCAGGCAGGAGCGCTCAGGCAGCCCCTCTCCTTACTGCATCTCCAAAAATTAAATGCTGTTTGCATTCGGAAGCGTGGATGAGCGAGGCCATCTGAGCCGAGGCTGTTGCCAGAGCAGGGGTTTGGTGTGCCAGGAGCAGGGGTTTGGTGTGCCAGGATGGTGGCTCAGTGATCAATCCTCCCCCGTGACACCGCCTGGGCCCGGGCACAAGTGAGTATTACCTTGATTAAAAGAGATGGGTGAACACAGTTCTTGGCTCCAGCAGCCTCCCAGGAGAGCAGGGCAGGACTGTCCCCCGTCATGGAGTCCAGCTCCCCAAAGCACAGGTGACAGCCTGGTGTGCCCCCAGGACACCGCTCAGCACCGTGGGCCACCCGCTGTCTGACGCTCCCAGGGACTGTCACTCCTTGCCGGGCAGCCAGAGGTTGTTTCACTCATTAATCCAGCATTCGCTCCTCTGAGGATGCTGCTGCCCTTTCAAAGCTTTTCCTGCTTTGTCACCTGCCTTTTCAGGTGCTGCAGACACAAAAGACCCTGCTCTCTGTGCGATGCCACCAGCCGGGTGCAACGCCCCTGGGTACAACCCTGGAGCAGATCTAATGATGCTGGACGTTGCCCTTTTCCTCTACCCCCTGGTCATTGTCCCGCTTTCCAGCCTTGTTTCACCACTTTTGTATTTCAAAGAGATTTTTAGAGAAGTTTCTTTCATGGCAATATTGTCATAGAATCCCAGGAGAGTTTGGGTTGAAAAGGACCTTAAAGCTCCAACCCTCCTGCCATAGGCAGCGACAGCTTCCACCAGACCAGGTTGCTCCAAGCCCTGTCCAACCTGGCCTCGAACACTTGCAGGGATATAAAGTGATGCCTTGTGTTTGAAGGCACCTTCTCAGAGCTGCCCCAGCACAGAGTCCTGCTGCAGGGTCACCTTTCTCTCAGACTGGCCCCATTTGTGCTGGTCCCCCTCATTCACGTCTCTGGAAGTTGCAGCCGACTCCCACAGGGACCTTTCCCTGGTCCCTTTTCCCTCTTGTGATGTTCTTTCACCTGCTTTAGTTTGCTGAACACCAAATATTTTATTTATTACCTCTCCGGAAAGTTGCTGGGGAGATTTCCTAGAATAGGAAATATTCAGGGCTGTGAGCTGGTGCACCAAGCCCAGGGCTGGTTCCAACCAGCATTTCGGATGTGCTTTGAATGCTCTTTTTTCTATCACCATCCCTTTTGATTTGGGCCTCTGACCAAGCTGTGAACTTGTGCAGCTTCACCAGCACTGCCAAGATCTTGGCACCTGCCGGTGGGAGGGCAGTGACCCACACCAGTGCTCGCCTGCCACACATCCACCCTTGATCCCACCTGATTTTTTCGGCAAGGTGATGCTCACCCCTGAGCACAGCGTGGGGTAGGGGGACCCTCTGGATGGCCCAGGACACCCAGCATCATCCAGCAGAGAGGAGAAGTGAGGCTTGTGTTGGCAGGTGAACCCAAACTGGTTTCATGGCCCCCTGGGCTCCCCACCCTGCCCCAGTTTCCTGCTCGGGGTGTCAGGATGATAAAGCCGAGCTGAGCTCACCAGAGCAGACGCAGCACCCAGCAGCTCCTGTAATTAATGGCACCGCCAGCACTTCCCTGCCGGGCCATGAATAAAACATTGTTTCTGAGGACCCAAACTTTGAAAAATATCTTTTTTTTGCCTGTTAATTATATTTGGTGGGACACTGTGCTTTTATTATTGTCTCCTCCTGCTTAATCAGGGGGTGGAAGCTGGTTTGGGTCTCCATTTCCTTCAGACTGGTCCCCTGTTTCCTAGAGGGATGGCACCATTGCCAGAGAGATTTCCCCCCTTCCCAAATCCCCTTCCCATCCCTTCAGAAAAGCATCTTCAAACCTGACAGGTTCTCTAGACATGCTGCATTTTTTAGGATGTCTGGGTCCTTCAGGATCCAAAGGCCTTTCCTGGAAACCAGACTCCCCAGACACTTTCTACCTTGCAAACGTTTTTGTTGCATATCCAGGGTACAGACATGGAGTTATCCATTTTCCTTAGGAGGATGGGGCTGTACCTTGCTCCCTTCATCTGGAGAAGGAGGGAGAAGAAAAAGGCTAATGCAAACCAAGGGAGTCCAAGCACTTTTTTCCTGCCTTGGGCTGGAGCAGCAGATGCTCACAGGCCTGGGAACAGCTCAGGGGAGAGCAGAGGGATGCAGGATGCTTTCAGCTCTCAAACAAGACCTTGAACATTTTCCTCTGCCTGTCCACCCTCCCATGGCTTATATATATATATATTTGTATTTCCTCAATCCCAACCAACAATCCACCATATTCATCCATGTCACACCTCTGGCATGCAGGAGTTTGTGCTCACAAGTGGTTTTTGGGAGGCTGAGCACTGTGTTCGTGCCACAAGCCAATCCCACCATGCAGTTTCTGCAGGATAAGCAGCTCCCACTGCCACTGGGCCTGGCGAATCAGAGCAGAGTCTGAGCAGAAGAGAGCTGCTGCTGCCTGCACATATCCAAGTCTCTGAGCATCATCTTCTGAGGAGAAAGGTGAAATTCCACCCCGGCTTTGCTGGCTCCAATCCAGGAGCTGCATTAGCAGAGCTTTGCCAGGTCAGGATCAGACCCAAAGCCAGGTCCTGCTGTTGCAGAAGCATCTCAGCCACCCAAAGCGCTGCCACCAGCAAGAGGGGATTAGTCCCCATGCAGGGAGCCTGGGCAGAGGCACCTGGGGCTGAGCTCAGGGCTGTGCCGTGCTGGGACCCTGCAGCACCGTCCCTTTGCAGGTGGCAACAGCCAGGACTTGCATTTCCATGATTTCCTGTGTTTTGTGCTGTGGTTCTGTGGGTTGTGGCAGGCAGTGCTCAGGCCGGGTACCACAGCTCTGCCCACACTGTCCCCAGCCAAGGGGGACCTTCAGCAGAGTCCCGAGCTCTGGGACACACGGCAATTTCCTGCCTGAGCAACAAGCACTTTGCTGCTCGCCGGATCCTCTGCCAGCCAGTTTTCTCTTCCTGGGCTCCTTCCAGCTCTGGTGCAGGGCTGCAGCCAGCACTCAACAGATCCAACCTGTTCGGGAGGGATGCAGTGCCGGCTCAACCCATCTCCCCCATCCTGCAAGATGCTTTCTCCTTCCCTTGCGTGTCCCAGGGGGGCTCATGGCATCCTCTGCCTGTCCTGCCGTGCTTTTGTCTTCCTGAAGGTCCTGGAAATGTTCAGCCCTCAGCGAGATCTGTGCCATAGCTCTCAAAAGCTGGAGTGTGAGTGCCTGAAGTGCTCTCAAAGGGAAGAACTGGCACCAGGAAATAGAGTCGCATCCATTCGCATGCGCTGAGGATGCTTTGTTGGATTTTTAAGAGGGGTCCTGCAAAGGGAAGGGATCTTCTTAGAGCTCTGTCACCACAGCAAAGGACTGAAGCTAATAAAAGAAATCAATTCTGCCAAGGCAGAAAGGAACTAAGGAGAGGGAAATGACTGGGTGATCTGAATGGGACCACTAAAAATCCCCTGATGCTCTTGAGTGAAGCAGAGTTTAGCAGGAGGATTTGCAGCCCTGCTGAAGGCTGGGACTCGGATCTGCCACTGAGGTTTTGCACAGGTTTGAGTGAACTGCTTCATCTCATCCTGCTTCCCTGCCTGGGAAGCACGGAGAGGTTTGGCTCCCCAGTAAAATCTCCACTTAGTGGTGGTTATGATGCCCTTTGGGATCTCCCAAAGCAGGGCAACACCACAGGCAGGCAGAGCATGGCACAGCAGGGTGGTGGGGAGCAGCAGGTATGATCTGTGCTGCTTTCTGCATCAGGCTCTCCCCTCAGATGCTTTGTCAGCCACAGTTAATTGCTCTTTTGATGTCTCCAGGATCCTGGTGTGGCAGACCAGCCTCGGCTCTGCGCTGTGTCCCAGGGGCTGCAGGAGCTCCTGTCTGCCCCAGCCCCGTGAGGCTCCCGGTTCACTGAGACATCGATCCCCCACCAAAATTAGCCTCGTGCCACACACCAAAGCAAACACATTCCCTTGTAAGCCAGGGATCTTCATAACGGCAGTGAGATGAAGACCTCAAAAGTAAAGGCAAAGTGCACACAGGGCATAGAAGGTGAGCCTCTCTGAAACTGGGCTGTGATGGCCAAGGTCTCACCTCCAGTGGTTCGAGGTGAACCTTTCCCTGCCTGTGTGTCCCAGGGCACCTCCTTTCGTCTCCCTGAAAATGGAAATCAGCCTTCCTGGAGCCAAAGCAAAGACTGGGCTGTGCTGGGCGTTGTTACCAGGAGGCAGCAATCTTTCCCAAGCCCTCCCAACACAAATAATAAAGAGAGGTTTGAACAGGCCAAAAAAGATGGAACTGAAGCAATCCCAGAGGGAGCATATTTTTATAAGCCAGGGCCATAAGAGAAAGGGCAGGAAACCTGACCCATCACAAATCACTCTCCTGTCACTTGCTGTAATCTGGAAACGCTCTATTAAAAACAAGGGCAGCCCCAGCTGCCGGCGGCGAAGCTGAATTGTGACCAGGGAGAAGAGCAGCTCAGGTTTGGGTCTGGCTGCCTGGCAGGGGGAGATCTCTGAGGCTGGGAGGTGCTGCACTGCTCTGCTCTGGTTTATAAATACACAGAGTTCCTGGCTCCGTGGCATCCGTCACCCACAGAAATTCAAGTGTGTCAAAGCACCTGAGGGTTTCCCAAAGGAGCATTATTTTTTTCCTTGGGAGATGCAGATTCCCATTTACTTTGAGGCTTCCTGGGTGAGACCTTTGACAGCATTTTAAGATTTTCCATTTTCAAAGGCAGCTGGTCTGATCACAGAGGACGGAGCAGCTCAAGAGGAGGCAAGAAGCAGCTTCAGACAGTAGCAGGAGCCTCTTCCCTCCTTCCTTCCCTGATTCCATCACAATTTCCACCACCACAAATCCTGTTTTCTCACATGCTTCCCTCATGAGAACCAAATGCCCTGGATCACCCCAGCTCCAAACACTGGTCAAAAGATCTGGAGATCCCAGGAATCTCCTGGACATGGGAACAGCGCAGAGCAGGGTGAGGTGAGGTGGCCCCACCCCAGTACCCTGCTGCACCATCCCCTGCAGCCGGTGCACACCAGCTTGCTCAAATAAAGCCCATCTGTGCAGATCAATTAGCAGGGGATGTTTGCTCTCTTGCAGAAGCTGATTGGGTGATGAAAGTTTAAACAGGATGGAGAAGGGAGAACAGAGCACAGTGTCCCAGAGATGGAACACAGCCCCGTGGGTCCTTCCCAGACTCAGATCTCCACGGCAGCACCCCTTGAACCCTGGACACTGTGCTGATGATCAGGGAGTCCCATTGGAAATAGGAAAACAGCCCCCAGGAACAGGCACCGCAAAGCCTGTGGTGAGATGGGGGAAGGCAGAGCAAGAAAAACCCTTTGCACGAACAGTTTCTCCAAAAACAATCACCTGGTCTTGCCTTGTTGTCCAGCCAGGAAAGAAATGCCCTGCTTGTGGGGTGGAGCGTGTTGCTGTATCGCAAGGTAGACCAGGAAGTCACCCTGAGTCCCTTCAAGCACCAAGAAAATCCCCAGGCCACCACATCCACTCTTCCCTTTACCATTGGGGGCAGACAAGGAGCACAGCACTGGAGAAAAACACCCAGATTTCCTCCTCACCCTTCCAGATCCAGAGGACATGGCTGGTTCATCCCCTGAGCCTTTAGGACACTTCTAGCACACATGGACTGCTGCAGATCACTCCTTTGGACCTCCAAATGCCCCTTCCTGGCATCAAGGATTCTCCTGGACCTCGATGGGAGGTGAAGCAAGGCAGGAACAGCTGCATGAACTCATCCACACAGACTCACACTCACCCAACTCCTTCCTCCACACCCTGGAGATGGCTCCTGGAGGTCTCCTCTTACTCCAACCTCCCAGGCACTGGTAAAAAAAGATCTCACCTCTTTTGGAGCCAGCCCGTGACACTTTCTTCTCCTGCCCGAGCCCAGAGGGGACCACAATGTCCCCACTCCTCCTGTGAGCGAGGCTGAGGAGCCGGGGAACATGGGCAGCTCGGAGGAGATGTTTCCCCGTGGATGGATCAAGAGCAGGGAAAGGGCTGGGGAAGCAGGAGAACCTGCATTCAAGCCAGCAACTCTGGCTCAACCACTGGTTAGTGGCTCCACAGGAAACACCTTGCCATGCTCACCTGGAAAGACATGTTCCTAGTGAGGCAGGGCTGTCAGCGGGCAGGGAGTGGACAGGAGGCTGGAGGAGATACACCCCTTGGCACAGGCAACCTCCTCTTGGCCACAGCTGGCAAGGAGAAGAGGCTGCCAGCGAGTCCTTTGTGCGGGATTGGGTCTGCTACGGCTGTTCCTAAGGGTAAAAGGGCTTTCTCATCCAGGACTAATCCAGCCTGGGCTTGGTCTAAGGGAGCTTCAGTATTTGATGTTATAATACACCTTCATGCACCACAGTTTTATTTTACACTGAAGCTTTTGGACAAAAGCTGCTCCTTCCCCCTTCCTGAGCTGCTCCAGGGTGAAGCTCTGCAGGGACACATCGTTCTCTGATTCCAAGCCACAGCTGGTTAAAACCAACAATGAGGCTGGAAAATGAGTGGACCATGAAGCCATGGGTGTCAAGGCCAGGTTGGACAGGACGTTGGGCAGACTGGTCTAGTGGAAGGTGTCCTTGCCCATGGCAGGGGCTTGGAACAAGATGATCTTTAAGCTCTTTTCCAACCTGAACCACTCTGCAGTTCTGTAATTCAGTTGCTCTAACGCTTGGTTGGCACTTACACCATGGGCAGATCCTGGGGGTATCAGGGGCTGAGGAAAGTGCTGGGAAGGACCCCAAGGCTTCACCTGGACACGTCAGCACTAGGGAACTTCCTAACAGGGCTGGCTGAAATCAACACAGAGGGCTGGGGACAGCAGAGACCTGGGACAGGAGGTTGAGACAACATTGTACCCAAACAGGTCTCACCTACTTTGTGGAGAATGACACAAACCTGTCTGCCACAGCCACGGCAGAGCTGCTGGATGACAAGGAGTATCCACCCAGGCTTGTCCCAGCATGGATCTCCTCCATGGCCACCATCCCTCTGCCAGCTCCCATGGATGGTCCCAGATGTGGCTGCCGTGCTCTGGGACACAACACCCACTTCCCCGTGCCTCTCCCACTGACCTCCCCAGAGCACAGGGCACAGCAGAAGGCTCCATTCTCTGGCAGGAGAAGGTTACTCAGAGTAAAAGCATGTGCTTGTGTGCAATAAAAACAAACACTGAGTCCTCGTCCCACCACACTCACCACGGAGCTGGGCGGGATCTCCAGGGCTCACCACAGTGCTCCAGCCACGCTGCCAGTGGCCTCCCTTTCCCATCTCAGCCACCTTCTGAGGCGGCTCCTCCACGTCCCTCAGAGCGTGGACATGGGGTGGAGGAGACCTGCACAGACAAGACAGGAGCCACCACATCCCCGAGGGATCCAGCAGGGCTCTCTCAGCTGACACCAGCCTTGCCTTGTGACATGTCACACGTCATCCTTTCCCCTCCCATGCCATGATGGTGATGGCTGTTCAGAGCAAAGCAGCACAGCTCCACTGTCATCAGGGACATGACTTCCCTGCTCATGATTATGGGGTTGGAACTTGATGATCTTTGAGGCCCTTCCCACCCAAACCATCCCTGATTCTGTGACTCAGCCATTTTCCAAAGGCTCAGCCCTCCCAGGTGTTGGGCATCTTCCAAACTCAGACCCTTCTTCAGATGCTGCTTCAAAGAGCTTCTGAATGGCTGAGCAAGGCCCATATCATCTGCCTTCCCACACTTCCATGAGGCCACATGCCCGTTCTGGTGCAGAGCCATGGCTGTTCCAGGCTCAGGAAGTCTGGGACATTAAGTGGGAAAACGCTGGTTTTGCAAGGGACTGCAACAACACAGATGAAGCAGAGCTCAACCTGGGAGAGCTGCAGCTCAAACTCAGCCAAGGAGCATTTCTTGCCAGCCATGAGTGAAGGAACGGGAGGAGGAGAACCAGGTGAAGCTCGGGATGAAGCACCATGTCTTCGCAGAATGTTCACCAGTTTCCACAGCCCTGAAATGGAGATCTCTCATTCGCAAATACACGATGGTATCCGGTGAAATCAAAGGGCTGTGGGGTCAGGAGGAAACACTCCCTTAACCATGAGTCAGCCCATAGCATTGCTGTGGACAGGAAGCCCATGAGTCATGGGTCACAGCCAGTTTGGAGATGGCCACCAAGAACATCCCTGTTATTTATAGCCAGGACACTGATATGGGCAGAGAGACCCCTGCAGCTGCCCCGAGGCCACACAGGGCATTCCCAGCATGTCACCTCCTGGGCACCTGCTGCTCTCATCTTCTGTACCCCTGACCTGGATTCCCAAGCTGGAGCTGGGTTCCTGGTGTGCTGGAAGTGCCCCTTTACCCAGGTGACACTCTCCATCCAACAGCCAGTCCTCTGTGCTAAAGCCAACATTGCCAGTTGCCTAAATAAAAATTTTCCAAGTCCCTCCTGCCTTGAGTACCACTGTTGGAAAGAAACATATGGAAGAACAAACACAGTTTGCAGAGGAACTTCTTACATAATTCATCTGTAAATCAAGTGGCACTAAGGAGGTGCAGGAACTCTTGGATGAAGCCTTTCTTCCACACTGAAGATTTGGCTTCTCTGGCTTTGCCAGCTAGCTCAGGACTTTCCTCCCATCTCCACAGCCAGCCTTCACCTCAGACTCATCCTCTACCCCCCTCTGCACCCTCGTTTTGAGGCATTTGGGCTGTGAGGGAGCAGCTGTGAGCACAGCACGCAGGGCTGCGGGGCCAGGAGCAGAGCTTGCCAAGAGCGCTGGAGAAGGGCTGGTTATGAGGAGCTGCCCTTTGCTTCATTCCTCCCTTCCAACTGCGTGGTGCACTCAGCCAAATCTCATTAAAGGTTTATCCACAGGCTGATCACCTTGTTTGCCTTCAAAGCTGGAGCCAGGTCGCTCTCCCTGGGGAGAGGTGGTAGATGTTGCACCATTTTCCAAACCAACGCAGGATGGATGCCCAGGAATTCTGAGCTCACTCGGAATTGGCCAGGATATTTTGGAAAGAAGTGGCGATGCCTTCAAAGTGGAGAATGGGTTGATAAGTGAGGAGTGGGGAGAGACATTTTAGCTCCTACCGGGTAATTATCACCTATGGAAAGCTGAGGAGTTTGCTGGTGGGAGGGAAATTATAACCTATCATAAAACCAGTCTCTCCCAGCTCCAGTCTCTTCAGTGTTCAGGTGTGTTTGGTCTGGTTCCAAGGCTCAGCTTCTGAAGGAGTTTGGAGAGGTCCCTCGACAGAACTCCAGCACTCTGAAAAGCAGAGACTGCATCCCTTTTGTTTGGAGTGCACAAAAACGGGTGATGCATCAGGGTGAGAGGCTGAAGGAAAACAAACGGCTTCATTCAGGAGAACCAGTCATTGTGAGATGAGAAGTGACTTAATTACAGTAAGTCCCTTTACAGCAGAACTGCCAGGTGCTAAAAGACTTTTTAATTTAGCAGAGAAAGGCAGATCAACACCAAGCATCTGGAAGCTGAACCCAGAGAAAATCCAATTAAAAATCAGGCAATGTTGTGAGTAGAACAAGCTATGAAGTGATGGATTATTCATTCCACGATGTCTCGAATTCAAGAGAGGGGTAAAATAATCGATCCTGTTAGCACCGTATCTGGTGCTGCGAACACGCTGATCCCAATTCTGGGAATGTGCTCATTCCACTGTGAAAGCAAGGCCCCGAGTTGGGGTAACCAAAAAAGTTTCCATGAATGATGGAGGACAACCTACAGGTCCTACAAGGTAAGTTGCACTGTTTTATGCTTGGAGGCATTAATAACCCAGAACTAGCAGCCAACTCCATGGAAACCAACTGGTAGTCAGTGACAAGTTCTCCTGTTGCTATAGGAACAGGGCCCAAACAAATAAAAATTACCTATAATTCTTTGTCCCCAAAGTTCTCCTGCGTTATATTTCCATAGCAACTAATTAGCTCATTAGTGATCTGAACCAAACCAGTGGAGGTGCGAACCAAACCAGTGGACCAGTGGCAGTGCCCAGCGACTGAGCCTGGCTCTGTCCTCTCTCATGGTGTGCTGAGGTGAGGCATTATGAGAGTTCAAGGGCAAAGGCTTGAGCATGAGGAGTTGGCAAGCTCAGGGCTGGACTCCTTCGTGCATTCTCCATGATTCCTCCAATAAAAATATCACCTGCTCCCTTCTATTTCTAGCTGTCACCTTACACCTCAGTTTCTTGACCTCATCGTTCTTTTCCAGACTCCCCCATCTCCTCCAGGCCCAGCATTGCTCTGTTGGACAGCTGCTTGGCTTGGCAATGTCTTCTCTTACTTCTGGCCCTGATACTCGGGTCTCTTGGCTTGTTGCTGTCTTCTGCACCACGTTAGCACACTGCAGGGTCCTTGCAGGAGTCTCTCTTTTCTCATGTACGTGCTGCAACTACATCCCTCCATCCTCCTCTGGCACTTCACCGTCATAGGTCTCTTCCATTTCCACATCCCTGGAAGTGTCCAAGGCCCAGTTGGACGGGGCTTGGAGCAACCTTGTCTAGTGGAAGGTTGTCCCTGCCCATGGCAGGGGCCTGGAACTGGTTGATCTTTAAGGTCCCTTCCAGCCCAAACTGTTCTGGGATTCTCTGATCAGAGCATCCAAGGAGATGAGATGCATTAAACCATAGGCTCTACCTTACAAACTGCAATAAGATAAATTACCCACAGCCACCTGCTCTGTGAGAAAAACTGCTCTGACAACTCAACCAAGCAAAACAGGGCTGTGGAAGGTTGAACAAAGTTCAGACAGAGTGGGTCCACCAAGGTCAGAGTGGAGGGTTATTGTTTTCACCCCAAGGTGGGGTAACATTCCCAATGTTTCAGATGAGGTACCACAGCCCCTCTCAGGATCTCCAGTGTGTTCCCTGCTGTGCCCAAGCCATTGCCAAGGACCAGGGGATGGAGGAGAGGCTGCCAGCTCACTCCTCCCCACTTGCTTTGTTACCTCCAAAATGACACACCCGATGAACATCCCATTAAATCCTGTCAGAGACAGCACAGCCCTACAAGGAATACTCCCCCATCCCATGGGCTGCACTTCCAGTTGAATTCATGTAAATAACACATGAATCCCTGTAATTAATTGCTGCCACCCACTGCTGCACACACAGACCTGAACCCACATCCCTGCACAGACACCAGGCAGGTCGGGATGAGCCCAGGCCAGGTACCAGGAATGCTGGGGCAACAATGGGGGATGCTGGAGGTGCTCCCCAAAGCCCTCAGCAGCAGCGACATGGAGCCACCCCAGGGCTTTGCCAAGCAAATCAGCTTTTTTTTTTTAACCAAAACCAACCCAATCTCTCTGATTCAGGCCCCCCTGAGACAGGCAGGAAGTTCACCCATCTCCCAAAACGTGACCTGACCCCAGAGTGAGTTGGGCTTGGCTGTCCTGTGGCTTCTCTGGTATCTCACAAGGCCCAAGAGGCATCAGCACAGACACACAAACCCCTCTCTCACCTCTCTCCTCCCCCCGCCCCACCTCCATGTCACCCGTGGGAATGTGATTATCTGCAAGATCTCTGCCACCATCAACTGTGATCAAAACCACAATTCAATTAAATTTGATTGGATTGAAAGCAGAGGGTTTCAAAGAGACAGGCACCTACATCCAGAGCAAGATGCAGTTCCCCAGGAAAGGGAGCTGACATCTGCAGGGGGGTCACCCCAGCTGAAGGAAAAGCCGGGATGAAGCTGTGACCTCGGGATGAACTCCATCCCTTGGGGCCAGGAGCCTTTGCCAATTCACACATCCACCTTCTGGAGGATCCTGGAGAGAGTAAGGCGAGCTGAGCCTCCTGGAGACGCTTTTAATTATTTCTCATCTTTGGAAATCAAATAAAATTCCAGAAGAGAAACTTTGTCATCTGAGAAACAGCGGAGGAAAAAAACACCCAAACACGCCTGGAGATGAAAGGGAATTGTAGATGGGTATTTCATCTCTTGCTCTTGTAACAAACATGAACATAAAAAAAGAAAGAAACAAACTAAAAATCCCAGACATGGTTAATGAGCTTTGCATTTAAATGTGCCACCAATGTCACTTTGCAGACTGTTCCTTCAAGGTCCCACGTTCCTCCTCACCCCAGACAATGGGTGTGGGACAGCAAATATTGGGTGAGATTAAATTCCACTCGTGTTTACTAAATAAAACATGCATTTTTGAGAAATCAAGAAAAAGTTTGTTAAATATTTTAGTACATCTGGTCTCCCCACCCCAATACGGCCTTACAAAATGCTTTGCATATTTATTTTAGCATGCACTAGATTTATTTAAAAATAGCATCACCAGCACTGGAAACAGCCCACTTGCTTTTCATCTAGATCTTTGCATTGAATCAATGAATCCAAAATTAAACAAGGTTGGGTGAACTAAATCTATACAAGGACCTATTTGCTGATCAATACAGGAATGGATGCTTGGGATCTCTTTGCTGTATGAAATATGAGGACATACGAGAGAGAAATGGCTTTTGTTATTATATTAAAAAAAAATCTGATATAATCTCTCCACATAAAAATATTATTTATCGGAGAGATGCTTTGTCCTAAATAATTCATGCTGGTTGTATAGTACCCAGAAGACACAAGACTCCTGTCTTCCATTCCTAATGAAAGGGAAAAACACCTCAAATATTTCACCTGGATTCAGTTTCAACACTGCAAGGAGATGAAACTCTCCTTGGCTTTTAGGGGGTGTCCTCCTCCATCCCAGCAGGGGAGCTGAGCCCCTCAAATCACAGAGAAACCACAATGTCCTGGGAGAACACGGAGAAGTGCTTTGGTCTGGAGACCAAACTTTGATCACCACCAAGAGGTGCCTGGCTCTGGTGTTGAGGTTGGAGGGATGACTGTGGTGACCAAGCATCCAGAACCCGTCTGACAGAGGGAAGTGTCTCTGGAAGAAGATACCTCCATATAAATAATATAATTTAATATACATATATTAAGGCCATAATATAAATTCGGCCTCTGCTGTCTGTAGCAGCTGAAGCACGTGGGAGACACGAGCCACAAAGGTCAGTGGAAATCTCTCCTGGCCCAAAATGGGGACAGAATCAGGGCTGATGGATGTGGATTTGGAGCAGGGGGGTGAGGGATTATTGGCCTTTTAGCACAAAATTTGGGACTGGCTTTGGGAAGTTCCTTGCACAGTCCTTTGCCCAGCCAGGTCCCTTTCTTCTTAGTGCGCTGCAGGAATTGATCCATCGAGGGCTGTATCTGCTCCTTTCTGAACAAATATGCATATCAGCCACTTCCATGAATGAAAAATGCATGTGCTGGTAAATCTGAGGTGAAATAATAACATCTGTTGTCAGCAGCCTTTTAATTTTTCTGCTTTTCTCTTTCACAGGTTTCATTAAGAAGAGACACATCATCTCTGATGAAGTCGACACCACCAGTTCAGTAACTGTTCCTGACGCTCCCCTGTTGCTTTGATGATGGATGGCAGCAGGAACACCCGCCCCGGGCAGACAGGGAGGGATAAAGGCGCCTCTTTGGGCTAATTCTGCAGGAAAACATAATGAGGCTGCAGAGGCCATGCCAGGGAATGTCTCTGAGCTGTGGCAAGGACGGGGACCCAGAGGTGACAGGGGTGGCCCAGGATGAGGTGCCAGTGCCCAGTGTGCTTCCTCTGAAGGAGAGGAGGAAGGAGAAACAGCTGACCCTGGTCACACACATGTCATGGATGCTGTGGGCAAAGTGAGCTCAAGGGACGATCCCAGCCGCAGCTTCACCTTCATCCACCTGCCTCATCCAGCCCTTCTCCAGAGCAGGAGCTGGGCAGACCCAAAGTGACTGGGTTTGGATCCCCTCCGGAAAGACTCGGTGGTGTGAAGGACGCACAGGGACACAGTTCCCACTCACACCTCGGATGATTTCAGGCCTCCTGTGGGAAAGGTGAGGGTGGTCTAAGCAGCCAGCTCCACTGGGCATCCCCTCGGGATACCTGGAGAAGCCAGGTGGGACAGTGACAACCCCAGTTCCCTCCACTTCTGCAGAGGCCTCATCTCCACACTGTCCCCACCCTGTCCCTGTGTGGCCAGCGATCAGGGTGTCAGCTTGCAACACACCCAAAGCTCACTGCAAAGAGGCAACAGCTGCTTCCCGCTGGCCCAGATTGAGGATTTTAATTAAGGAGAAGATTTGGGGGAATAAAAGGGAAGATCTCTCCCAAAGCTGTAATTAAACAACTCAGGGTGGGGAGGGATAACCAGAAAGGACACATCCCGCTGTGTTTGGGGCTCAGCTTCCCAGGGCAGTGCAAGGGGAGCAGAGACTCCCACCAAGGCTGGTACAGCCCCCTCCCCAAGGTCCCTCACATGCAGGTCGTGGAGGCTGCTCCACACCCTCTGAGTCTTGGCTGAGGTCCTCCAGTCCCCCAGCAAGATCCACTGAGTGCGGAGCAAGCAGGTGCTCCAGCAAACCCAAATTCCTGTTGATTCCACTCTGAGTTACGGCAAAAGTGAGGGCGAGGCAGGAGGGTCCTCAGAGCATAAGTTCTTGGTCCCAGCTCACCCTCTCTGAGCTGAAAGGGGCCAGGTCAGAGCCTGGGAAGCCATGGTGGCCTTTGAGAGGCTTTCACCAGGACCCCCAGAGCACTTCTGTTTGGGCTGTTTGGAGGGATTCCTGAAAAGAGGCATTGGCACAAGATCCCCCAAAACTCCCAACAGCACTAGGAAAAACGCTGAGGTGAGGAGACAAGCCTGGGAAGCCCCACTGCCACCCCTACACCTCACCCTGGCAGAGCCCTGGGAGCCACCAGCACCTCTGCGTCCTCCTGGCTTACCCCCCAGCTCCCAAAATTCTACCCAACACGGTTTCTCCTCGCTCCATCCCGGATTTGCCGGGTCTCTCCCTGTCCCCGGGGCTGTGCAGCGCCAGCCCGGATCGATTGGCGCGGCAGCTGCTGTGTATTTACACAGCCATTGGGAGGGGAGGCACAGAGCATCCCTGGGGCTCCTGTTCCCAGGAATGGGGGCGGCTGAGCCAAGCAGCTCCTGCCCCAGCAAGGGCTCCTGGGCACAGCTCCCATCCTGGGGGACCCTCCAGTTCATTCATCAGCTCCTCACTGCCGGCACGGAACGGGACCTGTTGCAGGCAGTGATACTCTGCAGGGCCCGTGCAGAGGGTCGGGATGACCTGGGAAATACTTATTAATTGCCTCACTGAGGGGAGCAGCGATGCTCAGAGCAGCCGTGCACGTTTCATGGCATTTGGGGCAGTTGGAGACCCAAGCCAGAGCTTTTGTCTGAAACCTTTGGGTTTGTATATGAAATTTCAGCTTCCCTAAGAACACTTGAGAAGAGACAAGAGGCCCTGAGCGAGGAATGACAGTGAGGAAAACACAGCTGATATCAAGGTAGCAGCTTTGGCTTATCAAGGTTCCTGTCTCCTCCACCCCGAGCAGCTCCGAGATGTAAATCAAGTGCAAACGCCACCCTGGCTCGCCAGGCTTCTCTCAGCCCTCTGCCCACGTGCCTGAAGCTCCCGGTGTCTGGAAATAAACAGCCTGTTCCAGCACCGCTTGGTATTTCCAGAAAGGTTAATGCAGCATGTGAGGGGCCAGAGCCACCCCTCGCTGGGCTGGAAAGGCTCCAGGTAAAACCTGCCAGGGTTCCGGGGCTCCCTGCGTGGCAGGTGACCTCCTGGGTCACCCCTGAAGTGTTTGCTTCGAGCTTTGATATTTCCAGGCTTTGCACTGCTAAGGCTTCCTCCTCCCACCCCCACATTTCCCCTCTAGTGTTCCCATCTCTGAAAAATCAACGGGAATTTCAAGCTGGGAGGGAAGCCTGGAGGGCCACATCCGCTGGGCAAGCTGGCAGTTTCCTCCCTGCTTTGGAGCTCCAGCAAAAAAAAAAAATCACCCCAGTTTTCCAGCACCCCATCCGTTTGCAATTGCCCTTGGTCCTGTCGCAATTCCCAGGGGATGGAGCAGCAAAGCAGCTGCACATGGACCAGTCCCACAACTTGCTCCACAATTAAACACACTCTGGGGCTGGATCTGCAAACCAGGCTGCTGGGACAGATAGAAAAGGCTTGGGGATGCTCTATCCAATCCAGTGGTGAAAACAGAGCAAGGCTTAGAAACTCATATCCACAGACTAGCAGTTATCAGGGAAAAAAGGGAGGAGACCAAACCACCTGCTTACCTGTAGTTAAACCAGACCTTGAGCTCTCCTTGCCCCAAAACAAGCCACTTACCCTTCTGTTTGGAGAGAAAAGTTGGGAGACATCCCCAGCAGCTCAGCACAGACAGCAAACACCTTCTCCAACCAACGCACCTCACTCAAACCCTTCCCTCCCTGCCAACCTGCACTGGCCTCTCCAGGTGCCAGCTGAAACCATTTTAAAGCCTCTGGCTGGGCCAGGAAAGGCTGATCCATATTCCTGAGGTCTCATTGCTATTCTGCAGCTTCAGCTCATTAGTGCTTAGGTGCTACAAGAGCGGGAGCGTTGGAAGTTTCTGGGTGAGACAGCTATTAGGGGAGGATTGAACACGTCTCGTACAAACCCATGGCCTGTGTGAACTCGCTAATTTACACTATCGATCTCAAAGGTGCCCACAGGCCACCTGAACCAAAAAAAAACCCTGCCCTAGATACGGGCTCAGCCACCGTCAGGGAAAAAAAAAAAGAAAACTTAAGCAAAATAAATAACCTGCAGCCCCAGAAAACTGGCTGCATCATCACACCCCCTGCTAATCCATTAGCCAGCCCTCCCCCGCAAACGGCTCTCAGGAACGGCGTGAGCTCCAGCTCAGGAGCTCCTGGAGAGAACCACCACAGAACAGAATCATAGAGTGGTTTGGGTTGAAAGGGGCCTTCAAATTCAGATCATTCCAACTCCCTGCCATGGGGAGGGACACCTTCCACTATCCCAGGCTGCTCCAACCTGGCCTTGGACACTTCCAGGGATGGGGCAGCTTCTCTGGGCAGCCTGTGCCAGGGTCTCCCCACCCTCACAGGGAAGGATTTCTTCTATACATCTAATCTAAATTTCCCTTCTTTTAGTGTGAACCCATTACTCTGTACCCTGACACTACAGTTCTAATAAACCATCTCTGCAAAAGGCCAGTATGACCAGTACAAACGCCCACACTGTACTGGGGGAGTGCACTGGGGGTCTGCCCTCTCAGAGGGAACACACCCAGCACATGTGCTCAGCACGGGACAGGGAAAGGCCCTTCAGCTGAGGAGGGTTGAGCTGCTGCTCCTCGTGTCCCCTCTCTGTTGGATGTGCTGAATTTCCCCTTCTCTGCAGTGGGAGCTGTGTCCTTCTCCCTGGGCTTTGGGCCTGTTCACACCTCCTGACAGTCCCATGGGGAAGTCACCAGGCAGAAATAACCTTTTTGCCTTTCTTTGATACAAATGAGGGGGGGGGGGAAACACCTTTTCTGCTAATAAGGGAAGTCAAAGTGATGAATTTTCCACTTGTCCTGAAGTTCTTCCTCAGAGGCACTGATGCATTTTTAATGGTCTCAGTGTAGCTATTAAACTGGTAATTGGAACAGAGCAGACTCCAGCTCTCGGCAGGTCGGGGCCGTTCCGTGTGTCCCCACACCACACGGGTGGGTGTTCCTGAGGTCTCTGCTCACCCCAGCATCACTGACCCCCCTCGGCCCCATCTCCGGGCAGACCATCGCCACCTAAAGCCCGGTGCTTGAGGGACCCAACGTTCCCGACAGGATCCTGCGTGGAGAAGACTGATGAGGAAAATTATTTAGGGAGGGAATCAGTCCCCTTCTCCCGAGCCCACTGCGGGAAGGAGTGAAATCCCAAACCTGCAGCTCCGCCAACCGTGGGGACGATGCTCAGGACCCCCTCCCTCCCTTCCTTAATCCCGGCCACGCACCCTCCCAGGTTAGACTGGGGGTGCTGAGGGTGGATCGCAGCAGGTTGGGATGGGATGGGCTGGGATGGGCAGATGGGAACCCCGGCGGGTCCGGAGCAGCCGCTGCCTCCCTCTCGCGGCCGCGGGCAGCGAGCGCCGTCCCGGGAACCCCCCCGCACCATCCCGTACCCGCACCATGCTGTACCCGCACCATCCCGTACCCGCACCACCATGTACCCCCACCATCCTGTACCCGCACCATCCCGTACCCCCACCATCCCGTACCCGCACCATCCCGTACCCGCACCATCCCGCACCCGCACCATCCCGCACCCCCACCATCCTCTACCAGGGGGACAGTGCTCCAGGGATCCTGCCGGCACTGAGGGGTCCCAGTCTGTACGATCCCCAAAATCAGGATCCCTCCCCACGCTGGGGGAGCCCAGGAGCCCCGACAGTGCAAGGCTGATGCTCAAACAGCAACAAGAGGCAAGGAGCCGGGCTGAGGGTGAATTTTATTGAAAACAAGGACAGGGTTTGAGGGGTACAGACCATTCCCAAAAGTACAAGGGCAAAGGGGCTTCTGCTGCGAGTCAAAATCCTCACCCACCTTAAAGCCAAGCTGGTTCTCCCCAGGGAACTGCCATCACAGAGGGAACAACACAGGACAGGGAGAAGTGTCAAAGGTGAAGAGGGACATGGGATTTGGACAGGTAAGACCCGTCAAATGAAGCAGAGCAGAGAGAGGCAAACCCCACCTCCATGTGCCCTTCAGCAAAGCCTGACTTCATTCACAGGGACCCCAGCCCACCCCAGAGGCATCTGCCTCGTCTTTGAAAAGGCAGTTGCTCCCTTTGCTCAAAACACAGGAATCAGGACTTTCTCTAGGAAGAGAAATGCAGGGGGGGGAAAAAAAGGCATGCAAAAACTCCACCATTCCCCAAAGCACCAAAAAAGGGAGAGATAAAGGAATGGGAAAGGGGTTGAAACAAAGAGAAAAGGGAAAAAAACCTAAAAGCTCAACATCAAAAAAATTATCCAAAGTAACCAACTATTAAAAAAAATTACAATTGTACATCTCAGCAGCAAAGCTGTCAAACTGAGCGGGCACAGGTGAGCACTGGGTGGTTTGCAGAGCAAGATGAGGAGGAGGGAGATGCAGAGAACATCAATCACTTCCTTATTTTCCATCCAGAGGTGGGCCAGGGGGTCAGGGTCAAACCAAAGCTAAACAAGGTTTGTGCAGCTCTGCCTGGGCTGGTTTTCTCAGGGTTTGTCAACTCAGGGAAGGGGATTAGAGGGATGAAAGGGGGGGGAAAGTGCTGCTGCTTGATGCCCCAGGATGAGGGCATGAAGGACTGGAAACCATCTGCCCCAAAGCAGCTTTCCTGGGAGCAGCTGGCAGGGGTAGATGGTGGGGAGTACCCCAGTGCCCAAGCAGAGGGTCCCCAGCACCACTTCAAGCCCTGGGCTGCAGGAAGGGGAAAAAATGAATTTAAAGGGACATCATTCTTCACTGGGGGGGGACCCTGAACACTGGAAATGCACCTTGAAATCCAGACCTCCAGGGTTTGAATTTCAGGCAGAACGTCTTTAAAAGATTCAGTTAAAAAAAAAAACAGATTAATTCATTTCTTTAAAAAACAAACAAAAAAAAAATCTAAAGGTGTTTTCTATTGCCCCCTTTCCCCAGTTGCCCAAATTTAACCAGGAAAACGCATTCCACCAAATCTGCTGACCACGTGGACATTCACACATTCATCATTGATTTAAAAATATATAATATATATAGCGCACACATACACACACACAAATATATATTAGAAAAGGAAAAAAAAATCCTTCTGAAAAAAACTCAATTATTTAAAAAACCCAAAATCCACAGCTGGTGTATTTATCCGTTGATCATGTACAGTAGAAGCCAGAAATCCTCTTGCTCCCGTGGCTCCTCAGGCTGGGAACGTGGGGAAACACATCAGGTTTTCACAGTGGATTTGTTAGGAGGGAAGAAACTTCTCCTCCCTCCTCCCACACAGAAGGGCTTTAATTTATAGCAAGTTAGATTAAAACTAGGAAACATGTTACAAAGTCCATTATATATAGACATCAAATGTACAACTGTCGCAGCCCCGGGCGAGTCACTGGGGTTGGGCTCCTGCTGACACCTGGGGGGACGGCTGGAGGGGTCAGAGGCAGTTTGGGACACGAGGAGAGTGAGTTCAGCCTCCAAACCCAGCAGGTGTCACAGCGTGAGGTCCTACATCAGCTCCACGTTGGAAGGGAGATGGAGCAGCGTCTTCTCCAGGAGCCAGGGGAGGTGGAGGCAGCCAGGGAGGATGGGGAAGGCAACGCCCGGAGCAGGGATGTGCCAACCCAGCCCAGGGCTGGAGGGCAGAGAGGCGGCACCAGGGACCTGCTGTCTCTCCATCACCTTGTGCCCGCGAGGGAAGGGGGTGCTGGATGAAGTCCCGTGAGCAGGTGTGGGAACAGCGTGGGCTGCAGCTTGTGCCAAGGTGGGCCCAGGGGAAAATGCCCTTTTATTTTCCTGCCCAAGGGAGCAGCGTATGGATTGAGGGAGGGTGGTGCTCGATCTGATGCTGCCTCAAAGGGTCGTTAAAATGTAGAGCCAGGCATCAAAACAGCCCTTGGTGTGAACAGCAGCAAACCCAGGGAGCCCCACAAGCCCCTCAAAAGCTGTGTAGGCTCCTGGGAGCAGAGCCAGGCACAAAAGGAAGGTGAGTGAGACCAGACTCCAGGGAAGGGGCTTTGGGCAGGCAGGAAAGAGGAGTGGGACAAGCACAGCAGCACTGTTTCTCTCTGCCTTTCCCCGGCAAAGAAACACAACCCCCTGCACTGTGCACCAGGCTGGGGAGGGAAATGTCCTCTGGCACCCTCTGCCTGCTCAGGGACCGGGGCACAGTCCCCTCCCCAGGAGGGACACGCTGGCATCAAGCAGGGAGTTCCTGAGCCTTCGGTCTCCATGTGGTTTAGCTGGGAGGGTGTTGGCTTCAGAAGGCTCATCCCTGGGGGATTTCTTTCACAGGGCAAAGAGAAAAGAGATTGTGAGGCCGGATGGGGCCAGAGATGCCCGCGGGCTGGGGAGGTGCAATTTGTGCAAACCACCACCGAGTCCTCGTTCGCTCTTCTGCGGGGAAACCTGGATGGGGGGGCTGCAGGAAGCCAGGAGCTGTGCTCCTGTCAGGAGTTAGGAGTCTTCCTCGAGGATCTCTGTCACGAAGGAGGCCATGTCAGTCTCTTTGGTGTCGTGCAAGGTAAAGAAAGGGTGTTCCTGCCAATGAGACCAAAGACAATGTCAGATGCCACTCAAGGACAGACAAGGGCAAGTGCAGACCCCAAGGGATGTCACACAGCTGTGCTGGGGGTGGACACCACCCTCCTCCCCAGGCTCTCATGGACAAACATCCTTTAGTTTAAAGATGAATTTTGGCATTTCTAGGTTCAGCTACAGCAGGACATCCCACCTTGGCAGCTGTACTGTAACTCTCTGAGGTCTAAACTCTCCAAGAGCAGACAGGACAGAGGAAAAAAAACACCTATAAACTCTGACCTTAACACCCATGAAATCAACACACCCTTCCACCTTAGACACACTACACCCATCCTGCTCCCTACATGAAAAATTACCCATTCATCCTGTTGTCCCACTTCCCTAGAACCTGCTGGATCATTCATTTGACTTTCGAAATGCTTCGGGATAAAGACCAGCAGAAACAGCTCCACACTTACCATAAGTTCTAAATAGTTCATTCTCTCAGCTGGGTTCTTCCTTAAGCTGAAAGAAAAAGGGACAAAAGCTGTAGGATCTTTACTTTTGCCATATGTGGCGTGCCCCAGGGGATCTCCCCTTCCCGAGCAACGCGACGTGTTTCTTGTGGGCTGCACCCATCTCCCTCCTTCCTTTGCCAAGCAGGTTTGAACCACCAGTGGGAAAGGACAACTCAGAGTTTTGCCATGAAAAGCACAAGCCAGGCAGCCCTGCAGTCTGCCCCACACAGGTCAGGACAACTGGGGAGGAGAGGAGATGGTTTCCCACTACCCACAGGGTGGGCTCACCTCTGTCTGGCAGCTCCAAGCAGCACACAGGGAGCAGGGGATGCCCTGAGGGGAGCAGCTTCCCACAAAACCACAAACCAGCTTTCACCCAGAGGCAGCCAGCAGTTTGTTCTGGTTTCATTGCCACTTGGCCAGAAACCACCAAAATTTCAGCTGCAGCAACAGCAAAAGGGGAAGGGAAACATCTCTGCCCTCCAACCAGCCTGGGTGAGTCAGGCTGAGAGCAAAACCAGTTTGGGCAGCGCTTCCTGCCATGCCAAGCGCCAGCCCTGGCACGGTGAGCCGGGGAGAAATGGGCTCCAAAGGGATGTCAAACCCAGCCCCACGCTTCACTCCAGCCCCCCCAGAGCAGGGCTCCTTGTCAGGCAGGCTGGGAGAAGCCACCAGTCCCTGCTGCAGACTCACCACTGCGCCGTGAAGTCCACAAACTCCTTGGAGAAGCGCTCAGCAGGGAGCTGGGGCGAGGGCTCCTCCACCACCTGCTTGAGCTGCTGGAAGGGCGTCCCCCAGGACTCGTAGGGGAAGCGGAGAATGGCCAGTTCAATCTGAGGGTGGAGACAGGGAATCCTGAGACACCAGGACAAGCACAACCCCACACAGCCCACCTGCCTCAGCCAGCTCAGTCTCAAACCCTCATTCCTTACAAACCATTTTCAATTTGGGTCACACCACCTTTTTCTTCTTCTTTTTTTTTTTTTTTTTTTGTTAAATACAAAGACCCAGCGGCCAAAAATACTTCCTTTTGAGGCTGGCTCAGCATATTAATGCATTTACAGGAAGCCACCAAAGATATGTAAAATGGATTATTTAAAAAGATAATAATAACAGCACACAGTTTCTGCACTGGCTTTCAAAGTGCTCTGCTGGCCCTCAGGCAGCCTCAGGGCCTCAGGCTGGTGCTGTAGGAGCTAAACACACACACAAAAAAATCCACAAACCCAAGAAAAATTAAGTGCTAGAACACCACGTACTGAGTTCTTTGTCCAAAATCACCTCGACTACCAGATCCTACAAGTCACCTCTGCTCCACCACCCATTCCAGTAGAAAAAAGCCCATCACAGCTCTTGGGCAGTCTCCCCACGCCAAGGGTCAGCTCCTGTCTCAAAATGGGCAACAGAACCTCCAGTCCTGCCTAGTGGGGTGTGACAGGATGGGAGGAATAACAAACCTGGGGAGCTCAGCTCCTGCTGCTGGAAAACTGAACGAAGCCAGAATCCCAGGAAGGTCTGGATTAGCCCTGCAACTCAATGCCTCAAAAACTGGCCTGAAATCAATCCAACCCCTTCAGAAACACACCTTCCCCCCAGGAAGAAGACATGAGAGGGAACCAGACAAGTCAGGGCTCCACTCAGCTGCAGGCTGGCTGGCTTTCAGCAAGGCCCCCTCTCCCTTCCAGCTTTGGAAACTTTTGGAGATTCCATCATTCACAGCCTCCCATCCCACAGCCTCCTGCAGCTGATTACATTTCCATTCAGCCAGCCCAGCTCTGCACTGGCATGAGGACAACAAGGAGAGGGGTTTGGGTCTGGCACTGTGGACAAGACCGGAGGGAATATTTGCCAAGAGATCTGCACAGAACAGGGATGCAGGACCCAAATCAAAGGCCACGGCTAAGAGGGCACAGGAAAAATTCCTGAGAATAATCTACCCACAGAGACACAGCCTCCTGTAAAGCAAGAACCATGTTCCTCAGGAGGCATCCCTTTGAGCCAACAGCTGGGATTTCCTTTGTCCTCTGGCGCCAGAGGACCTCAGCTGCTTTCTGCAAGATCCGTTTCTTGCAGGAGGTAGATAAACCATCCTGAGCAGCTGCGATTTTGGAACTGAAAGTATTTCCCCTTCCTGTTGGCTGCTCTGAGCTTACCCCACAGGCAGGATTGCTGCAAACCACACACAGCAGCTCTCACTGCGGCAGGACTCATCCTGATTCCCCTGCAAGGCTCTGGGGTGAAGCAGGAAGGCTGTGCCCCAGCTGCAGCAAACCCTGCTCCACAGACCACCTCTCCAGCCAGCACATGGGGAACTGCAAAGCCTCTAAAACTAGAGTTTTTGATGCCCAGCTAAGCTCTCCATCATCCTGACTTGGTCCCTTGGGAGCCTGAATCCCCATTAACACAGCTCAGAGCTAAGTGGAGCTGGCATTGTACACAAGTAGCTCAGGGGTACAAGGGAGTCACACCCCAGAATCCATGAGAAAGGAGGAAGAAGGGAGGGTAGAACAGAAGATGGATGATGTGGCAAGTTTGCCAGCTGACTCAGCAAGAGCTGCAGTGGCAACACTGGCAGCACAGCCCAGCTCAGAGCTTCCTGCCCTGGGGTGAGGCACCCTGTGTGCACAGAGCAGCAACCCCACACTGTGCCCTGGCTAATTAGTTTCAAGCCCTGAGCTATGACACTCAAGTTTAGTCTGGTTTGGTGGGCCCCCTACCCAGCTACCCCTGCTCACAGCAGCCCAAACCCCATCCCAGCTCTAGGGCTGCTGGTGCAGGTCCCAGCACTTGGCGTTACCATTGTGATCCCAAGGCTCCAGACATCCGACTTGACGTTGTAACCCTTCTGGTTCAGCTCAGGGTTTATTCTTTCTGGCTGCAAGAGTAAAATGGAAGATATTACAACTCCATCTCGTTTTCCCAGCGCAAACCCCACAGGGCAAGTCCCTGGCTCCAAAACTCAGGCTGGGTGGATTTCCCTGGCTCGTGTCCCCACAGAGGCGGGGTCTGAGGTTAAATCTAACAATGATGAAAGCCATGTCTTGCTCCATATAAAACTCACCTCAACTCTCCCTCTTCTCAGGAGCATGAGACTTGTTCTATCCCTGCAGCACAATCCCTGCCCCAGGAGCCAACACTACCCACGTGGATGCCACAGGTGGCAAAGGGAATTTCATACTGACTTGAGGGTGAAATGAAACAATCCTGCCAAGAAAAGCCTCGGCATTTTCTATCCAACACCCTTCTAACCACCACCACAAACACCTGCCAGTCTCTTATTCTGCGAAGAGAAGGCGGCAGAGGAAAAGCCCACAGCAGGATTAACACACAGAGCAGGGCTTACAGGGAGGGTAATTCCATCCTCAGAGGGCTCTGCTGAGTCAGGGAGAGCAGAGCACTCCCAAGTGGCTTTTATCTCAGGATAAAGGTGAAACAAGACTGATTTGTAAGCAGCAGCCTCTTCAAGTGAGGGCTGAAGGCTGCACACTTACAGCCATGTAGGGTTTGCAGCCAGCATCCATGGTCTTTGCAACAGAGTCCACCAAGTAGCCACTGATCCCAAAATCACACATTTTCACGTGTCCCTCCTTGTTGATCAGCACGTTGGAAGGCTTCACGTCTGAGAGAAGAGACAAGAGGGCAAATTGGACCTTTGCAGGGGCATTGAGGAGTCTGAGACAAGATGGAGAAGTCCCTGCTGACCTGGGAGGGAACCAGGTAGGGCCTGAAGACAAGGGGAGACAAAACCTCCCCAGTCTTATTTCAATTAAAGTAATTCACAGGTAATCACATCCTCCAGGCAGAACAAACCTTGTCTCTAAAAAGTCAAGTCAAAAGGTTGACATAAAATGTTACGGAGTTAATCCCCAGCTCCTTAGGAGAGATTTATGTCCCCAGCACAGCCTTAAAAGCCCAATTCTACCAGATTCTCAGGCCAGTTTGTCCTACACACATCATGGTCTGTTCATAACTACACAAGGGACTACGTCAGGATGAAGAGCAGGACCTGGGTGCTAAAATCTCCATCTCTGACTTCATAAAGTCTCCACCAGCCCTCACCTTGCTAGAAGTACTCAGCCAGGAGGATTTGGGGGGTTTTGTCTCTAAGAGCTGCCTCTGAGGCATCTCCGTACTCCAAGAGACAGAATTGCCTGTAAAAATACAGGTTGTGAGGAATTCATCCTTCATACGGAAAGGGGAAAGAGAAAAACATCATGCAAGCAAGGCATGGGGGATGCAACTCAGGAACAAGCCTTGGGCATCTGGATCTGTCCATCATGGTCCTAAACACCAGCAGATGCACTTCAGGCATCCCAGATGGACACATCATCCATCTCCTGGAACAGAGTCCTCATATAACTCACTGAAAGATCTCCAGCCACACTTCACTAACCCCATCCATCACTCACCTCTGTGGATTACAGAGAGTTTGCTGTGCAGGTGCTCCAGAGCTCGTACAATCTGGGGACAAACAGAGTGAACAGGCTCCCGTTAGCAGCAGCTTTCCACTGCAAAAACACCACCACCCTCAGGGGCTTCCAAGAGGCTCAGGGGAAGCACAAACCCACACAAGAACACAAGAGGCACTCACAGACACAGCCATTTTCCCCAAAATGTCTTCAGGGATGGTTTTCTTCTTCTCCAGTACTTTCTTGTAGAATTTATCTAGGGAGGTGTCCATGAGTTCCATGCAGATCCACACGTCGCCCTGCAGATGGGGAGAAAGCAGGTGAGAGGGAATTCCCTGGACATCCGTGGGTGGGGATGGAGGGACCAACAGACCACCAGGCATCCACCAGCTCAGTACCTCACGGAAAAGGGCTCCATAGAAGGTGACAGTGTAGAAACAGTCAACTGTCCTCATGGAGATGTCCAAGTCCATCAACAACCTCTTCTGCTCCTGAGTGTTCACAGTGGCTCGAATCCTCTGAGACAAACATGAGAAAAGAAAGGTTCAGTGTAGGTGGGATAACACCATCACCTCTCAGTCTGACTCACAGGACCTGCAGTTCTGGGGCCAGGGCAAGCGTTTGATGCTCATTTTGCAGCCAACAGCACCCAGGAGATGCCCAGATTCCCTCTGCCAGACAGCACCTTAAGGAATGCCAGACCCTTGGCAAGCTCTGCAGTGAATGCAGGACCAGGCCAGCAGCCTGGACAGGCGCTGTGACATCCAAACCTTGCACTGCAGGCACCAAACCTCGATTTCAAAGCTTGTTATCAACATCAGAGTGCTCAGCTGGATACAGCACAGACCCTTCACCAGCCAAATACCAGAGACTGCCAAACCCAGATAAGTCTGGCCCCATTTTGCCACAACCAGTGAAGCTCAGCAGTTTCTCTGCACCCTTGGAGCTGCACATCCCAATCTCCACGCCCTCAGCAAGGAGCTGTTCTCACCTTCACAGCCATGATGGTGCCACTCTGCGCGTGCCTGACCTTCTCCACCACACCGTAGGCACCACGGCCCAGCTCTGAAATGGCCACCAGGTCATCAGCCTCCACCTCGAAGTTCTTTAGGGAGAGAGAAGAAACAAAATCAGGTACAAGCACACGTAACATCAGCAGAGGTCCGACACTTCGAGCTCACCCATGCAGAGCATTTCCAAGTGACAGCACCCAAAGGACTCCACCCACTCCTGTATGAACCAGAGGCACCATACTTGGAGAAGATGGGTGTATGTTTTGCTCTGTTGAACCACAGCCCAAACCTTCTCACCCCACACTCACCAGGGCTCATTTAATTCCCCCTCTGCAGCTGGAGATCAGGACTTTCATCCCTTAAGCCAGGGCATGCCACCACTGGAAAGGGCACCAAAGGTTGGTGCCTCTCTGCCTGCTCAGGATTACCCGCACAAGGGTATTTCTGTGGTTGCTGAATTATTTAACAGCTCCTGTGCCAACATGGGCAGCAGTCGGGAGCCTCCACCACTGCTCTAAATCCCTGTGTGCAGCCAGGAATCCCTCACCTTTCCCCACGTCCCAAAAATCATCGTTCACAAATACACCTACATGTCTAATAACACTTGTGCAAAGCCTCTCTTAGACGGGATGGTGCCCACAGCAAATCAAATCCTAATTACTGGGTAGTTTAAATGGGGGGGGTTTACCTGCTTTTGATACTTTCTCCCACCACCAGAAAGCAGCCAGCAAGACAAAAAGTGAGTTAGCACCAATGATGGAGCTCAGGCAACTGCAGCTACAGCGAGTCTTGCTTAAAACTGAAAAAAACCCACAGGCAGAGCTCAGCCCAGCGAGCACCCGACACATCAGGGAGCCAGTGAGCTCCTGCACAACCCACTAACAAGTTTCCCTAAAGACATATTCCCCTGTAATTGCTGGCTCTGCTGGGCAGGGCACGAACCAAGTGAGACATGGGCTATTTTTGGACATTGTGTTCATCGCTCCTAATAAGTCACAGGCCTCCTTTCAGCCGGGCTTTATCCAGCCTCCAGTTTTCCTCCGGTCTCAGGGAACAAAAATAATACCAGGATGCCAAATTGCCCCAGTAGCCACAAAGGCAGTGAGGGTAGGAAACAAGCACTGCAGCGGATACTGTGCCTGCGAGCTACACCCAGAGCAGGCAGAGAGGAAACAGGCTGCTGAGATGTGGCTGCCAGGCTCCTGGCCAGCGAGCTCCCCTTTGGCACCGGCCACAGCGCGGCCAGCAGCCACCCAGGGACCTTCCTGCCAGCGCTGGCTCTGGTGATTTGAGCCAGATGTGGCTGGAGAGGCAGCAGCAAGGGAGGTCTGAGGCTGATCTCAGCACTGAGCAATGCACTGCCCAGCACAGGAAGGTGCCGGCCCTTTCCTGGGCAGGACAGTGGACCCTGGAGTGAGGGGAGCAGGGTTAAGGGGGACGTGTCCCACCCCCTGCCCCGGGCAGCTGGCAGAGGAGCAGTGCAGGCTCACAGGGGCCGCCAGGAAGGATCTGGTGGTGCTTTTCTGGACATGTGTTCCGCTGTTGTTCCAGGTTATTGTGTTTTGCTTTTCCTGGCATTTGCCCCAAGGTTTCCCCAGAAGTTGGCAGTTCCCAGCACACTCCAGGAACCAGCACTGCCCTGCCCAGCAACAAGAGGTGATGGATGCACTGACAGAGGCAGCACTTCCCTCCCATGACAATGGGATGTGCAGCACAGCCTGTGCAGATCCAGTGGACCTGAGGTCATGGTCTAGAGCTGCCCTTCTGTCAGTCCCCTTCTCCATCACATCACTCCAAAACACCTGGCCCAGACCCTCCCTCCAAACACTGGAGCAGGCAAGGAAGTGACTCTGTAGAGTCTTTGCTAAGCTGCAGCACACTCCTCTTGCACACACCATGCCCAGGCTGCCACAGAGAGCACCCCTGCACAAGCTATTAATACACATGGCACAAGGGCCAAAAAACAGCCCAGGCAGCAGAACCATTCCCTGGACCCAGCCAAACCTTCTTCTCCTCTCCCCTAACCCTAAAACCTTGTACTGAGGCCAAGGACCCAGATCCCACCAGCCAAAACACCTCCCAGCCTGGAAGGGACTGGATATAGGGCTGATCCAATGCAGGGTATTTTTAGCTCACTTGCAAACAGCTTCTGCAGTCCCAGGAGAGCCCATAACAAGAGAATGAAACAAAAGAGAGACTGTGGCTATTTCTAGCAGTGTTTTTCATCAGGTCACTAGGAAAGGCTTTGAAGAGATGGAGAGAAGCTTTGTGCCCAGCTTCTCCTGGGCCTCAGGCAGTAGCACAGACCTGTGGGCACACAGGACAACGGGACTTTCCTTGGGACAGTCTGTGGACTCAGTGAGGCCACCCCGATTCAGGATGGATGGGCTGGCTCCATCCATTCAGACCAAGGCAGCTGGTGGGGCTGTCCAGGGATCACTGATCTCCCAGTACAGACAAAACCTCCCACCTGGCCTTTGGTGCCACCCACCCGCCTCCTGCAGGCAGGAGAAACCAGCCAGCAAGTGCACAGGCTCAGGGATGAGCCATCTTGCAGCTGCGGTGACACATTCAGCTCCCCATTACTCCAGAGGGAGAAATCCTGCTGTGGGATGTCTCATCCCTGCAACTGTGCATCCCCTGAGGCTGCACCAGGAGGGCACCATCCACCTCACAGGGTGCCCCGGCAGGATCTGATCTGACAGGCTGTCAGGCATGATCCACACAGCTCTCCATGCACTGGGCAGACAAAACTGGAAGCAAGCAAAACAAAACAAAAAAAAAACTTTATTGGCACCTACTTTGTCTCCGATGGTAATGAACGCCCTGGAGTCCAAGTTCCTCGGGGGTCTGCAAGAAAAGAGACAGAATCAGGAGAAAGCCCAGCTTCACTCTTGGCCAGAGCCAGGTTTCACATTCCTCCGAGCACTTTCAGCCACTGCTTTGCACCGTCGTGGGTTCAAACCAACCCCCTCCAAACAGTCCCAAACACTTTAATCGTGCCAGTAACACCTCAGCCCACACCCACGAGGCACTCACAGCACACAAGCAGTGAGAACCCCAGGGAGTCAGCCAGGTGAGACAGGCATCAAAGCAACGGGCTGCAGAATCATCCCTGCTCAGGAGAGGAGCCCGAGGAGCCGAGAGCAACAGGATGAGACATTTCTGTGGCAGAGCAGCTCAGCTGTCATGTTTTGACAGGCAGGTGTTGTAACAGGACAGCCACGTAGCCCGAAACACACACCGAGGGAACAACAGGTAATTCCTCACGTGTGACTCACCTTGTGGGCACTCACTGCCTGCTCCAGGCGGGCACAGCAGGCACCACCTCAGCGTCACGCTTTGCACAACACCAGGCAGGCGAAAGTCCTTCTTTATGGCTTTTTTCCTCATTGTTGCCCACTTCCCATTCTGGGCAGCACGGTACTTTTAGAGCCATCATGAGGTTCTGCCCCTGCTGCCTCACTTCTCTGCTCTCCCCATCCCTGGGACCTTCTAAGAGCAGAGATTGCCCAACTCTCAATTCCCATCAGAGCACGCAGCAACCTCCAGCCTCAAGGAAGTGCTTCAGGCTCGCAGCAAAAGCCTTGCACTGTGCAAATATTTGCACTGCAGATTGAAAAGCACGGAGAAAAGGAGTTGTGGACAGCTTGCACCAGCCTCTGGGCCTGCAGACGCCCTGCACACTTCAGAGGCCTTCTCCAGGGGAAATCCAAACATTGGCAGGAGAGGAGACAGATGGGCCCAGGGGGGAAGGAGGTGGCTGCTGCATGAGAGGCTGCACAGCATTAATGGGCGACTTGCCCTGCCTCCCCCTTCAGCAGATCTTCCCTCTCTACCTGGGGTTTCCAGCAGTGATACTTCCCTTTCAGGAATTTCACTGCTCTCCTGGTGCTGGGAAAGTTCTCTAGAACAAGTTTCTGGAGCAAACAAGGCTGAGAAGTGGAAACAGCCTGAAGTGTTTTGGAAGAGGATCACGGAAGAGGAATTTTAGCCGTCTGCTCTTTGTCAGACCAAGCACTGCTACCCTGGGCTCTCCTTCAGGGCACAAAAAGCATCAGCAGCGTGAAGCAAACAGGGCAAGGAGAAATTCCAGTGCCCTGAGATACTGCTGGGCACCAGCACCAAGCAGCACAACAATGCATGTCTGTGTCCTCCTTGCACCAGAGAAAGGAGCTACAAACAACCCAAACTAACCCTGATTCTCAGGTCACACAAAGCATTCCCCAACCCTCACGCCCCTGCTCCTGCCATGGCCCAGCTGCCACCACCTCTTCTCCTCCCCTGCACTAAAAACCTTCCCCTCTTCTTCCCTTGGGCAGATTCTCTCACTTCACCACATCTCGGCAGAAAAGCTAAAGCAGAGCTTCCCTGCTGCCTTCAAAGCCTTTGCCTTTCAACCATTTCAAACCAAACAGCCCCTCCTCAGAGAGACACCGGCTGTGCATGTGCCTGCACACACGGGTGCACATGTGTAATTCCTTCTCATCGCCCACCAGTCAGAGCTTGAGAGGAAAGAGTTAACTGTGCTGATTTTGGGAAGTCTTCACGGGCCATTCCTCCTGAGAAAGTGCCAAATCCAGCTCTGGAGAACATCTCTAAGCAGCAGAAGTACTTACGTGGTGTTGGCAACAGGCTGTTTGATGGGAACACATTTGATCCTCAGATCTCGTTTCTTCTTGCTTTTCACTGGAAAAGAAGATGCACAGGTGAGCAACCGGCTTTTTACTTTTTTTCCTTCAAGTGCCCTCATCCCTACAGCCACCCAGGAGGGGATGCAAGGCTTGGAACTCCTCACCACGGGGAGCAAAGTGACAAGAAGGTCACAGTGCTCATGACCATTTGCCCAAAATTTCAGGCAAGAGCAAGGCACACAAGTGGGTTTCAAGGTCACTGTCAAGCAATTGCCTGAAGAAATATCTGCAGGGGTGCACTGACAGAGATCATTTTCCAGGTCTTGCAGCCAAGCACCGTATCCCAAAAGTGCTTTTTACCCTTCATGTTAACAGTCCCCCTCTCTCTGGGGATAAAAACCTTTTTGGGGGGTTAAATCTGCAGTTTCCACTGGGCACTTACCTGGTTTGTGTGGCTCCAAGGATCCTTTGGAATCTGAAAGGCAGAAAGGAGACACAAGCTCAGCCTTCGTGCTCTAACCCAGCCGAGTAGGAGCCCCGTATCCCTCATGGCCCACGCAGGGCCCCAGGACAAGGAGGCAGCTGGGCTTCGGGAGCCCAGCCAAGCTTGGCCCCATCCCTGTTTCTCCAGCCACAAGAGGTCCCCACGCCATTAGGGATGCACTGGGCTCCCGAAAATGCTCCCTGCCTGGAGATTCCTTGTCCCCCAACCCCAGACAGGCCTTCCTGGGATCAGGCATGGAGGTCACTGACCATCAGACCTCCAGCACAACCAAGGGTTAGTCCCAACAACAGAGGGGACTTCCCTCACAAAACTAAGGGAAAACAGGGCAAAAACCAGACAGGAGGTGACTGCAGTGAATCTATCACAAGCCTGGACTCACAGAGGCTGAGACCTGCCCTAGAGTGACAGGCAAGAGGATTCTCTCCTCCCATTCCTCCCAACTCCAAACAGCACTGAGATAACACCCACTGCTGCAAAGGGAAACGGGGCTCAGACAGGACAGGCCAGACACCTGCAGATGAACCTACTATCCCAGTTTGTTGGGAAAATAACCAGATCCCAAGGGGCTGAAGTGCTACAGCCAAGAGCATCAAGGTCCTGATCCCCACAGGAGAGACAAAGGAATAGCTGTGCTTTGTAGCTAAAGGTGCTTCTGGCTGCACAGACCTAACGATGCATTAAAAAGCAGGAATATCAAGGTGTGCTCCAGGTACGAGGCTGGGAACAGACAGCTCAACACGGCCTTGGACAGCCCGAACAGCTCCTACCTGCCAAGCTCCTGGGAGCAGGCGTGCAGACAAAGTCCAGCACTCCAAAGGCTGCCAGGACAGGGAGGGGAGAGGCAAGGAACTGGGATTTCAGCAGGAGATGCAGCACTGTGTGAGAGCTCCTGCAGCTGCAGCAAGACAGAAGGATGATATGTTCCCAGCATTGACAGCTCCCATCCCCATCCTTTGCCAGCGCCAAGATAAAACATGCCTGGAACTCACTTTTCCAGTCGTGTCCTTGCCCAAATGCAAACCTCACTGAGTGCACAGGCTGAAGCTGGTCTGTGACATACTACAAAGGTTGCAACTGCAGGACCACCAGCATCCCTCCCTGCTGAGGGAATCAGCACAACTCAGTCCATACCCACAACTTATCACCACTTTTCCTGCTTTTGAGTTGCTCCACAAGGTCTGGGACCAGCACAATTCCTGTGAGTGATGCGAACTTCCAGTGAAACCAGCCAGCAATTCACAGCACCCAAACCAACCACCCTTAGATGGAAATCCTCTGGAGACCTGACCATGTCACAGCAATCAGTTTCTAATCTGTGAGCCTGCAAATTGTCCTTTGCCCATCACCCACCCACCCAGCAGGGCAGGAAGGGGCACCATGAAATGCCCCTCACACCCACTGGTGGCACTTTGCAAAATACCCAGCTGGGTCACAACAGGAGCAAATACAAAACAGGGCCAAAGGAAAGATGTTGTCCATGGGATCAGAAATGCCTCCCCTTCCCACGCCCAGCCTCTTGCTACTCGGCGTGGGAGGACAGACACAGGACCTAAAAACTGGGGTCCCCTAAGTCCTTCTGCACACTGGCAAGTTGTGGAGCACATGGGCACACACCCCATCCCAGGGGATGGATTCAGCCCGGTGCTGAGCAGGAACCTTGCACAACCTGCTGCAAAACTCAGACCGGTTCCTGCTTCTAATGCACCCCCCCCTCCAATAGTTAGCAGCCAGCCCTCCACACGAAGCCCTGAAATACCCCTGTCCTGGCTGGGATTTGGCTCCATCTGTTTGCTCTCCCTCTCCCCCATTGCCATAGTAACCCTGCACAGCCGGCACAAAGCGCCTTCTGTGCCGCCGGCTCCCCTGGCACCGCGGCCCTGGGTGACTCACGGGGCAGGACCAGGGTCCAGGGGCTCCTGCAGCCAGGCATCCTGCAGGCCTCGGCCCTTCCTCAGCCCTGGCTGCAGAAGTGAGGCTGCAAGGAGCTGGGAGCACCCGCTCTGGGGTCGGGAATCACTGGTGGTGCTTGGTTCAGCGGAGCCCAAGCTCAGAGGCAGGAGGATCTGCAGCAGGGGCACCAAGGGACATGAAGAATTCCCTGTTCCATACCCCCTGCTCCATTCAGGGGAGTCCTTTAATGCCTCTGCATTGCCATGAGCTCCACTGTAACAGCAGCCCTGCACACCAGCCTGCTTTCCTGTGCCCCCAAACTACCACCCTTGACATCCCAGCATTGCACCATCCTCATCAGTGCCAATCCCCTTCCCACTCTGTCCTGCCCAAACCTCAAAAAGTATTTCCTACCTCCAGCCTGAAAAAGCACTGATTAAACCCCAGCTATTCCACCACCACTCCCAGGCTCTGCCTGGGCCACCTACATGGGCGGAAAACCCAGCTCAGCTCATGCCTGCAGGAATAAAATCACCCGGGGGTCTGCCCTGCAGCCAGGGAGCTGAGGCAGGGATTGGACTCGCCTGTCACAGCTCTTCCAGAATTTGCCATGAGCTTTCCAGCCACTGCAGCCTGGTCCCAACTCCTCCTTGCTGCAAACTTCTACTACTGCTCGAGGCACCAGTGCCTCCCGAGCAAAGCCAATGCCCTGTTTGGGCTGAATAAAAGTGAAGGAAGGACTAGGGAAGAGAGAAAAACCCCCAGAAGGGAGAAGCAGAAGGCAGTGGGATGGGCATGAGCCGACCCTGCAATTCAAGCCCTTCAGTCCCAGGGCAACATTTGCCTTTAGCCCCCGCAGGCAGCTGCTACCAGCTCCTTCCCACTGCCAAGCCCCCGGCATTGTCTCTCCCACATTTGGGATCCCAGTAGGGTCACTGCAGAAGGAATTGCTAGAATGTGCTGCCCTGGTTACCCCTGCAAGCCCCAGGGCACCATTCCAGGCAGGAGAAGGGACCACTGATGGTGGACACACACAGCACAGCACCCTGCACCCAGGCAGGGCAAAATTAGCTGACAGAAGTTCCTGGTGCGGACAAAATTGTAACCCACGTGATGCTACAGGCACGTAACTGCATCCTTTACGCTACAGAAGGAACCATTTCCTCATTTAAAAAAAAACAAAAAGACAACCTAGCAATTTTTTTTTTCTCATGCTCTAACCTCCAGCAGCTAAGAACAGCCACAGACACATCCTGGAACTACTTCATTCTACACCGGAATCCTCATCTTTGCCACCACCAACTCCAGCCCTATTAAGTTGCACTTCTCCCCGGGAGGTTTAACCTTCCCACTCCGCTGGCGTGGGCGGAGAGAAACCAGCAGGACAATCTAAAGAAGTGTAAATAAAACTATTTGCCTGAGTCGACCTTTGAAATTAAACCTCCCCGCTGCCTCCCCAGGGCTCTGGTTGCAGCCTCAGGTGAAGTCCGAGAGCTGCACTTTGGTAGTGCTGGCGGAAATGTTTGGGAAGCATCCCGGTTCTCCTCGACCCGAGGTGGAGAATCAAATGCCACGGACAGGACAGAAGCCTGCAGGGTGGATCGCAGCCCTGCTGCAAAGAAAGAGCTGGAATAAAAATGCATCAAGGGGTAAAAAAAAACCCACATAAAATAAAGACATTCAAGGCAGGGTGCAAAGCAGAGAGGGGAATTCGGGTTGCTCGGTCATGAGAGCCAGCTCCTCACAGGCACACTTAGCTTTTTCCACTCTCAGCAGTGGAAATAGCACTATCTGTGGAAGTGGAAAAAGGGCTCTCAACCTGCCGAGAGCCATCACTCATCAGCCCGCCGAGGTCCCGCCGCAAAGGGGCTCCAGCCAGTCACTGCCCCTGCGCGCTCCCCACTTCTGCAAAAGCTGCCAGCGAGAGCGGCAGGAAAAAAACACGCTGCAGAAAAAGCCCCTTTGCAGCCCCACAACAACCTGTCAGCCTTCGCTGAATCACAGCTCCCAGGGTGGGGGGGTCACGGGCACCCACTTTTCCCATGCAACAGGCTCCGGAGCATGGGACAGCCAGGCAAGAGCTGCTGGAAAACCCTGCGGCCCAGGAATGCAGCTCCGACCGGAGCCAGCTTTACCCTCTGCATATTTTCCTTCAGACATGCTAGATTTTATTTTTTATTTTTTTTTTTACAATTAAGACGCCGGAGTTTCAATCCCACACCAAACATGCAAGTTTCCAGCGCTTTAAAAATAGATCCCCAGCTGCAAACACCGACCCCCCCGGCCCCCAGCATGGAGAAAGCAGCAAAACTGCATGGATTGACCTCAAAAAAAAAAAAAAAAAGTTACACGGCCCCGTTTAGCACCAAATTCAGCCCCTTCCTTCTCTCCCCCACCACGTGTTTTGGAAATTGCAACATCTACCTTGCTTCTTGTCCATGGTTTCCCAGAAATGAAGAGCAGCGCTGGCACGCCTGGGCACAAGAGAGGGATGGGGGCGGACTGGAGGAGGGAGGGGACAAAAACTCCCGCAGGATCCGGCACCCCGCACTCCTCGCCAAGCCCCGGTGGGTTCTGTTCAGCGGGAACGCATGGCCAAAAGCACTGGTGGGCTTCAGGCGGCTCTCCGTGCCCGCCGTGCCCGGCTCCCGCGGGTCCCCGGGGCTGCGAGCAGCGATTGCGGGCAGCCGGGGAAGGTGGAGCTGCGCTCCCTCATCGGCAGCTGCCGAGGTTGGCCGGACTCGGCTCCGATTACCCTTGAAAGCTCGACAGTTGTAAAAACTGCAGCAGTGAAATAGCACATGACGTCAACAGGAAACTGGTGGGGAGCCAGACTCCAGCTCCGGGAGCCACCGAGGCACTGGATGGCCACAGCGCATCCCGGGGGGACACGTTTGCCTCCCACAGCCTGGCTCAGCCAAACTCAGCCCGGGCATCCCACCCGAGAGACCCTGACCCCGGGACAGCCCCTGGTCTGGGGCACCGAGGGGGTGCAGGGATGGAAAGAGGTCACATTTTGTCGCGCTGCAGGTGACGAGCTAATTGCTTTGCCACTAACAACTATTACCACAACAAATACGGCACAAACATCGTTCCATGACAATACCAGCGCGGAGCTCAGCAGCTATTCCAGGGTGACAACCGAGACGGGCATCTCTGGTGGCAAAATATAAACCGCTGGGTGGGTTTGGCTGGGAAATAGCAAGGGAGAGCGGGGGAATAAAAGCATTTGTTTCTCTGCAAACACGTGCAAGAAAAGCCATGGCAAAGCACCGCTGCTCTTCCTTTTTCCCTCCGAACCAGCCTGGCAGAAGCCAGAGCTGTCACTCCTGATCAAAGCCAGGCTCAGCTTTGAGAGGCTGCAGTTTGGTTTTCCATTTCCCTGTCAGCCTGGAGGGATACTGTACCAGCTTCTTTACCTTAAACTAATTATAGAAAATCTGCTGGTGCATTGCCCCTGAGCTGTCCCCCAACCCCAGGCTGCGCCAGGCCATGCACATTTGCAGGCTGAAAAGTCAGAGGTCAAGGTAAAATGCACATACCAACATAATGAGTGGCTCTAATTTTAAATAGTGTTTATGTAAGCCCCAGAAGGGCTGCGGAAGGTATTTTCTCAGGCTCATTTCCACTCCCAGGGTATAGTTTCAGACACAGATCATCAGCACATAAAGGATGCTGACGCAGGAGCTGCTAGTGCAGATGGCACTGAGAGCCACCGCCAGCACCCGTCCTGAGCACTGCTGGGGAGAGGGATGCTCTGTGTGTCCTCCCATCACTAAAGCTCTGAACAGCCAGTTCCCCCTGACCCAGACATTCCAAGGATCTTCACAGACACCCACAGAGTCAGAGCTGCCGGGGAGCAGAAAGTCCCTAACCCAGCAGGTGGGATGGGAAAATTAGTCCTGTTGGGTTTCAGCGCCCCAGGACCAGGGGTGATGTAAAGCGGAGCTTCCCGACACCTCAAAAGCTTCTTAAAAAACAAACAAACAAGAAGCAAAACCAAACCCAAGCATCCTTTCAAGTCTCACCATTGGCAGCTCTTTCAAAAGTTTGCCGGCGCAGTTGGAATTGCCCAGCCTTGGAAAAAAACCCACACCGTGTTCCATTAATTATCCAATCCTTTATAGGCCACAGGTAATCCCAGAGGAAAACAAGAGGCATCGGGTGTTGCACTGGCATTACCGAAGTCTCCCTGTGCCTCAGGGCTGCCATGTCACCCTGTGACAGGCAAGGGAAGCTGGGGGAGCAAATCCTGCCACGGGAAGAAGGCAGGCACTCACCACCGTGGGATGAGTGGCAGAGCCAGGGACAGGGGTGGCTCCCACCCCTCCCAGCAGCCTCCTGCCACTGGGCTGGCTTCAATAAGTGGAAGAGCACACCCTTAAGAACAGCAATGAGCTCACAGCTCCCTGCCAACGCCGGGCCCCTCTCCCCTATGGACAGGCAGCCTCTCCCGAGGCCACTTTGGTTAAACCTGGGTCACTCCCGCAGCCGGGACCGGGGATGGAGCTGATTTGCCACGAGCAGCAAAAGAGAAATTGCCCATTTGGGGTCAGAAAGGAGCTTCTTACAGGCGCGTTTGGGATTGAGCACAAAATTAATGACTTCGCCTGACCTGAAAGAGATGCTTCCTAACCAGGGAGAGGGGGTGACTTTCATGGAATAGCCCATTCCCTCTGATCAGGGAGAAGTCCGTGCACAAACTGGTTAAATTGACTCAGCCCCACACTGCCTTGTGTCCACCACATTTCACCATCCAACTGGGAACTGCAGCAGCTTTGCTGGCCAAGCCTGTCCCGCAGCCACTGCTCTAAGCACAGCATTCACCGGCCTTTCCACATACAAGGCAAACCTCCCACGGGGAAAGCCCCACGTGCCCAAGCCATGCACAGGACATGCCTGGAGTTTCCATGCCTGGAAACTCTGCAGCTCTGGTTTAAAATAGAGCCTTTGAACTGAATCCAATCGGAAAGGGAACGGGGTTATCTCTCACCCCTTGGACAGTGTTTGGGGACAATCAATCACGACACCACACAGGTCTCATGTCCTCCAGCACATCAGGTTATCACACCAACGGTGCCACCAGGGCTGAACGAGACTAATTCAGGGGAGAAGGGTAAAACCTCCAGGCTCCCAGCAAGGGACCTGGGGACAGGTACATCAGCCAGAGCCAACATTGGCACGGCCACCTCTGGGGCTCACAGCCACACCCGGGCTCCGTGCACCGGCCAGATAAGGTGGCCCGAGCCACACCAGCCCTGCTGGCAGCTCCGGGAGGATGTCACCACCCAGCCACATTCCAGTTGTATTTTTAGGTTACCTGCACAACCCTGAGGGCTGGAAAAAAATGTTTGATTGTGTGTTGTCCCCACGTGGCAGCTTGCTTTCCTCCAGCCCCGTGACAATGGGGTACACGGGCTCCACACGTGCCCAGAGGCCAGACTCCCTTCAGGAAGCTGAAAAGCTCTGTCTGGCTGACACTCACATGGGGACATTACAGGACGTGTCACACACATGCCAAGAGTTGTGGTGCTTCGTGCCAGGGCTTGTGCAAAACCCCAGTGCAAAGGTGGTGATGGTGGCAGGGGCACCACGGCGTGAGCAGAGCATCCTCGGGAAGCAGAGCCATAGGCAGGGACACGGCCTCCTTTGAATTCATCGCTCCATCTGGATTTCCAAAACCACAAAAAGCAGCAGCAGAGGTTTAATCTCCTCAAACCTCAGTGGCAGCACAATGCCAATGTGAACATACCAAGGGAAGACAGGGAAAATGCTTGGGATGGGGAATGAAGCCAACCAGGGGATCGTCAGGAATCACGGAGCACACACGGCCAGGGTGAAACCCTTGGCCACCAGCTGTTCCCACCCTGGGAACAGCACAGGCTGCAGACACTGGGGTGTCACCAGGAGACAAAGGGCTGGAAGGAATCCCAGCCTGGACACTGGGATTGTAAGGAGAAGGCAAAGGAGACAATGGTTGGAGAAAAGCAAAGAGCACGCTGTAGAAAACAAACCAGGAAAAGAGAAAAAGGAAGGTGCAGAAACACCATCACTTGTGTTGATCTCCCTGCCAGCAGGTGCCCAGCCCTTCCTGGACCATCGCTCCTCCCTTTGATTTATCACTCCACAGGCAAAGCCATGAAAAAGTAAAATGTGTTTGGAATTGATGTGACCGTCTGGCGACAAGTTTCCTGATGGGAAATAAAACTCAAACCGTTCTTGGATTAGATCAGCTTGACAGGAGGCACAGTGGGAAAGGAAAAAAGAGTCATTTGACTTTGTAACTGTCAGCAGTAACTCAATCCCAGAGTCAACAGACACTTTTTCTGTCCAAATTGGCGTAATTCAAGTACTTCAGGCGCCCCCAAAACCTTGTGAACTTGGCAAGACAGCAAAGTATTCCCCTCTTTGCTTCTAAGGCAATTCTTTAAAAAAATAAAACAGATATCTACCATCCTCCCTCCAATTTACTTTGGGCAGGGACAGAGTGATTTCATCTCTGCAAATGATGTAAGACAGAGCAGGCACCTGCTCTGAAAACTGAATTTATGGAAGGGGGGGAAGAAAACCCAAACAGGGAAAGCCTCGATGTCCACGGCTTCCAGCTCTGGGAGAGGAACAGAAACAAGAGCTGATCCAGGTGCTTCCCCGGCCCAAGAGGCTTCAGGCAGGACTTTCAAGACCAGCATCTGTGCTGGGGAATGGGACAGGCAGCTGCTGAGAGGATCCACAGTGACATTATCCCTTTGGGACTCGGAGCATTTCTGTCCTTCCAGGGAGCCACCACAGGTGGACAAAACCATCTTCAGAAAGCCTCCAGCACTTACCCAGCACCATCTCTCTGGGATGCAGGAGCAGGGAAAACCTTGGATTTTTCCCTTTGGAGCAGGGTGCTGATCCAGCACATTACAGAAGGCGGCTCACAAGCGCTGCAGTTCAATCCCCTATGTTTGCTGCCATCCCACATCAATTCTTGGCTCTTTTTGATGCATATTCAGTGCCAGCCCTCTCCCCTGCCTCTCTCACCTTGCCCTTTCTCTGCTGCAGGGAAGCAGGCAGAAGACACAAATTCACAGGGTTCATCTCAGGCTCAGAAGAGGCAAAGGAAAACCACAGGCTGTGAGACTGTTCAACTCCCCTCAGGCCACTGCACTCCAACCTCAGTACATGGCCCAAAAGCGTCAACCTTAACCACTAATGATGCTCACAAGTCAAGAGAGGTGGCAGGTGACGCCTTTGGTCCCCGTACCCTGCTTGCAACAGGGGCTGCAAGTCAAGACGGATGTAGAAAGGCTCCTGAGCGCCCCGGGAGGGATCAGACCCAGCAAGCTGGACCTGCAGCCTCTTTCCCTGGCACCAACCGCACCATCCCCACCACCTGCCCCATGGAAGTCTTGCTCCTCCCATCAGGGTTTCTCTTCCCCAGAGGAAAAACTACACCCACATTCCCAGAACAAATCCCATGTCTGGCTGGCCCGTGAGATCAGCGGTTTAAGAAGATAAAAATACGTATATAAATACATACATATATATGTATAAATAATCTCCTGTAAAGACAGATGCACTGATAGATGAGCACCACATACGCGCTAAACTCCACATTTTGCAGAAAACACCTGCAAACATTTCTCTCCTTTGTTCCTCCACACTCCCCACTGTAAAGATTAAAAATCCCCCCAGTTCAAGGCTGGACCAGGAGCACATCACCCTGCACCAGCCCAGTTCTGCGGGCTCTTATTAGAGGCTCTCCTAGGGAAAAAACCCGTGTTGTGGTGGGTTTTGCCCAGTACCCACAGGGCAGCTTTGATTCATGCCGGGGAAAAGCAGGGGCTCCTCAGGAAACGGGTCCCCAACTCAGTGGCATTTCACCACCCTGGTCCCACGTGGGCCTGGCAGGAAGGGCACAGCCTCACTCCGCTGCTCCCCTCGGGTGAGATTTATGTCCTTTCCCCTCCTTTTGTCGCTCTCCCATATCCACCGATCAATTTTTCCGACGTTCAGGGAAGTGAGCATTGCAGGTTTTTCCCAGTAAAGGCCGGTTCAAGAGCTGCCCGTCCATCCCAGGAAGGCAGAGGTCTCTGCAGACGGTCCCAGCACATCCGGCTCATGTCCTGGCTCAAGAGCTCACAGGCAGTGACTCAGTGCAGCTCAGCCTGCAGCTCTTGTGGGGCACCTCCAGGGCTTCCAAGAACTGTTTAAATCAGAAATTAATCTGTTTTTAAGAATCCCCTGCATCCCGGAAGAGCGAGCCTCGCATCTGTGTTTGGGGGAAAGGAGAGAAGCTGGAAGGAGCCGTGTGAAACATCGAATGTGTTTGAGATCAAGGGAAACACACACTGGTTCCCGTCCCTGTGACGGTTACACACGGTTTCCCTCGCTGAGGTGAGGCTGTAAAGCCCCGTGGGGAAACCCACAGTTACTGAACATGAGATTCTCTGTGGACCCAAAATTCAGGGTAAACTCTTGCAGCTACCTGGAACGTACACAAAGAAACCACACGCACTGGGGAGCTCCTGGAGGAAGAGCTGAGTGGTTTTCTAGTACCTGAGCAAAGCACACACGAGGCCGATTGATGAGAGTTGAAATTATAAATTCACCCACGATTTCTGCCTGGTGATTTCTTCACTCTCACCACTCAGGAGCCCTTCAAGAGACCAGGCAGGGACGGCTTACCTGCAAAAAGCTGCTCTCGGACAACAAAGCAGCACTTGCAGAGAGCGAGAGGCAGAAAAGCCACAGCACAGCCCTGCAGGTACCCTGGGCTCCCAGGACAAGCCCAGCCTCTGGCATCTGGTGCGCACCACTGATGTTCACAGCCAGACAATCACAGGGCTCAGCCAAAAATCTGGAGGAAATGGGCCACAGATGCTAACAAAGAGTACTGGGAGCTGTAGAAGAAGATCTAAAACACCCACCACATCCCTCTTTTTTAAAAGCAATGTGAAACTGCTGCCAGACATGAGGAAAATGGGTTATTGCCAAGGAGAAACAGAACACGGCACAGGGCTGGTACAGGCCCCCCAGCAGCATCATCACCCACCTCCCACCCACCAGCACCCTCATCCTCCTTTCTGCATCATTACATCTCTTTTTCTGACCACCAAGCCCCTGCCCACAGGGATAACAGTCAGCTGGGAGCACCACAGCCAAAACAGTGTGGATTCAGCACAAGCTGGATGATTTTAGTTGTGGGGAGACCAGGGAAACCTCAAAAGTCAGCTGAGAACATGCGCACACAGAGAGAAGTGCCTCACATTGCCCTGCCCTGTGCTGGCAGGGATTTTCTGGGTGTAGACACGAGGTTTTACAAACAGGCACGTGGGGCCGGGCCCGTCACCTACTCCTGAGCACCTCTCAGAGGTGTTTGAAAGATGACAAAGAGCAGCCAGAGCCACGCATCAGCACGAGATCATCTCATCTTTGGCTGAGGTGCAACTTGGCAGCGTGTCAGCAGAGAATCCAGGCAGTCTGCAGCAGCAGGGGACTTCTAACTATGCAGAGCAGCTTTCTTCAAAAGCCTCGACAGTGAGCACATCTGGTTCTCAGCAGAAGAGCCACGTCATTTCTAGTGACGAGCTGCAAAGACACGCTGGTGTCTTCAGAACATCACACCCCTGCAGCCATGCCCATAACGTCCAGGGCTGATTCACAGGGGCCATCCTGGGGACTGCTTTGCTGCTCCATCATCTCCTCAAGTCTCGACTTCCCCAGTCCTACACCAAGGATCTCCACCCTAAAGCAAAAATACCTCCAGCACGCCGTGGATGTGTCCTTCGCTACCTTGAATAGGAAACAGTCTCCTGCGGGGAGAGATGAGTGCAGAAATAGGGAACATCTGCTCCAGCTGTGCCAAATGCCCTCCAGCAAGCTGGGTGAGGATGCTGCCATCTCCAAACTGCTGTCAACACACACCACTGAAGACATCCCTGGCACCCAACCCCTGCAGCACAGGCTGCTGCGTCAGCCGTCCCCACGACACTCTGGGCAGGAGGCAATTTGTGCACACACGCACACCACGGAGCGGTATCTGACTGGCCTGCAAGCCCAGACAAGCTGACACTCCCTAGATAACCTCGTCATCCTCCCCTAAACCACCCCAGGCCCGTCCACATAACCAGCTCTGCGTGTTTATGATCTGTCAGACACATGACTGTCACCTGCCAAGCCCTGCAGGACAACTTCTTCCCCTCCTGTCCCTCTGCCCTGCACTGGTGGCCCAGTCCACACCCGGCACTGGGGGGATGTTAAGCGGGAGGACGTGGATCTTGGCACTGCCAAAGAGGTGCTGGCAGGGCCTCAGCCCATCTGCAGGGATTTGTGCGTCCCTTATTGGAAACCTCCAAGACCTTTAGGAGTAAAATACAATTGGTAAAAGCTGCTTTTAAGTTTCCTCAAAGGCACTGTCCTGTCAGGAGATGAGGCAGCAGGGACAACCAGCGGTGACAAAGGGCACTCGGTGCCCAGCAGACAGATCTCGGGGAGAAGAGGGTCCAAGCAGCACCACCTTCCCCAGAGAGCTCCAGCCAATACAAGCAGTTCAGCTGATGCCAGTGCCAAACCACAGCTAAGGTTAACAACCTCTGATGGGAAATTACTTGTACTGAACACTCCAGAGGTTTCTTCCTTTCCAAAACCAGAATTTTTTTTGTTGGTGGTGGTGGTGTGCAGAGAGGAAGGGTGAATGCTCTACCAACAACTTCTGCTAAGTGTTGTCTCCTCCTCATCCTGCCTCCCTCTTAACACTTAACTTACGCTTTTTATGGAAATTTATCTTTTAAAAAATAGTAATTTCAGTTGAAATGACGAAATTAAGGCTTTGAGCAGGGGACAGGCTGACTCAGTGTGCCCCTCCCTGAGCACAGTGCAGGCAAGAGCAGAGAGGCTGTGGGAGCCCAGGAGGGGCTGGAGAGGGTCCATCTCCCCCCCACTGCAGCTCCAGAGCCATCCCCCAGCACAAGGCAATGATTCCCTTCCTTCTTTACCCACTGGGACCATGAGACTCCCAAATTCTGCCCTTCCCCGTGGCCACACGATAACCCACCACATCCTGCAGCAGCTCTGCTCCAGCCTTTTGCTGCAGGGAGGCGGCTGCAAGAGAAAGGAGCACGGAGGGAGCCCAGTCCCAGTGCCAGGAAAGGGAACAGACTCAGACCCGCTGCGAATTGAGGCCTGCTGGGGCCACAGGCACCAGCACAACACCCCAAATCCCTGCAGTTGTGCCCAGTAATTCCAGTGTTCCTGGGCGTGATGAACATCAGGACTCACGACACTTCCACAGCAGCATCACCCCAAAGGCAGGTGAGGGGCTGTGGGGAGGTGAAGCAACTCCCAGGCGTAAAAAACAACAGAAATTTCCAGTTTCCACCATAAAAAAATCCTCCCTGCCCTCTCCTCCACACAAAATCCCTGACTAACACTTGATTTGTGCTGCAGAGGTTTGTCAGGAAGAAGCGGCGGGGACATCCAGCTCCGGATATGGACCCACAAGCCATCCTGAGTCATGCCAGTAAAACCCCAAACTTTTTGTTGATAAAGTAAAACCACCTCCAACATAAGTTCCTCTCCCAGCGTTTTCCTCAGCGAACAGACAGCCTGGGCTGTGCCTTATTAACACCAGCAAAAAAAAAAACAAACCCCATCTTCCGTCCAAAAACCGCAGAGCTCCACGTCTGCAGAGGCGGCTTTTTGGGTCACAGAATCACCAGAAAGCTGCTCCCATTCCCAGGCACCCAAACAGAGCCTCTGCAAAGCACAGGTGAGTTTCCTCCAGCAAAAACCACCTTTGCAAACCAACTCCAGCTCAGTCCTGGACTGCAGCTCAGGGTTGGAAAACAAACACAGCAACTTTCAGAGAAAAGCATTATCCACTGAAAAAAAAAAACCCCAACCCAAACCAGAGGATCATCCCTCCAGGGAGGGAAACTGATTCCTGAAGCACTGCTAAATATTTATTACGTCCAACATGATATATTCCAGGCGTACACTGGGAAGGAGGGATGAGGAGGAGGGCAGGAGTGAAGCGCTGTGTTCTCTCCAGGATCGTTAGCATTAATTGGATTTGAGCTCCGTGATGCTTCAACCAGAATTAAATAAAACCCTGGCTCCAGTGGGATCAAAGCTCCTCTCCCTCCAACCCCACACGCCCTGGGGACACCAGGCTGGTGGCTGCTCTGCCCAAAGCCAACGTCCTGCTACTGCAGGTCACAACCCACACGTGTATTTTTGGCAGAATCGCAGGGGTTTGGGGGATGGCAGCAGCAAAAGTGTGAAAGGCACCCTAGACAGCGCAGGACTGCCAGACTGAGTTGTGTAACAGTGCTGTGCTCCCACAGAGGGCACGGCAGGGCCACGTCCCCACCACTTATTTACCCACCCGGAATAGATGTGCCACCAGAACAAGCACCAGTTCATCCTCGGGTCCCGGCACCTCTCAATGCTGATTTTTCCAAGCCTCAGTGGCACAAACAAGAACCGACTTCCAAGAGACACAGCTTGGCTCCAGCTGGATCCTGATCTCCCTCCCCAGCAGCACCTCTGCTCCCAGGGGATCATCCCTTGCAAGAAGCAAGAAGACCTGCTTCTGAATTACCTGGGCATCGGTGCTGGGTGAGCCCAGGAGATGCCAAGCAGGTCTTTGTCCCCCACATCCCATCCACGCACCTGCCCTGCCCCCCACACAGCTCCTTCTTCCAGCAACCTCCACAATTTTGGGGGAAAACTGTTTCCCCACTGGCACACTCCTGCCTGTCCCTCCAGGAAGGGCTTCCCGGGCATCAGGGGCCACTCCAGTCACAGCCAACAGCCAGGAGGATGGGCACAGGGATTGTCACACTCCAGGCAGGGAGAAGATCTGCCTTGAGGCGCAGGGCAAAGGCAACAGCCTGGATTTGTACCCCCAGAGTCTCAGACCTTGCACCCTGTGATGCGTTTCTGCACCTACCCAAAGGCTGCAAATTCCCTCAGGCTTCATCCCTTGGATACAAACACCCTCCCTTCTCAGCATCCATTCACCAAAACAAGGTGCAGACCCTGCTGGAAACTCATGTCCAGGTCCAGCCACACGTTGCAGGCTGCAGCTACAGGCTGTGACTCTTGCAAAGCTCTGCAAGGAGGACACAGGGGCAGCTCCAGAGCTCTGCTCCCAAATCCTTCCCTCAGTAACACCCATTCCATAAGACACAGCTCCAGGGAGCTTTGGGGACCTGAGACATTTGGCATATTTTAGCCAACATCAGCTGTGACAGTTTGAGATAACGCAGAACACCAGAAATGTGCTCCCACACACCCAATCCCGCACAGTAACTTGGATCGAGCAGATGGGACCAATAGGAAGAGGAAGAAAGGTAAAATCCTCCCTAAGCTCCCCACGATCCCCAGGAGGTGTTTATCTCACCAAGTATGTTTAGTGCAGAGCAAGCACAGCCCTGGCCCAGCACCATTCCTACGGCGTGTGTCACAGCCAGCCACGTGCATCCCAAAAACTCCCGAGGCAGGAGACAGCCCCGTGACTAAGGCAGAGTGGCAGCAGGTGAGTTCTGGAAGGCATCTATCACGGAAAGAGCCAACCCAGAGCTTTAGCACGGCAGCTTCTGTTTACAACCCCCATCAACACAAGGCCAAGAAGAATCAGCAAAGCAAACCCAACGCTGCTCGCTGAAATTCCCTAAGGAAAATCAGGGCAATTTAGCTTAAGTTCAGGCTGTCCCAAAGGCAGAAGGAGCTGCCACAAGCGCAGCATCCGCAGTTCCAGCGGCTGGTGCACACACACAGACCAGCAGTGGGAAACCCAGGCACTGCTGAGGCAAACCAAGGATGAGAGGAGATGGTTGTGAGGAGGAAGATGTTACACACACCCAGGATGGATCCCTGTAGCAAAGGAGCTCGGGTCAGATGGGGACTCGGAGCTGCCAGTGCCAGCAGAGACCAGGCACACTCAGCACACGTGTGACACCTCCAGCAAAGGCCAGCAGGATTAATTAAATTAATGAACCAGTTTGTCGCAACCAACAGCCCTGTGCAAGCAGAGACCGGGTGACACAGAACGGTTCCAAACCTGCTCCGAGGAAAGCACCGCGCTCCCACAGGCACCACCTTCTGCTGTCAGCCACGCTGCTCCCCCCCAAAACCCTCCGGGCAGGAGGGGTCCCTCAGGCAGCCTCACCTCGTCCCTCCATCCACACATCCAGCAGCTGGGCACAGGCAGCCTGGGGAAGCTCTGGGCTCCGCTGTGCCAGGGACAGGCCCCTTAAGAAGCGCTGTTAATCTCTGCCGGGCCGGGGCTGCTGGAGGCATGTGCTCCTACCTGTGAGTCAGCAGCTCCGTAAATCGCCGCTGATTCACCCTCTGCTTACACAGCAAACAGGAAACTCAGGTCCACATTCCCTCCGGATAAGACACGGAGTATTTAAAAGCAGCGGGGGGGAGAGAATAAAAAAAAAAGTCACGCCGCGGTGCGTTCATCTGCTCACATGGCTCCTGACTCCGAGTTTCCAGCGCATCACTCCCGCACAGGGAAATCCCCTCGAATTTTATTCCGGTGATAAGGGACAGGCACCGGCTCCGTGTGCTCGGCGCTCCAGGGCACCGGCAAAGCCAGTTCCCTGCCTCCGTCCCTCCCAGCACATCCCAGGCGATGCCAGCCGGGCAGCGCTCACCTTGGCACCGGGACAGCACACCTGAGTCACGACGACGGTCCCTAAATAACACCTGGGACACACGGGCACGTCCTGCGGCCGGGAACGGCGGGAAACTCCAGCCGCCAACACCGGCACGGGGGGCACGGGNGTGACACGGGTCACACCCCATCCCTGCCCGTCCCCCAGGCTGAGCCAAGGCGAGGTCTCCGCTAACCCGCGATGCCCCACCGCTGGATGCTCGGGACAGGGAAAGGCTCCAGCAGCCGCACAGACAACACTCGCCTGTTTTTACCGCTTCCNCAGCGCCGCGATTGGTCGGCGCCGGCCAGGAGGCGTGGCTAAGGGCTCCGCGCGGAAACAGCTCTGCGGTTCTCGGGCACGGCCGCGAGGGTGAAGCGAGGCGGGCGGGCGGCGTTGCTCCATAGCCGCGGGGGTCTCGCTGTCGCCCCCTCGCCGTGGCATTCGCCACCCCTTGGGGCGCGGAGCATCGCCTCGGGACCCCCGTTCTGTGTGGCATGTCGCCCTGCGCACCTGGCGTTGTGATGATGGTGGTGAGGTTGGTGCTGTCAGCTGAGACTGGCCAACTCATCGCATCGTCCGTGGGTCCTGCCTACCCGGAAAATGGATGGGGACCCGAGGGAATGGCGTGGAGGTTTGTCTGGAGAGGTTTAAGTTGGATCTCAGGGAAAGGTTCTTCCCGCAGAGGGCGGATGGGCACTGAACAGGCTCCCCACGGACGTGGGCACAGCTCCAAGGCGCTCAAGGAGCGTTTGAACAACACTCTCAGGGACATGGTGAGATTTTGGGGGTGTCCTGTGCAGGGCCAGGAGGTGGACTCGATGATCTTTGTGGGTCCCTTTCAGATCAGGATGTTCTAGTGTTCTGTGATTTAGTTCTCTCTGAGTCACCGAGGAACAGTCCAACCAATGGCCCAGCAATGTGCCGTGGCATCTCCCAGGATGAGGATGCTCCCCCAAACACCTGAGCTGGCA
>WEKX01009258.1:237095-252807 GCA_013390025.1 Pitta sordida | reverse complement strand
AGGGAAAGGTTCTTCCCGCAGAGGGCGGATGGGCACTGAACAGGCTCCCCAGGGACGTGGGCACAGCTCCAAGGCGCTCAAGGAGCGTTTGAACAACACTCTCAGGGACATGGTGAGATTTTGGGGGTGTCCTGTGCAGGGCCAGGAGGTGGACTCGATGATCTTTGTGGGTCCCTTTCAGATCAGGATGTTCTAGTGTTCTGTGATTTAGTTCTCTCTGAGTCACCGAGGAACAGTCCAACCAATGGCCCAGCAATGTGCCGTGGCATCTCCCAGGATGAGGATGCTCCCCCAAACACCTGAGCTGGCACAAGGGTTGGGCAGGATGTGCAAGATGCAGTTGAACAAGCAAAAAGGAGATTCCAAGTAGCATTTTCTGGCTGAAATTCCTCCGGATACAAAGGAGGGGCTGGGCAGGGATGACACCTGCCCTGGTGAGATCACAGCTGCTCTGCCACAGCCAGCTCAGCTTCGGGCTTTGCAGAGCATTTGGGATAAGTTTGAGGCATGGAAAACCTTCCTCAAACCCAGGCAGCTCCAAGGAACCACTACCAGAGGGAAGAAACTGGGTGGACTGGGATCTGTGGCTGCATGGGGGAAGGTGCCTGAGGCAGATCTGTGACCCTGCAGCAGTGGCACAAGATCCAGCAGCTGCACACTGAAGCTCGAGGAGCTCAAATGGGGAATAAATTACAGGTTTTTACCAGGGAGAGCAATTACCTCCCTGAGAGACATCGTAGGTTCACCACCTTTCAAGTCTTTCAACACAGGTGAGGAGGAGTCCTTCCAAAAAACCTCCTCTCCAGTCCAACCGCGGGTTATTAGCGCTGACGCAAGAGCCGTGGATGTCACTGCCGGGCTGGGCAAGAGGGGGGTGGGAGCCCACTGGGCCTTTTTGGCACTTATTCTTTTGGATCTTGGAATCAACAACTGGGTGTGAACCCCAGACGGGCTGATCCCAATGAGTCTGGGCTGAGCCAGCGCTTGGCTCTGAGGTTCGGGGGGAGCTGCAGCACCTTGGGAAATGTGGAGCTGTGGGGACCAGTGGGACCGGCTCTGACACCCAGCCCTGCTGCTGGCACCACCCGGGGTGTTCACTGCAAGCACAGGGCATGACCCTGCTGTCCCCAGGCACATTGCAATGTGCACCGTCCCTGGGCACGGCTGGAGGTCACCACTGGCTCCAGCTGCGGGTGCAGGGGTGGGTGAAACAGCTGCCTGCCTTCAATTCACTTGTCTTGAGTCACTGGGAACTCCACAAGTGCTGCCTGCTCCCAGGCCTTCCAGCACTGGAGCGCTGCAGGAGCACAAATGGAAACTGGGATACACTCGGCATCCAGATCCAACCACAGGGCTGGGCAGGGAGCACATGGACCCCCACGGGCTGCACGGAAGGGACCAGAGGCAGGAATGTGCTCACCTTGTCATGGCAGGGCATGAGGACCTCTCGGGAGAGCTCTCCTTGTCTTCTGCAGCCTCTCAGTGGCTGCCAGCAGGGCTCCCTGTGCCTGCACCTCCTGGGTCTGGAGCGCTGCCATCAGACACGGCAGGCTCCCGGCTGGAGAAGGGTGTCTGCCAGATCAAAGGCAGCTGGATCTGCTGGCCTGAGGCTCAGGGAATCATCGCAGGCAAAGGCAGAGCAAAGCATCTCAGTGGAGCCCAAGTGCTCCCAGAAATGTTGGCAAGGGTACTGGATTTTTGGCCCAGCTGGAAAGACTGTAGGTAAAGTTGTGGGTGTGCAGGCTCTGGGTCAGGGTGATCACTGAGGGACCAAACGAGGTGCCCCTCACTTCTGTCTGTGCAAAACCTGTTCATTCTTTCCCATCTCTCCTAATGTTTCCTAGCAAAGTCTCCTGAGCCTGCCCCTGCACTGAGGGACATGAGGGTGCAGGATTCGGCTCCTCCCTGCCTGCCCCAGGCTCCCCGTGCCCTCAGGCTCGTGCCAGTTACCCCCTTTCCTCCCTGCCAAATCCCAGCAGTGCTTGGCCGGGCTGTTGCCGCCTGTTTGCATTCCCCGTGTTCCCCTGCTCCGAGTGTTCTGCCGTTTTTGTCTCCTTGGTGTTGGGAGCGTGGCGGAGCGAGGGCTGCCAGGGAGAGAAGGAGGAGAAGGGCAACCTCTCCCCCCTGATATTCCTGGAGAAGGAGGGGAAGGAAGCCCAAGGGATGAGTAAACAAAGGCCAAGCCACACAAGATGGTGTTTAGGTGCAGAGGAGCTGCTGGTGAACTATTACTAGTTCCCGGTTAATTTTAGGTCTTGCTGCTTTTCCTGTTGCACGGGCAGCTCGCAGACAGCTCAGGCAGGCTCAGCTCCTGGCACCAACAGATTTCAGATCACAAATATGATGTATATGTTATCTATATATGATAGAGAATGTTCTGAGGGCTGGAGCCCCTCTGCTCTGGAGCCGGGCTGGGACAGCTGGGGGTGTTCACCTGGAGAAGAGAAGAATCCAGAGACACCTTAGAGCCCCTTCCAGTGCCTAAAGGGACTCCAAGAGCTGGAGGGACACCTGGACAAGGGCACGGAGTGACAGGACAAGGGGCAGTAGTTTCACACTGACGGGGGGAGGGTTAGATGGGGTATTTGGGAGAAATCCTCCCCTGTGAGGGTGGTGAGGCTCTGGCACAGGTTTCCCAGTACAGCACTAGTGCAGAGTCAGTGTGGCGCCAGTGTAGGACCAGTACAGCAACAGTGTAGAACCAGTACGGCACAGGCGTAGGACCGGTGCCGGACCAGTACAACCCAGTACAGCACCGGCGTAGGACCAGTACAGCACCAGTACAGCACCAGTACAGCACCGGTGCCGGACCAGTACAGCCCAGTACATCCCCAGTGCCNTTCCCTCCCCTGTCGCTCCTCCCTTTTCTCCGGTTCCCTCTCGTTTTCTCCCTTCTTCTCTCTCCTGCCATGTCCCCTCGGTGTCCCCCCTCTTCCTCCCGCCGTTTCCCCGTTTTTCCTCCCGTTCCCCCAGTTTTCCTCCATTTCCCCATCCCTCCTCCCCCTGTGCCGCTGTGTCTCACAGCACCTCCGCCTTGTCACCCTGTGTCCCTTTCCCAGTGCCCCCCCATATTCCTCTGAGCTCCCCCCCCCAGTGCTCATGGTTCCTGCGGGTGCCCCATCCTTCCTGCCCCCTAAAACCATCTCCTGGGAGATCTGGGGGTCTCTTGGCTCCCTCGGTCGGGGTTGGTGTGTGGAGCCCGATGCTGCAATGGGCAGGGTTGGGGGGGCACTGCCTTTGCCCCCCAGGAGCAGGTGCCTTTAGGATGATGTGGCAGTGCTGTGCCCCATCCTCTTAATGGTTAATCCCAAATATTCAACGATCCCAGCGTCTCCTCTCTGCCCATTTGTCATGCTCAGAACTCCTCTGGGAAAACAGGCTGCCTCGCTGCCCTACAGAAATTGCAGGGTAGCTGCCCTTTCCTGAAGAATAAATAAAATGGGTAGTTCAGAAATCATAGGGAGCGCAGAACGTTTTCTCGATAAAACAACAGGAATAGTCCAGTTTTTATTTTAGGCTCCTCTTCCTCCCCCTTCCCCACCCCATTTTCATTTCAACCACTAATTACAAAGTGCAGGCTGGAGCCTCAGCAGTGGTGGGGCAGGGAAGGAGGAGACGTGTGCGCCGGGTGCGGAGAAAACAATTTCACCAACTGCTTATTTCGGACAGAGAGATCAAACGAGGTCCCAGGTGACGGGTCCCCACTGCCATTGCCAGAGCTGTTGGAGAGGTTTGTGTGTGCAGGAAAGAGAGGGAAGAGCCAAGGGCCAACAGTTATTAGGGAAATGTAATCTTTTATTGTGGTTCGCTGGATAAAACGTCTGCCAGCCACACCGTGGGCAGAGTAGCGTTTGGTGGCTGAGAGGGGAAGAGTCATGACTGGAGAGGGTGAACTCTGAGAGAATAAACTGTGGGGCCCGTGGTGGGAGTCTGTGTGTGAATGAGCACAAAAGCTCCTGCTTCAGGAGGGGATCATAGGATCCCAGAGTGGTTTGGGTTGGGGGGACCTTAAAGACCATCTCATTCCATGCCATGGGCAGGGACACCTTCCACTCGGGTGCTTCCAACCTGCCCATGGCATTGCCCACGGCTGTAGGTGGATCCCCACAATCAGAGTTGGTTTTTTTCTGGGATTTCAAAGACACTGGGAGGGTTATTTTTTGTGTGAGTTCAGCACCAGCCACGTATGGAAAGAGCTGAGCAGTGTTCTGGTGTGATTGTATTCGTGCCACTGGGCTGACTAACATCTACAGGGAGTGGGTGATCTGTCTCTCCTTCTTGTGAGCCACTTACTGGTCACAGCCAAGCCCTGGAAGATGGTCAGAAGATAACCATCTCTGTGGGAGTGTGTGGCAGGGTGTTTATTTCCTGCACTGCTCTCTCCATCGCTCCCGCTCCTGGCACGATGGGCATCAGTGGTGTGGAATGCTCTGGCAGGTTTTCCCTGATGCACCCAGGGAATGACAGAAAATGGGTCAGACACAGATTTTGGCATCAATGTGACCCCCATGTCCCTCTGAGAGCACTTTTGTCCCGCGTTGCTGCACTGTGGCAGAGATGAACAGCAGCCTGTGGGCTCCAGGCTCAGCTTTTCTGTGATGTCTCCATCCTGATTTCTGCTGGATGGCAACTATGGGTGGTACCCTGGGAGAACGTGGGTGCATCAGGCTTGTGGAGCAAGGAGTCAGGCTTTGAGAGCTGGTCTCTGGGCTCGGTGGTTTTTGGCGGTGTGATGTCGAGTGGAAAACTTTCCACGGTGATGTCTTTCTGGAAATCCCTGTAGCAAGAGGCCTGAGAGTGAAAGCTGTGAATTACTTGTGAAAGTGCTTGTTTTCAGCATCATCCTGTGTCTGCCTCTCGGCCCCTGCGTAACCTCCTGTCAGGACTTCCTCCCTGTACGCGAGGAACACGGTGTTTTGGGGGGTTGCCCTTCCTTTCCTGTCTCCCCTCACATGTGGCTCCTAAAACTCTGACAGAAACGGCTGCTTCCCTTGAACACGTTCCCTTTTCCCTTGCATCCCAAATAGCAGGAGCATTTAGAAGCTGAAAGTAAAGCTGATGATAATAACCAGACCTCAGTGAGCTTTGTTATCCCTCGAGAGGAGGGCAGAAAGACGCCCAACTGGATTTGTAATCACTTAGGATGTGACTAACAGCATGAGCCAGCCAGAAACCTCCCTGTGCAGCGACTCTTCCATGAAACATCAATTTATCAAAGCTCAAAGCTTCCATGGAAATCATATAGGCTGTTTTGTTCAGTAATAGTTGGGGTTTTTTGAGGGGGTCTGAGGTGAAATTCCTGGTCAAAACAAGAAAGCCAAAGAGATCCCCCCACACCAGAATAGTTGTATGGTCAGTCCAGCTGCTGACACAGATGTTTGGGGAAGGGGAGTTGCTTTTAGCAGCAGCTGCTGTGACTTCTTGATGCCCATCAAACCCCTCAGGCTCACCACATGCATGGAGCAGCTCCAGTTCCTCAGGGATCTGTGGGCTCCCCGCACACTCAGACTCCCATTCATCCAACACCTGGGTGCAGCACACCATGATTCCCAAGCCTCCCACTCCTCCCCAGCTGGGTTTGGACAGGATCCAGCGCCTGGAAGCTCCTGCTTTGCCTGTGTTTTGTCTGAGTCTCAGGAGCTCCTTGTCCAGGAGTCCTTCCTGAGATTTATTGGGAAAACTGGAGCAGGTCATGCCTTGGTTCCTGGAGGGGGAAGGTGCCGAGTTTGCAGTGGGGACCAAGGGATCTGTCACCAGACCCTGCATCAAAAACATCCCCACTCTTCTCCTGTGACACAGTCACCTCCAGGGAGCTCCTAAACAGGAAACTGCTCCAAACCAGAGACCCCCCTGCTGCCATTCCTGTGAGCGAGGCCCCTCCGTGATGGTTGGGCCTGTCTCCACTCTGGCTGTTGTCCTCTGTTGTCCTCTGTTGTGTTTGCTCTCCGTAGTAACGTGCCAGTAGCTCCCTGGGGATTGAGGCCAGCCCGTGGCATGCAGTGAGCTGTGGCCTGGGATGCACGAGCTCCTCGGGACGTCTTGTCCTCTCAGCTCTCCCCACAAGCAGCTTCTGCTTTCCCCCTCCCTCCCCCCAACTTTTTGGCTCAGAAGCAGAAGAGCTGAGCTGCCTCCTGCCTCTGGCTTTTTTCTGGGTCTGGGAGTAGGGAATGGGGCTGGCGTCTGTTCCCTCCCCTTGCTCGCAGGGAATGGCTTTGCAGCAGTGCCTTGAGGAGGCCGGAGCTCAGGGGCTGCTCCAAAGGCTGGAGTGCAGAAATTGGCCTCGCAGCAGCAGCCAGGCCCCTGCTCTGCTCTGGAGCTGGGCACACAAAGGTGTATCATGGGCTTGGGCTGGCACAGAGAGACAGGAAGAAGGAAAAAGGACTGGAGAGACAGGTCTTGCTGTGCTGCACAAAGTACCCCTCACTAGGCAGGTACTTTGTATGGGCCAGGAGAGGGGATCAGCGAAGGATGGGCTGGAACAGGGTGGCTGTGTGTTCCCAGGTGCCTGATGTGTGGCTTCCTCAGCTGGGGATGGGGCTGGGCTCTCTGCTTGTCCCCCCAGGCTTATAAACCACCCAGCCTGGGGACTCTGGTGTGTCTGGTGTCACAGCTGAGCCTGTGGCACAAGGGGCCTCTGCCCTGCTTGGATGGGAGCTCTGTGCCACTGCTCCTGGTGGAAACCCTCCACGGAGAGCAGCCTTAGACCTGGTCTATCACCCAGCTCCGGGAAAAGCATCTCCCTCTCTGTGCACCCTGTGATTCGAGGGAGGGAGGAGAGCAGGGCACCAGCTGTGCTGCCGTTGCTGCAGCCTCCTCCAGCTCTGGCTGTGCTGATTTACATCGACTCAGCTTCTTCGAGTGGCCTCGCAGGGGAGTGTCAGCGAGTCAAGCACCAGGGTCAGGCTCCTGGGGCACCTCTTGGGCTGGCTGAGGCCTGAGCCAAGCTCTGTGCTGATAAAATCCCTGTCCTGAAATCCAGAGGGGGTTGGGACAGGCAGGAGGTCGGCACACGGAGTCTCGTATGCCATACATACGTGTTTTTTGTGTGCCACGCCAAACCCTGGGGGAGGAGTGTCCCTGGTTTCATGTGCTCTGTGGCTCAGCCCCAGCACTGAGGTGAACACATACAGATGTGATTATACACTTGGCTGAACTGGGATGTTTTTCTGCACTGGGACCAATTTCCAGCAGCACTGACAGCATTGGCTTTCTCTGCAGAGCTGGCTGTAAAATCCTCTGGGCTCTGTGTGTGTTCCTCTGTGTTCTGGTGGCACCCTGCAGCTCCTGTCCTGGCTGGGGTTTGGTGCTGCTGCTGTGGTACAGGGAATATCGAGGAAAAGCCTTTCCAGGACAGTGTAAGATCCTCTAGACACTGCATCACCTTCTGTTTTAAAATGCATTTGTGTGTGTGAGACTTCTAAGCAGATCATATATACTAAAATTTATTTTTTTAAAGACCTTTTGCTCTGTCATCAATTTAGTTTTAAACTTCTCAAAGCTTCAGGCAGAGGCTACAGAAAGTTTTGGCTTGGGAGGAGAGTGGGGTGGAAGGGCTGGAGTTTGTGAAAGCCAGTGTTATAAGATGATTTTGCAGCCTTTGGTGCTGCCAACTCTGCCCTCACCATCAAATGTGCTGTGGGGGTGAGGGCACATGTCTGTGCTCATGCTCTGACCTCGGTGGGTTTCTCTCGAGTGAGACAGTTCTGTGCTGTTGGAGAAGAGCTTCATCTGCTCTCGTGGCTTTTTTGGGGTGCTGAGATCCACATGGAGAAGTGATGCAGTTCTCCCATTTTTTGTCTGGAGAGACTCTGGGAGCTTGAATTTTTGGTGAACTAGAGACTGAGAGGGGCAGGACTGATGCCTATAAATACTTGGGGGAATGGCAGGGAGGGAAATTATTTATGTCCACCCAAGAACAATGTTGGCACGAGAACGAGCGGGTAAGAACCAGCAGGAATAAACTCAGGCTGGAAGTGCAATGGTTTCCATCTGATGTAGGAGAATGGAGTGTCTGCATAAAAGGAGCAGGAACAAAAAACTTGAGCTGCTTCTCTTGAAGCACAACATTCCAACGGGCTCATTTCTGGTGTGTCTTGAATACAGGGATGGGGCAAACTGGGCTGGAGTTGTCAGCTGAAATGTAATGAAATAAAGTGTATTGAGCTCAGCTAAAGCAAACAGTGAATGCAAGTGAACCCTTCAGCCTCCAAAAACCATTTTAATTGAGCTTGTCTCTTTGATTGGGAGCTTGGGTGCCTGAAACTCATTTTTAAATACAGAAACCCTCTAGAAATGAAATGTTTGTTTGCATCAAAGGCAGAAGCTCAGGTTCTGCAGATGAAGCCAGGGAGGTGTTATGAGCTCTCCCCTGATTTACATGTGTGCTGAAACTTCTTCGTTCCTGTAACTGAGCTGCTGTGAGAAAGGTCAGGGTGTTGACACAGGAAGCCTCTGTGTGTGTACATGTAAATTTGTGTGCACAACCCCCCTTGCACACCTGTGTGCACTTTCCTGTGTGTTTGTGGGATTCATCTCGCCAGCATCTCCCCCAAAACATGTCTAGACAATGCGGCAAGACTGAGGAGTCTTGTCCTGTCTTATGCACCACAACAAAAAACTCAGCTGGAGGAGAAAGGAGTTAGCTGTTGTTTCCCCCCCTCTTCTTTTTGCTCCCTCTCTGCAATCAGCACATCTCACCCCTCCCCACAGCTGCTTTCCTACCCGAAATGTGTTGTGTTGGCATCAGTGACTCAGGGCTGGGTAGAAACCTTGCCCCTGCTCCAAGGGCTTGGAAAGGCCAACACCTCTGGCTCTGCACCTTGGGGGGACCAACAAGGATGTCACCAAAAGCAAAGTCTCCTGCCCAGCACCACAGCCATTCCCACGGGCAGGAGGGCTGTTGTAGGAATCCCAAATCTGCTGTGGGCTCCCCAGTGACATCCCAGTCCTTACCCTTCTCTCCCATCCCTTGCCGTGGGCTCCCCAGGCACATCCCAGTGCTCACCCCTCTCTCCCCCACTTCAGGTTGCCATGACAAGGCAGTGCTGCTCTACGAATACGTGGGGAAGCGCATCGTGGACTTGCAGCACACGGAAGTGCCGGACGCCTACCGAGGGAGAGGAATAGCCAAGCACCTGGCAAAGGTATCACCCCAACCACCCAGAAGGGCAGAAGCTGTTGCCACCCCAGCTGCAGCCAGGCCCCATCATGCTGGAATTGCATTTGTGCCCTGAGGGAGCACTGCCCCGATGGGAGATGGGATAGCTGGTGGGGCAGGTGGAAAAATCTGGGGTCAGACATTCCTATTTCTTGTGGCAAAGAGAGGCTGAGCAAGTGCCAGCACATCCAGCTGCTCACCCAGGATTGGTTTGTTCCTCCTCATGCCCACTGTGCAGGGGCTGATGGATCAACCCACCTTAGGGCTGGACCCCTCCTCTCAAACCTTCACTGCCCCTATGAGCCCTTTGCCTGCCTTGGGCTGTGCAGGCAGAGCTGAGGAGCCACAAGCACAGTGATGGGAGGACTGTGAGGTGATGCTTTGGAGTTACAGCTGCTCCCTGGCCCTGTAAGTCAGAACAGATGGGGGACAAAGGTGACCTTCACGTGATGGGCTGAGTCACCTGCAGTGCAGCATCCACAACCAGGCTGGATGTGTTGGGGGTTAAACTGGGGATCCTGTGGGGCTGTAATGGCTGTGGCAGGGTAGCTGTGCTCTCTCCACAAGGAGTACCTGAGGGCAACCTGCTGCTTCCCCCACCTGTGTGAGGAGCACAGGAGTCTGGACTCCTGCAACCTTCGGAGGAGAGCATAGGCTGGGGGTGCTGGTTGTAATCTCTGTGTCCTCTCTGTTTGCAGGCAGCCCTGGACTTCGTGGTAGAGGAGGACCTGAAAGCTCACCTGACGTGCTGGTACATCCAGAAGTACGTCAAGGAGAACCCGCTGCCGCAGTACCTGGAACACTTGCAGCCTTAAGGCAGGACTGCTCCCACACCAGCACACCTGTCCCTGACTGTCCAACGCGGCCTTCGCTTCTCTGCCGTCTCAGGAAACCCCCTCCCATACTCGCTATTCCTGTTTTTTTTTAAGAGTGTCCATGTGATGTGTGAGTGTGGGCCCAGCCTCCTCCTCTCTGCCCACATGTAAACATGGCTGCAGCCCCTGGGCCAGGCTGGCTCTGGGCACATGTGGTGCCCCCCAGTGCTTTTCCCAAGCCAGGGGGTGGAAGAGGATGATTTTTCCACCAAACTCCATCACAAGACTGGGGATGCCTCATTCTACACCTCATCCTCTCTCCTCTGCTCGGCGACAACTGTGAACTTGCTGGGGGATGTTGGTTAGGGGTGGTCGTGGGGTACCAGCCCCCCTTTCCTCCAAGCAGCTGGGGGAGATACTGTGGGTAAAGTTTTGTGGGACAGAGGGAGGTGGTGGAGGAGCCCCAGCCCTGTAGCAGGTTCTTCCCCTCCAGCATCTGTTGGACACTGAGCTGTATCCACACGCACGTGAAATATGGATGAGAACATGTGGACCATGGTGGCACCTCGGGAGCTTTGCTGTACTGGGATGGCGACACCTCTGAGCCTACAGGAGCCTGGTGAGGAGCAGGCTTTGGCTGAAGGGGCTGTGGCAGATGATGAATGGTGGCTGAGCTGCAGATGCTACTCCCTGGAGACACCAACTCCTGCCCAGCCTTCTGTTCACAACCCCAGCACAGCATCCCACAGGGTCATTCCTGTCTGCTCCCAGTACTGACCGTGCTGGTGTGGACACAGCCTGCTCAGGACAAACGACCGGCCCCCACAGCCAGCCCTGGCCTGAGAAATGAGGGGACATCCCAGAGCACTGAGGTGGTTTCCTGAGCCTGAAGAGGAAAGTTCCCCCATCACCCTTGACTCCAGCTCTGCATCTGTCTGTGCCCCAGATCAGAGCCACCATCGCATCCTGAGAGCAACAGGAGTAAAGCCTCTGGGACCTGTTCCTGGCCTGTCTCAGGGGTTCAGTGCTGGAGCTGCCTGCCTCTGTGTGGATGCTGATGGCTCCTCCTTACAGCCTTTGGAAAGAAGCCCTGGCTCAGGGCATTACCTCTGCTCAGTGGCCTCCTCTCAGCTCCAGGGCACTGGCAGCACTGTGGGGTCCTCAGCCAACAGCAGGAACACCCTCATGTCATGCTGTCACCTCCATGCATGATGACCCACACAGCACAGCCCAGCGTTGCCGCAGTCGGATGTAGAAGCCACACCATGATAGCAGGGCACTGTCTGGTTCCAGCTGGCTGCCTCTCCTGCCTTGCCTGGGTTTTCCAGGGCCTGAGCTCCATCCCAGAGCATCTCCCACCGAGCTCTCAGGATTTTGCAGTTTCCCAGGGCAGGGTTGTGGTGGGAGAGATGCAGCCCCTGGTGACTGCAGCCAGGCAGGAGATGAAGAGCCTTTTACCTGGAGGCCAAATCCAGACCTAGCTCAGCTCAGCAGGGACTGAAGTTTACAGTCTGTGCCACGGAGTGACTGAAGCCCCGGCTGAGAGGCAGCTCAACTCTCTCTCAGAGCCCAGCACAAAGTCCATGGTGGCAAAGGCAGAAGCTCCTACAACCTTCTCGTCTGATTGAGATGGTTGGAGACGGACACTCTGCCTGATCTCAGCCAGAGAGATCCTGAGCTGTTCCTCCAGCTCGAGGCAAAGCCCTCCTGCCTGGCCATGTGCTTGGGCTGCCCATCACCAGCATAATGCAGCCCTCCGGCTTGAGTAAAACCTCCCAAACTTCATCCCTGCCCTGCTCAGGCTTTGAGAGCCCTGCCCATGCCTACCACCTGCCTAGGGAGGGACCTGTGTCCTGCAGCAGATCCACCTCCACCTTGTGCTGCTCAGGAAAGGCCTTGGGCTCAGCTCTGCTGCTGCCTCAAGTTGCTGCCCTTTTGCTGCTTATTTCACCTGGGCTGTGACCTTCTCGATCAATTCAAGGGACTGGGAAAGGGTTGCAGGTAACAAACTGTGTGTAGGGGCTCAAAAAGGAATCTGGCCTGCTAAGTGTTGCCTCTTTAACATGCAAAACACCCTTCAACAAGTAATTACAGGAGCAAGGCTGGTTCTGGTACAGCTGTTGAGGACAGAACCGTCCCTGCTCCTGATCCCAAGGCAAAGCTGAACTGTCTCCTCTCCTGCAAGCCAAGATAAGACACTGTTGTGTCTGTCACAGCGGGGCTGGGTGCTTAGAGATGTGATCCAGGCTGCCTCACATGAGCCTCTGCCCTGGTTTTGTGCTCGTTTCCACTGTGTGGCAGTTCCCAGAAATTCCCTGTTGTGTGAGCTCGCTGCACCAGCAGTGTCCCAGTGTCCAAGCCTGGCTCTGGAGCCCTTCGTGCTGCTCTGGCAGGAACCTGGTGCTTCCCAGCGCTGGATCCCACGTGGCAATCGCTGCCTTAAATCAGGCACAGCACACAGTTTTGCTGCTGCTTCCCTTCGAGGTGCTACAAACCCTCCAGCGTCTGACCTGACGGAGACGTGTGCCAGTGTCCGTGCCAACCATTTCTCTGCTGTGTCCTTCCTCTGCCTTCCCTGCGCTGTGGTCTTTGATGCTGGTGAAGAGCAATACCCACAGGTCACCAGCAATGCCACGCTCCACGGTGCTCCTGGCATCCTGCACTGCTGGGTGGGAGACGGCTCAGGATCTCTCGGTGCTGGGCAGCCCTTCCCTGCTTTCTCACCAGCTCCCCTTGCCCAGCTGGTTTCTGCAGAAAGGAGTTTTGAGTCCTGTGCTGCCCCTTGGTGCTCACTAAACCTGGAGGAGTCGGGGAATTTTGGACTCTCCCTGGCAACAGGAGTGTGGAAGTGGTTTGGTTGAATATTGAGGTCCTCAAACCCATTTGAACTACAGACCCTGGTGGGTGGGGGAATGCAGGTTGCTGTCAGACCTGCTTCCACAGCGCCCAACTTGAAACCCCCCTCCCTCACCCGCGTTGTCTTCCTCTGTCCAAGGTTTCCGTTCTGTTGGATTCAGTGGTTACAATGTGCCTTTCCTTCTCAGGACCTGTTACAAACGACCTTTCTGCTCTTGTTTATGTTTAACATTTATCTTTATCCCTCTCTCTGTCATACTATAAAACATGAACATAATGCATGGAATACAATACAATAAAAGTGTGGCTTAACTGACCTGCAGTGCTTGTGCCGAGCCGGGGCGAGGCAGGGGAGATGCCCCTGGATCCAGGGGGCATTGGGCACCCCCAGCTCTGTCACCTCTGGGCTGGGTCCTGTCAGCTGAGAGTCTGTTTCACAGGTCCTGTCAGACCTCTCTGCTCTCCAGCCCATGGCCAGGGTACGATTTTTGCTGTATTCTTGTTTTCTACATAAATATAAACAGTCTTTTTCACATTCCCTAACAAATCTAACTCCAAATCTCTTGGACTGTAGCTCCCAAACATCTGTCAGCATCTTTCACTTCAGCAATGGCATTGAGGTACTAGAATGAGTCCAGAGATGGGCAAGGGTCTGGAAAGGAAATCATATGAGATGCAGCTGAGGGTGCTCAGCCTTGAGAAAAGGAGGCTCAGAGAGCACCTCAGGTACTGAGGTGGTGGATTTGTCATCACTGGAGGTTTTCAAGGAATAACTGGATGTGGTACTCAGTGCTCGGGTCTAGTTGACAAGTTGGAAATTTGGCACAGGTTGGACTCAATGAGCTTGGAGGTCTTTCCCAATCTAAATGATTCTGTGATGGTGGAGGAGGAGAGGGAAAGGGCAGAAGTTTGCAGATCTGCACTTTGATGTGCTTGGCATGTGCTTTATACTGACTAACCTTGCCCTCCAAAAAAGGTGGGGGGGAATGCTGCTTCTCTTCTTCCCAAGGAACAGGTTCTCATGCAAGAACCACCCCATCCAGGGGGGGAGGATGATGGAGGGTCACTAGGACTGGGACAAAGGAGCCTTGGTCTCAGGCCTGGTGTTGGCCACAGCTCCTGTGACTTGCAGACAGAATTTTCATCACCCGGACACTGCCTGCATCACCCCTCTCCCATCATGGAACATCCTGGAGACAGATCCCAGGTGAACCCCACGTGCTCCCATGGCAAGGGAACAGGCTATGGGTGAAACTACTGAATTTTACTTGAAGTCACAGGGCTGGCTGACCTTGTGATGGCTGCACAGAACTCGGGATGAGTGGGATCACCATGGGGTCCTCTGTCAGCACACGCTCATCAATCCTCCTTGGGATTTCAGGCCAATCTTTGGGAGTTATCCTGCAATTGCAGCCTCTGGTGAGCACTCAGTTCTTGTGTCCATTGTTTTAAGATGTTTGAAAACATTGAGGCAGGAGAATATATTTAAATATCCAGCTGGTGTTCTTGGCCAGAGCAAAGCAGGCAGGTGACTCGGAGGGACACAAAGCACTTCTTCCCCTCCTGGATCCAGTGCTCCTGGACCCTGGGAGCACAGCCCCAGCACAGTATTTGTGTCACTTCCTGATGCTGTGTGTGAGCTGCAGAGGCTGAGGCTTGGGTTTAGATAACTCAAAACGCCAGGGAGGGTGGCGTGGAGAAGGGGCCCAGCTTATTTACAGTCACAATTTGATCCAAAGTGACAAGTGGCCCCAGGGCTGCAGCTCCAGCAGGCGGGAGCGTGGGGTTTGCCGCTCCCCGGGGACAGCGCGGTAGGTTTGGGCTGTTGCTGGTAACGCACACAGTTTACATTCCACATTCCAGACAGTCCATGCTCAGGCCTGTCCCAGCAGTGCCGCACGTTCTGCCGGGCTGGGCAGGCTTCCCAAACACCTCTTGTTCCTGCAAATGCACCCTTTACCTCCAGCAAAACAGCTGCCCCCCCAAAATTTACAGCTGAAAGCAGCGGTGTGGGAGGGCCCTGCAGGCTGGAAGAGCAGCCTCGGGATGCCTGGGAAGGTGGAAGCAGCCAGGAACGTGTTCTCTTGTCACATTACATCACTTGGGAACAATGTTGTCAAAAAGAGCGTTTTCTGTGGGATGGGGAGATGCAGAGCCAGCACTGCTCTCTTCTCCCGGCTCTGAGGACAGAGCTGTCTCCAGGAGAGGAATCACAGAATCACAGAATCAGTAAGGTTGGAAAAGACCATAGAGATCATCAAGGCCAACCTATCACCTGGAGAGGCTGTGGAGCAAGGAACTGCCCTTTGTTAAGGGGAAAAACGTAAAATTCCTGAGGAAAAGGCTCCTCTCCCAGGAGGAATCAGACTGGGAGCCAGAGGGGGCCCTGCAGAGGCCCAGGGATCCTGCGGACACCCGGGGTGAGCTCTGGTGCCCTGCTGTGCTGGGGACAAGGTGGTGTCACCCCCACAGAACCCTCAGCATCGACTCTGGCAGCAGAAAACCTGCGCTCCCTTTGCAGGGAAGCATTCGGTCACAAACTCTATATTGACTCGATGATCTCAGAGGCCTTTTCCAGCCTCACCGATCCTGTGATTTATTCCTCCTCTGAGATGCGGCCGTGGAACCTCCCCATTCATTCCCTGCCCTTTTCGAGATTGATTAAAGAGGCGAAATTCCCCCCCCAAACGCCCAGCCTCTCCTCCCAGTTCGCCGTTCGAGGGGATCCTGCAGCCCCCCGGCCCCGCAGGGAGGAACCCCCTCGTTCCTCTGGGGCACCAACACGACGGGGCGGTGAGGCCGCGGGGCAGGCCGGGACTCGCCGCCGCGCTGCTCCCACAGCGGGCCGGTCCTGGCGGGAGATCCCGGGTAGCGGAGCCGCGCC
>WEKX01009258.1:200776-226804 GCA_013390025.1 Pitta sordida | reverse complement strand
TGCAGCTCGTCCTCCAGATGGGTGAGCTGCTGGTCTGGGTTCCTGTGGGAACTCCTGAAGTCTGTGTGGTGTGTTCAGTGATGTGTGGTGGTCACTAAGGGAGGAGTGACACTTCCCTGTCTCCTGCTTGGGTATCAGTGTGAGGAACCATTTCAGGGCTGCTAACAAGATGCTGTTTCTCAAATTGTTTTATATCCTCCAAGTCAGGAAAAGGTAAGAACAATAAGTTGCCTTCTTTGGGGATGGATTATTGTAGAGCAGGAGTGATTAGATCATGGGAAACTAACCTTGAGTTGCAAAAGCTACTGGTTGTGGAACAGAGGCAGTGCCTGACCTTGAGGGGCCATCCTCACTTGAGGCTTCTCTGCTGCTCTCACAGCCCCTCCTCGAGCTCTGTCATTTTAACTCCGAGTTTCCTGTTAACAGGGTCACCTTGTCCTCCACGGACTGTTACATTGTGCACGAGATCTACAACGGGGAGAACGCTCAGGACCAGTTTGAGTACGAGCTGGAGCAGGCCCTGGAAGCGCAGTACAAGTACATCGTGATCGAGCCCACGCGCATCGGGGACGAGACGGCGCGATGGATCACGGTGGGGAACTGCCTGCACAAGACGGCTGTGCTGGCGGGCACCACCTGCCTCTTCACCCCCCTGGCACTTCCAGTAGATTATTCTCACTACATCTCCCTGCCCGCCGGAGTGCTGAGCGTGGCCTGCTGCACCCTCTATGGCATCTCCTGGCAGTTTGATCCCTGCTGCAAGTACCAAGTGGAGTACGATGCCTATAAACTTTCCCGCCTGCCCCTGCATACGCTCACCTCGTCCACCCCCGTGGTGCTGGTGAGGAAGGACGACCTGCACAGAAAGAGACTGCACAACACGATAGCACTCGCTGCCCTGGTGTACTGTGTAAAGAAGATCTATGAACTCTATGCTGTATGACTTCAGCAGGCAAGAGAGAAACCCACAAAGACAAGTGTATTAAGACTCCCACAGTAACATTTTGTTTTTCCTCTTTGAGAAGCGGTGGAGACTGGGAAGGATTTGGTTTAATAGAGCTGTTATTTTTCAAATAACACATCACTGGTGCACCAAGGTTTTTCAGTTCTTCGTTACACTTGAGATGTGGATGTGTGGTGACTTGAGATCCGTATGTTAGGCCAGGGGAGTCCAATCCAGCAGTGGAATGTGGATGAAATAAAGCAATAGAAAGAGGGGGTGTGANTTTTTTTTTTTTTTTTTTTTTGGAAACATTCAAGTATATTGTTTAATTGTATTACACAGAAGCAGCCAGAAGTTATCGTTCATTAAAGGATGAGAATTTCAAATGCTTTTGCTCTCTTGTCACTGTTACCACAGTTCCCTTTCCTGGTGTGCTTCCAGGGCTGGGGGCTTTGCTCTGAGAAGTGCAGTGGTGGTAAATGTTAGTGCCTGGTCACACACAGACCTCACTCCTCTTGTCCGTTGCAGATGGCAGCAGTGTTCGTGTTACAGGAGCCATCTACTGAAGGAACAGTGGTGGGGCGTTGCTTTCCCTCTGGCTTGTTTCCTGCAGGAGCTTTATCTGTTGCCTCAGGCCGATGCCTTTTTGGTAATTGGTTAAACATTGATGGTTGGGGGTAAAGGTGTCCCAGTCCTCTGCTGCCCTGTCACCTCCAGCCATGGCTCCTCTGCACAATGGAGATAACATTCTGGAGTTTCCAGCTACAAACATTCTGCTCAGTTCTTGGATGAGTCCTTCCTTGTGTGCATACAACTCCACTGAAATGCCTTGTACCCTGTCCTGCCTTTGTGATGGGCCTTGACTGCAATTCCTCTGCTCTGGCCTGGAACACCCACTCCTAGAGCTGCCTGCTCCTGCTGCAAGGCATCCTTGAGACTGTGTTACCTGAAACTTTAGCATTCAGTCCTGTGCATTAACCCATCTTTTAGCTCAGTCTTATTCTTAGGGTGGGACGTATTTACTGTTTGCAAGATCTGCCAGTTACTCCTGAAAGCCAGGGACTGTCTGTAATCTCCCAGCAGCTGGACTGTAGGTGTGGCTGGCACTTGCAGGGCCAGCTTGGCACAGCTTCAGATCCTTGGGCAGGAGCACAAGAGCCAAGGGCTGCAGTAAAAGCTGCCTGTGCACAGGTGTGTTCCCTGCTCCAGTGGGAGCTGCAGCCTGACCTCCACAGCTCAAACACTGACCTTGGCAGGGTGTCAGGCTCTAAATTCAGTCCTTCTATCTTTATCTCTCCCAATGGCCACAGCAGGCTCCAAGAACTCCCCCTCTCTTCCCCTCCAGCCTCTGCAGTTCCCACTTGTGCTTTTTCTGCTGAGGCAGCTTTTGTGTGAGCAGGACATGCAGCACAGGGGGTGTGTGCTGGGCAAACTGGGCGTGCTGGGAGCTCTCAGCCTTCAGCATCTGCACAGGCAGCTGTAGCTGAGCAGGCCCCTGGCCTGGGAGAAACTCCAGTGCCATCCAGACGCTTCTGGGTGGCAACAGCCCTTTGTACAGTGGCTGAGCTCTCTCCCTCCAAGGTTAAAAGAAGCTGAGATCCAGAGCGTCTATTTATAGCAACAATGTACAGTTGCCTTGGCAGAGAGGAGGTGAAGAAATGCAACTACTTCATCTTTCTGCCGTTAGGCCAGGCTGGGCAGGCTGCCCTTCCCTCCTGACATGTTTCCAAAGTCCTGTCTGCTGGATGGATTTGAAGCCAGTGGCACATCTGCCATAGCTACTACTGCTTATCACTGCAGACAGCCCTGAAAATGCCCTGGGTGGCCACACCAAAGGCATTCCTGATCTTTTTTACTCAATGCAGAATAATTTTCGGGGCTTTTAGTTCCTCCACCAAATCTATGTGGTCCTGGCATGTTTTCATAAGCGATGTGGGAGAAACAAAACCCTCCTGCTCTTCCTTCCTCTAATGTCACCTGCTGTCAGGAGCTGGAGTAGAACAAAGGATTCATTTCATAGCAATGTAATTTATTTGTCATCACATGTGCCCTCACAGGCAGGGCACATGGAAAGTGTATGGAGGTGGCAGCAGGGGGCTGGACCTTGGTTTTCCTACTAGTGGGCTTTATTTTAATTGCAAGTTTAAAAAGATTATGTCTGTCCTTACAGAACTGTCTGTGCAGCAATTCCTTTTTCCTAATCGTGCTGGTATCCCTCACATGAGAACAGGTGGAGAATGGACTATGGCACTCCCTCAAGCCTGTGATGTGTGAACAGGCAGGGATCATTCCCCACTGGATGTGATCCTAATTAGCATCTGTGACTGCTCTGAAGCAATGAGAACTAAGGCTCTATCTGCACGTTGGGTGTGCCAGGGGACAGTGTCTGGCATCCCTGGGATCACACCTGCTCTGTGCTCCAGGTGTGCTGCTGTCACCTTGCCAGGAGTTCCTATGCTCTTGTACCTGTTCAGTGCTTTCCTGCACTCTCTGGTGCTTGGGGTTCATCCTGTGCTGCCAGTGCAGAGTTCAATGTCCCTGTACCTCACTGAGACGTGATTCAGGCAGGTGAAATGATGGCCAATTAGACTTAAATTGCACATCAGTTACTTCTTTAGAAGTGCCACTGGACTCGAGCTTAACGTATCGGATGACTTGGCACGGTAACAAACAGCTCTGTGAAGTTTCCCACCTCATGCAGCATGTTCTGGATCCCACTGGAAGGAGTGGGAAGGGGACACGGATCACGAGAGCTCCCAGCTGAGGACTGTATTTCACAGGGGAAAGCCAAGAACTGCTTGTGTGCAGGCAGAACAGGTGGGGTTTATTTGTAGCAGGCCCGTAAATCTGAGCATGCGTGGAGTGAGGTGAGGTGCTGTGCACCAGCACTGGGCTGCAGAGTGTTCCCTTGAGTTACCCTCCCCTGCAGCCTCAGCTCCCACCATTGTCCAAGCACCCTCACCGCACCAGGTGAGGTTTAGGTGCTGCCTTCCACCAGTGTGGGGGAAACCACTTCCCACTCTCCAGGCAGTAGTAAACTTCAGCATTTTGAGAATCTCTTTTTTTCCTGCAGGAGCACCTCCAATAATGTCCCAGCCCACTGCAGGGGCTCAGCCTCTCCCTGCAGGTACCACTCAGGTGAGCTGAGCTCTAAGAGTCCTTTGCTTTTCTCTCCTTTTTTGCTCTAGATGCCATTAAGGTGAAGAAGACCCTGGGGCAGATGTTCCTCAGGTAAACAGCCAGGGAGGGGGTCAGGCCAGCCACAAGCACTTCCTTCCTCTTCTGTCCCACTGCATTCAGAACCACCTGAGCCACCTCGGCCGCCGTCTGGCCCTCAGCTGTGTTCTTGTCCATCACTGCCAAGGGAAAGCCAAGTGAGCACCAACACCAGCAGGTAAACCCACGTGAGGTACCTTTCCTAGGAATTCTCTAACTGTACAGGGAAGCTTGCATGGCCTTGTACTCCGGCTGTGCATGGGAGCACAGGCACGTGTAACTCATGGTTAGGCCAGTAGCTGCTGTCTAGGAAGGCTAAATTTTGGGGGTTACTTTTCATTCCCTGGATCTCAAATTGGGGTCTGAGCCTTCAGAGCTAAACTGTGTCCCCACCAAAGGCCACGTGTTGCAAGCACACCTTGTAGTAACTCAGCGAGGTGGAGATGTTTTAGAAATGGGGCACCAAATCTTGTCTCACCTCCATAGCGAGACCCATCTGCTGTGATGGCGTTGAGAGAGAGGTTTGTCTGAATGTAGCCAGGGCTCACAACTGTCACATCAATGTCATACTGCTCTACCTCTGCTCGCAGGCAGTCGAAGAAGGCTTGGGTAGCATGTTTAGAGGCAGCATCTGCAAAACAGGGAAAGGAGAAGGAGCAGGGCTGAAGGAATATTCACTCCCCAGATGGCTTTTGTCACTGCAGTGCAGCCACTTCCCAGCCAGAACCCAGCAGCTGTCCTCCAGCTTCTATGTTTGTTTTTGTTTAGTGAATGGCAGCAACAGGTAGTGGGAGTGAGAGGCAATTTAGGAAGGCAAGATGTAAATTCAAGTTGAAAACTGGCTGGGATCCTGAGGTTACTATCACAGCCCTGCCAGAGCGCTCCGGGGTGAACCCAAGCTGCCTCCTACTCCTGATAAAGGAGACCCAAAGCCTGGCTTGGCAAGTGTTTGATCAGACAAGCTGGGGCTGGGGAGGGCAGAACTGGCAGTCCCTGCACGCACCCAGGACTTGCAGAGCAGGTTCAGAGCTTGGCTGCACACAAGTCAAAACCAGATCACACAAGCAGGCAGGAGCAGGGAAGTGTGGCCTGGGGCAGGATTTCCCCTCGTTAAATGGCTGAGTGACTCCTTTTGCTGCTCCCTTCCCCTGTTCTTGGTCACTGCCATCACCTCAGCACAGGCTGCACACCCTGGGAGGGCCCAGGCAACGACTCTGGGAGCTCTTCAGAACGTAATTCCTGGAGCAATCAGACCCACATCACCTGCCAGACCCCATGGCTCAGACATTCCAGGCTTTCCTTCTCTCAGTATCGTGCCTGACCCATCTTATGCCATCACCACTGTCCTGGTGTTTATTTCCTGTGATTTACAGGTGCTCATGTGCCAAACACTCTCCTCTTAGTTCTTCCACCTTTTAAAAGGCTTTTTCCAGTAATCTCAAATATTATTTGTTGTCATAACTGGTTCAGCATGAAGAATTTGCTGGATCAAGACGACTGTTTAGGCTTTAATTTTGGCACTGGTTGTATTATGGCATTCTAGAACTCCTTAAAACAAAACTTTCCTACCTTCTCACAGATTAACCAGACAAATGACACAGATAAAACACCATAAAAGTATGGAATTATAGTGAGTGTTGAAAGAGAATTATCAAGCTATTTTCAAATATATTGTCCTTCTCCATCCGTTAACAACTTCAGGACAGGGCTAGGATTTTGTACTTGAGAGTGGCTGGTTTTTGTGACCACACTGAGGGTGATGCACAGCTCCGCCTTCCCTGCACGCAGCCACTCCGTGGAGAGCTAAATGTGGAAGCAGGAGCCAAGTATTTATTCAGCCTGGTGCCCCAAATATGTCTTTCCCATCCTCCGTGGAGGTACTTACATGCAGATCTGAAAGGAATGCTTATTTTGCCTTGAATGCTGCTGATGGCCACAATGTGGCCTTGTCTCCTCTTGATCATGGAGGGGAGAAGTGCTGGTAAAGGACAGAAAAGACCCATTCAGACAACAGTCCTGCCATTGCTGCTGTCAAGAATCAAAGCTTTCAGAGCATTCACAGATGCTGAAGTGAATTGGAGCTCTTCCCAAGTTCCTCTCAGCCTGAAGTCAGGAGATGTTTCCGATAAGGAATCATCTCTAGTCAGGTACTTCCCACACAGTCCTGTCCATAACCCAAACCCCAAAACTCTACCAGGTACAATCACAAACACAAGTCAGGCTGCGTTTAGTTGTGTTGGTCTGCAGAGGCCTCAGCCAAATCCACGTGGGTCACAGGTACCTTTGGTGAGGGCCACGGGTCCAAAATAATTTGTTTCCATCACTTTCTTATCCACATCCAGTCCGGTGTCCACAATTGTGCCTCTGAAGCTGATGCCTGCGTTGTTGATCAGGATGTCCACGTGACCCGAGTGCTTCAGGATCTCCTCAGCACCATTTAACACAGTTTTGGTGTCCGAGAGGTCAAATACCACAGAGTGAGGTTTGTGTGTCTGTGAACAGACAAAGGTTAACAAAACACCGGCTCAGGCTGTGCTGGATGTGCTGCACATTTACATTTCTGACGGGATTTTCCAGCTCTGGAAGCACAGGAGCAGGGCCATCCAGCCCTTGTGCAATTACAGGGCTGCAGTTCCAGATGGCAGGAACACATGACAGAAGCAGGTTGTCTTTCTCTGCTCCTGTAGCCTGTTCCTTATGCCTGAGCCTAGGAAAGCAGCAAGGGAGATCTTCCTCAAGTACTCAAGTTTTCTGTTGTCTTACTAAAGAAAAAGCATCTGAAGCCAACAATACCTTGCTTGGCCCCTGCCAGCAGAACTAGACATCAAAAGTAAAAGCCAGCAGAAGGAAAGTCACTTTCCCAGATTCAGGATATGACATACAGGTGCAAAGGGTCAGGGCACTCTGCACTCACATGCTTTCACTTTCATTTCTAGCCAGAGAGCCTTTCAGATGGCTTATTTTTGTGAGACTTTTGCCAAAAATGGCATGACAGCTCAATGTACTCCTGTATCAATATCTATTTGCATTTTTCCCATTGCTCAACAGAACAAGCCCCAGGCAATTCTGTAACTTCTGCAACAACACGAGCAGAAATCCCGACACACGAGGCCTGTCCTTGTCCCACACTCACCTTTTTCCTGTGATTCTTCACGGCAGAAAGCTGCTGCACCAGCTCCTTGAGCTTCTCACTGTCTCTGCCACAGAGCACCAGCTTGCAGCCAGCTGCATGGAAAGCCTTGGCACATTCTTTGGAGGAAGGAAGGGAGAAAAAGAGGCATTTGACTAGCAAACAGCATATCCACATCAAACCTCGTGCTAATTAAAACTCCTGTGAGCTGGCAGGGCTCTGAGGTGGCTTTACTGCTGCTGAGTGACAGCGAGGTCACAGCCACGTGCCACTCTCCTGTGAGTGTGACAGACACCCGATAGTGGTGAGCCAGCTGCTGTGCTCACAGTTACTGTGCAGTTTGCACATCCTCCCCATCAGCTCATTGAATTTGCTTCCTTTTTTACTTTAAGCTCTTCTGAAGAGGGACCTCGGTTATCCTGTGTGTGTGATCTAACGCAGGGGGGCCTGGTCTTACCCCAGAGGCTTCGGAAGCCTTGGAGCTAACGGCTCATCAGGCTGATCCTCTTCATCAGGAAAAGGCTGAAGAAAGGATGCCAGGCTATTTTCCTCCTTTCTGAGCTGGTGCAAATTCTTCTGCCCTCTGGGAGCCAAAGGGACACACTGCCCGTTTGCACGAGAGATGACAGTGGATGGCAACAAAGGGTGTCAAGCCATGCCTCTCAAAACTTGGAGCGAAGGAACTTTCTGCTCCTCCCTGCTTTCTTCCAAGAGCTGCTCCCTCCACAACCCTCGGGATGCCCTCCCGTGGCTCCATACCTTTTCCCAGGCCGGAGGTGGCCCCTGTGATCACCACCACTGCCTCCTGCAGGTACGATCGCATCCGCGCCCACTGCAGCAGCCGGAAAAGGCCGAAGATCCCCAGGCTGCCAAAAAGCAGCGGGATGATGACTGTGCTTGTGAAATCCATCAGTCTTCCTTTCTGAACAGTCCTCCTAGAGCCACGGGGTGAAAGGAGACAGATCATTGCACCATGGAGAAAATTAGCAGAGGCTGGGAAAACAAGGGAAGTTATTTTCCTTGTCTTAGATCACTAATAAACTGATTCCACACAGATTTCCTTATGCCTTAATTTAGGCCTTGTAAAGTTCACTTCAGAACCCAGTTTTAAGCATTTAAATGCTAATCTGAACATCCCAGCAGGACACTTGGCATTGGGTCCTGTCAGCTGTCATGTAACCACTTGGGTTCAGAGATGCTGTTCCCGTGTTTTGCTCTGGATTTTGCTCTTGTACAAAGTGTATTTAGAGTGAAAGTTCCTCAGGGCCGGGATATGTCTCCACATTCTTCTGATTGTAATAAAACCTCTTTCCTCAGAACACCCAGTACCACAGCACCTCCAAGCCAGAGATCAGTTACTGTGCATCATCCCAGATGGATACAAGCCAGGCTGTATCCTGGAGGCTCCAGGTTTTCTCTCTGAGCAAGTTATTTGCTTGACACACTGAAATTTCATCCGAGAATTGGATTCTGATACCAAGGCACAGCTCTAAGCTCCCTGCTAAGCCATTCCTTCAAGAGAGTAGTTTATGTTACAGCTCACTACATGGCCAAAGAGCAGGTGAGGCTTCTGTGAGAAAGGCCACGCATTTTCCTACTGTATTTACCCCCAAAGCTTGATGGCAGAGTAAGGTCAATTACAACATAAAGTCAAACCCAAATCTCAGTGTAGCTTCCCTACCCCTCTGCTTTCTTGTGCAGACACAGTTTGAACTCTTGCAGTTTGAACTGAAAGACTGGTTTTTACTGGGAAGATACTCCTGCTACTTCGAACTGAAGATCAGCAGGAGGAGCAGAAAACCAGAGATAACTACAGTCAGAATTCAGTGTCACTGAGTGGGACTGAGCTTGTATGGAGCTGAGGGGATGGCAGAGCTAATGTGGAAAATATCAGGCTTTTCCAGGTGTCCACCAAGGGCTCACAGAGAATTCCTCAAGCAGCTCTTAGTGAACAGACCAGCTTGCTGAAACAGCAGCAAACTGAACAAAGTAAGTATTTCTGGAGGTACAGCTGGAACACAATAAAATAACACACAAAGACAGCCCTAACTAAACTTGACAAGGTCTAAAAATAAAAAAAACAAACTGGTACACAACTCTTCTCCAGGTCCTTCAGAGCTTCCCATTCCTGAGAAACTCCTGGGGTGTGTGAAGGACTTCCCTGTGTGATCCGCTGTGGATAATGCAGGGAGACATCCTGGCCACAGGGAGAAATCACAAACCCAAAAGGAGGAGGAAGTTCAGGGCACTGCAGAGCAGCTCATTGCTCCAGCTCTGTGCTGGGGGAGAGCACACAGGGTGGATTTGGCTCTGGTTTACAGCCAAGGACTGCCAGAGTTTATTCAACTTCAGAGAGTGGATCTTCCCTGAAATAATTCCTGGGAAAGAGCTGTTTGGACACCAGGCCACTGAACTCTTCAGAAGGTTCTCCTGGTTCGTGTTCAGCTGGTCACTGAAAGCAGCTGCATCTTTATCTTGTCCATGTTTCGGTTGCTCTCAAGATTGAGAGGAGGAGATGTGGGCAGGGACAACAGGTGGCACGGGGCTGACAGGACGTTTGGGAATCAAAACCCTCCAGTTTAGGCCCTTCCATTATTTCCAGTGGCACTTCCTGAGCACAGGCTGAACTGGAGGCACTGGAAAAATCAGCCCTGCTTCCAATTTCAGTGAAATGCAGGGGAAAAGGTAAGAGGGGAGAGGGAACTTTCCTGACACCTTTCCTAACTAAACCACGCCACAACCAAAAAAGTTGCTGCAGTCTGAAGGAGAAGGATCACAGAGAGAAAAACACTTGATTCACATCACAGAAATTGCAAGTCACAAGACAAAGGCTGGGAGGAGATAAAAGGCACAGACCCCAACTTCAGGTAACACTTTGAACTAAAGACATTCCAGGGCAAATAATTCCATGTCACATTAAAAACATGGGTGAGGGTGGGGAACACGTGGGGAACTGGATCTCTCAGAACTCCTGCCCAAAGGCCTGAGACCTCACTATCACCTTTGTCCAAAAATTTGGGTATTCACACTGAAAAAACCCCTGTTATTGACAGGTAACGTTTGTGACACCAAGTTTTTGGCAGGAGAGAATTCACTGCTCGTTAACTGGTTCCAATCAAGTCCTGCAATTCCCAGTTCTCCATCCCAAAACAGGACTGGAACACGCAGGTCACTGGAGAGTAGAAATTAGAGCACTGATAATGTGAGCAAAGACGAGTGACTGGGAACTTTCTGAAGGCTTCACGTAAAATCGATCACATGTATCCAATTAAAAACCAAGCACAAACCTTTCCCCTTAAAACAAGAACTGGAGGTTACCCTGTAAAAACCAGGACAGCGGTTTCTGAAGGAACAAGAATATTAGTGGATAAGGCAACAAAAATGACATCAGGTCCTGGAAGAAACCAAACCCCTGAGATCCGCCTCAAACAACACCTCCTCTGCAGCTTCAGCCCCCCAGAATCACAGTGCCCTTTATGGGACGAGTGGCAGCAACTGGGAAGTTTTATTCCCAGATTTGGGGGGATAAAAGGAGAGGAGGGGGAGGAAATCTTGTTTTCCTGGGGGGAAAAAAAAAAAAAAGCACAGCATGTCTAGGCTTGATTAGTGACTTTAGTGTGAAGAAAGCACAATGTCCTACCTTAGAAAAGAGCTCACTTGCAGTGACTCTGAGCTGGTGTCTCCCTCCGGTCCCGGCCCACGACAGCCCCGACTTAAATTTGGAACTGGCAGAGATCCAAGCAAATGTGCCCTGTCCAATGCCAACTCAGCCAAGGGCTGGGAATACGGGCTGTGACCTTTCCAATGGGAGGGAAGGAAGGGGAATTTAACCCCCAGATTGAACAGAGAAGTGAACTCAGAATGATACAAAACTGACCCTCTGATGATTTCAAATTATTTCAGAACATCCATAAGGACCACCGCTGCTCTTTCCATGCTCCAGATAGAAAAAGAAAAAAAAAACACAACAAAGGGCAACTTGTAAATCAGTTGTAATTCTCTGTTAGGCACTATCATGAATTTTGGGCCACACACTCACGTTTCAGTGCCCACCTTGGATGGGGGTCAGGCCAATTATCTCCCCGGGGAGGGTGGGCAGGCCCTGGCACAGGGTGCCCAGAGAAGCTGTGGCTGAACATCCCCGGGAGTGTCCCAGGCCAGGCTGGAGCAGCCCGGGACAGTGGGAGGTGTCCCTGCCCAGGGCAGGGGTGGAACTGGATGAGCTTTAATGTCCCATCCAACCCAAACCATTCTGGGATTCTATTAAATCCCCTGCCCATAAATCTCCCTCCTTCCCACCTTTACCCACTCACACGCTGCAATCCCAACCCTCCCCCTCGTAAATCCCCCACAAAAGAGGCACGATTAGAAAATGAAAACATTTGCTGTACCGGACAAACTCATACCAAATCAGGAATCACCCTGAGAACAGGGGAGTTGGCTGCGTATCTCTCCTAGCCATAGATAATAAGTTTATACACAATGATGTGTTTAATGGCAGTAACAGCAATGAACTCCGGACCGGGGAGCGCTCGGTGTCCCTGCGGACCCCAGGGGTCGCGTTCTCCCAACCTCTCCCGCATTTCCCAGACTCCCAGCCCTCGCAGGGTCTGTCTCGGGCGTTCCCCGGGCCCCTCTGTCCCGCCGTGTCCCCCCGTGTCCGCTCTGTCCCCACCTGGCCACCGCCGCCGTCACCATGGCCACCGCCGGAAGTGCCGCCCGCCCACTTCCGCCAGGTCTCCACTGACGGGCGGCTCCGCCGTGACGCCAACCGGAAGCTGCTGCGGCAGAGCCGCTGCCCTCACGGGTCAGCCCGAAATTGCCGCCCGGCCGGGAAGCGGTGCTGCCGGACAGAGGTTCCGCCACCCCGGTGTTCCCCCTCGTATGGGCCCTGCCCGCCACAGATCCCGGGATTCCAGGCTGGACGAGGCTGGACGGGACTGCAGTGGGTCACCTGGTGCTGGGCAGGGTCAGCCCAGAGCCCGTTGCACAGGATTGTGTCCCGGCAGTTCCGGAGTGGCTCCCGTGAGGGCGGCTCCACACCAGCCTGGGCAGCCTGTGCTCGGGCACTGCACAGGGGAGTTTTCCTCATGTCCAGGTGGAACTTGCATCACTTTGTGCCCGTGGCCTCTTGTGCCGCTGCTGGGTTCCATGGAGCAGAGCCTCCCTGACACACGGGGATGGGGTCCCATCTCAGCCTCCAGCCCCCCCTCCCTCAGCTTTGCCTCATAAAAAACATGCTCCAGTCCCCTCATCATCCCCACAGCCCCGGCTGGACCCGCTCCAGGAGCTCCGTGTCTGGGCAGGAACAGCCAGGGACGGGTGGAAGGGGAGGAAGGGGAAGGTGGGTTCACCCCACACCTGCAGCTGAGGGTGATTTCTGCCATCAGGCTGAAAACACAGAGATTTGGCTGTTCTGGACCAGCTGTGTCGGGCTTTCGGGGAGTCTCTGTGGAAACCAATCTGAATTCCAAACCGCATCTCTGCACCTGGCAGACTGCTGTGGTGATTACAGCCACCTGGATCCTGTCCTCTTCAGTATCTCCACATGGAAGTTTAAGATCCAGAAACACCAGAGAATCGTGGAATATCCTGAGCAGGAAGGAACCCATCAGGATCATTGAGCGCAATTCCTGTCCCTGCACAGGACAACCCCAAAATCCCACCATGGTGCTGTTGGCACAGGACCGTGAGCAACGTGTGGCTGTGAGGAACGGTGAGCGCGTTCCTGCAGAGCCCCTTTCCAAGCCATGAACAGGGGAGACCTGATTTCTCTGTTTTTCCATGAGCCCTGGGCAGAACTGGGGCCTGGCTGTGCTGCAGCTTTACATCTCCTGGCTCAGGTCCTGGCACTGATAAGGGGCAATAGAGCGTTGCCAGGCTGTGGCACAATTCTGACCAACCCTCTGGAAACCTGAGGCCCCGGTGATCCCAAAAGCCCAAAGTCCAAAGGTGTAAGGGCTGAGGAAGGCAGGGCACGTGGTTTCATCGTGGCACGGGGAGCTTCTCCACCTTTTTGTTACATTTACAGAGCCAGTCAGAAATACTGAGGTGTTTTCCAGGGACAAGGGCAGTTAATCCCCAGATGTCTCTCCCTGCAGTGAGATAAAGCACAGCTTTTTATGAACAGATCTTTGAAAGACAGTTCTATCACAAGTTTTTGTGACAACTGTGTTCTGCTCCTCTCTTACAATAAGAAAAAATACTGGCATGAACTCACAGCTTCAGTGTAAGTTTGTCATTAGTAAGGGATCAATACTTCACGAAAAAGGAGGAAAGAATTCAAGATCTTTCTAAAAGTCACATTTTGAAAGGTGTGATGGTAATAATGCACTTTTTTTTGACTTCAGGACCACTATGAAACTAAATGAAAGAATCAATAATTTTATTTACACACATCAAACTGAAAAATAAAACCCAGAAGAAGGCAGTTTATGTCGTGGCAGCCTTAGGGGGAGCTGTAGTCAGTTCAGTCTCCTGAAAGTCAGGGCTGGAAAAAGCCATTTCAGACCTTCTTTCCCACACAAGCAGGGCAGGATGAGCTGTACCCTAAAGGACATCAGTTACCTTGGGGCTGTGCCCAAGCTCCTGTGGTCACTCACCTGGGGTCTGCCAGATGTTTATTTTAACAGAGAATGGTGTGTCACCAGACCTGCAGGTCCTGGCAAAGATGATTGAAACAAAGTGTCCTGTAAGTCACACAGGTCAGATTGAAACCGCAGTTAGAGAGGGAAAATCTTCGAAATAAAGCTCAACTTTGTTGCTTTGTTTAGGATTCCCTTTTCTTAGGTTAACCCAGTGTAATTAGCAACAAATTCACCTCTGATTTAAACCTGCTGACAGACCCACCACACACTGGATGGTGGTCAGGTGACTTACTTATGTCCACATGTCTTGGTTCTCAGAAACGTTAGTGGGAAATCCATCCCAGATCCAGGACTGGTTTTATAGACCATACAAGCCCCAACTGGTAAATGTTTGTACAATCTACAGCCATGCCTCTTGTTTTTATTAGCACTCAAATCTCTCCTCTTTTCTCTCTCACTGTGTCAGGCCCCAGCTGCAAAGGGCTGGAATCCTTTTAGCATGTTAACACTTCCTTGACAAACATCCTGCTCTTCTATCACTGCCCCCTTGAAGTGCAGGAACTCTTTTTTTTGAGGAGGGGGGGGGGAAAAACCAACTCCAAACTCAGGGAAGTATTTGCACTTCTGTTTAGTGGCATCTGCTTTCCTGCAAGCATCACTGAGTACAGATCTGCAGCCTTTTTACCCCAGTCTCTAGGGCAGCAATTTTGTGCCCTAGTTCTTCTGGGCTCTTGCTTGTCACCTTCTTTTTTTTTTTCAAGGCGTGTAAGTCGTAGCTTCTTTCTGTAAGAAAAGCTTTGGTTGCTTATCCTAAGAGCAAAGATCTGGGCAGAAATCCCCACGGGGTAACAAAAACCTTCCCTGGGGAAAATATCCTTGAACTAGTTTGAACTGAGAGCTCCCAATTTCACAGCGCCTTTGGCTGGAAAATGTAAATGTTCAAAGGGCTGTGGCATGATTAAAGATCTTGTCTCAGCCTCTGATGTGAGGGTGCAGGGTCTCCTCCTCCCCTCCCTGCGCCCATGGATGGGGTTTGTAGGAGCGAATGAAAACAGATTAGGGTGGTAGGGGAAAAAAACAGGGAACTATGAAGGAAACCAGAAAGAAAGGCTTCTTGTGTTTCTTCCCCATCTCTGCCCCTGCAGATCTTTGCAGAGAGTTGTCTGTGTCCCTTCCACACAGTGGATCCAAGAAGATGGTCTTGATTTCAGCCCCATTTATAGTTCTGGTTTGGAAGTGGGCTCTGGCTCAAGGACATCAAACTCCTTCCAGAGAAGTCTTGCTGGACTCTTGGTCACTATTTCTCTCAGCTCTTGTCTCTGGGAGAATTTTGCTGGAGGTTCAGTTCATTGCAGTTCACTCGCTGGTTTTTTCCACTACCTGAGTATTATTTTTTTTTCTAGTTATTTTCTATAAGGTTTGGCTCTAGTTGTTTATAATTACTGCCTTCTCCAGACCCTGCACTGCAGCATTTCCAAGCTCAGTATGAGAACAGTGTAGACTTAGTGAAACTGCATTTCTGATGTGTGATCGTGCTGCAAATCCCCAATCCTTGCAGATAACCCAGAAGCTGGGGAAGAGGGAGAGGGAGCAATATCCTCTCCTCCTGCAGCCAGAGATCCTCAAACATACACTGCAACCATTTTACGGGAGTTGAATGCCTCCAGGGGAGATAACAATGTTTTGTCACTCACAGAAATGCCAAAGCTGAGGTACCATTTCCACAAAAAGATGTTAATTGTGGCTGCTTTAATTGCTGAGGGAACAACTCAGGCCCACTATACAGAAATATCTCCTACCTGCAGCTTCACTGCTCTTGGGATGTCCAGCCCTGTCCTTCCCTGCTGCCTTCCCTCCTTGGTTCGGAGTGGGAAAAGCAGGTGAGGGCTGAGGGCTGGGCCCCCAAGAGCTGCACATCTGCGGGGCAGAGCAGAGCCCAGCTCTCTGCAGGGTTTGGGGGGTCAGGAAGGAGTTAAATGAAAACAGAGGGAGAGGCTGTGCTATTGTTCAGGCATCCCTGGGTCCAGGGTGGCTGATCTCTATTCCCGGATCTGCCTCTGGCTTCCTGCACGACCTTGGACTGCTCACTTACCTTTTCTTTCCCTTAGCTCCCAAACTACAACATGGAAATCATTCTCTTCCTGTGGTGCTGTCTCATCCCCTGCGGGTTTCAGGGGGGCTGAGGCTGTCTTGTGATGGGAGGAGAGGAACACATTTCCACCGGAGAAATATTTAAGCAGAGGGCAGCAGTTTGTGGGCACGTTCTTGTTCCTTCAGATTCAGCGCGGGCTGTGCATATTTGAGTGATATTTGGGTTTTTTTAGTAGCAAACCTGCGGTGAAAGGCGAATGTTGGTGTCGCTGCCCAGAGCGCGGCCAGCTGCAAGGAGCCTGTTCTTCACTAGATGGTGCTTTGATCAAAGCTTTGGATATCCGCAGTTCTTTCTGCACAGAATTTCCTAATTTTTCTCCCCCAGACTCCATTCCTTCCCCTCTTCTTTCTGTGCTTTAACACCACGGGGGACCCTTAGCGATGCTGGATATCGAACCAGGCTAATCTGTGGTGCTGCAGGCTCCAGGCACCCACCAGCCCGCCGGGCTCCTGGGCTTTGGGGTTTGAAGTGTGGATCAGTTCTGCTGGGCTGTGGCAGAGAATTGAATTCTTTCCGTGTTTTCTATTCCCATAAGGAAAGGGCTTCAAAGAGCAGGTCCCCTCCCCCTCTCCGCTGGTGAAGGGCATTTAGGGAAGCTGGGGAAAAAAAAAATCCATCTCTGACAGATGCATTTATTTAACAAACCACTGCCTTTCCCTACCTTAGCAGAAGACTGGTTGGTTTTTAAAAAGGCAATTGCTGCTTTTATATCCATCTTTGTATTCAGGGGATGGTTACCTAGCCAAGGTCATTGCTGCTGAATGCCGGGATCGAGCAGGCAGCCTCCTCTTCCTTGAATGAGCCCTGATTCCAGTGGGGCTCCCCCAAGGGAAGAATGGGAATAGGTTTGGATCTGCCAGCACAAGATCTCGGCAGAGAAAGGCACAGGAACAGCCGCCCCTTTTATAGCGGCGGCAGAGGAGATGAATGAAACTGTAATCAAACATTTCCTGTGCAGACATGCACGGGGATGGGCTGGGCTGCCATCAGCCTGTTCCCAGCATCCAAATCCTGCACACGCACAGGATAACCAGGTGCTGGGCCCCTTCCACGGCTCCCTGAGGCTCTCTCCCCCCATCACACACCGGCAGCGTTGGGGTTTGTCCTGCAGCCTGGTATTCCCAGTGCCCCAGTGCCAGGCTGCTGTTCCCACTGCCTTGGTTCCAGCCTGGTATTCCCAGTGCCCCAGTGCCAGGCTGCTGTTCCCACTGCCTTGGTTCCAGCCTGGTATTCCCAGTGCCCCAGTGCCAGGCTGCTGTTCCCACTGCCTTGGTCCCAGGCTGCCTTGGACGCTGCCAGCAGCCACCCCCCGACACTCCCACCGGGGTTCCACCACGTACAGCTCCCTCCTCTTGGAATTCTACGAACATTAATGAAGGGGGCTGGGTTGCCGCTCCGACCCAGCCAGCCATGCACAGATTTATAGTCTGAGGCCAGGGGAGGTTTCACTCCTGTCCCTGGCAGCGATTCCATGTGTGTCCTGGCAAAGCCGGTGGCCGCAGCTTCCCGCTTCCTCACGTGTGGAATGTTGTGCTCGTGGAAGTGACGTCCCCAGAGCAGGGACACGATGCTGAACTGCTCAGCGACACAAAACTCCCCTCGGGACCGGGAGCTGACAGTGATTTCTCTGTCATCTCCCTGTTGTCGCCGTCCCACTGCACATACATTTTGTTCATCGTTGCTGAGATATTGCAGGGGACTAAATCCTGGCGGGAACGGAGGGTGGCAACTGGGGACAGGGCATTTCCTCACTTCTCTTCCATCTGGAGTGCCAGCCCCTCTCCCAGTCTCTCCTGGATGACAGGGAATTGCATCACTGTCGCGTGCAGATTTTATTTCTTCCCCCTCCCCTATGAAATGTGCCGGTTTTATTGTTTTCCTCCTCTGGAATTTGCCAGCGTGTCCCAAGTTATGCGGTTCTGAAATTTCAAAGCGACATACCTGCGTGGGGGAGAGAATGAGCGCTTTTCACTGTGCAAGCTGGCTCTTCCCTCCCTCCTCCCTTCTCCCCACATCCCCATGTGTTGTGGAGCCAGCTGCTCCCGGAATAGTTTGGGAATGAAATGTCACCGTTTGAAACTGGTGAGTCACACTTTGGGGAGGAGGGGAGGAGAGAATCTGAAATCTTGCCGTGTGGCAGAGCGTCTCCTGGTGAGTACTGAGAGATTTTTCAAACCACAGACTCCCTGATGATGGAGATGAGGGGCTTTGACTAGAGGCTGCTGGGTGTGTCCGCGCTGCTTTTTGCGGGAGGATCCCGAAATCCCCTGCGAACTTGGATTTTCTACCCAAACAGACCCACTGCAGCCGGATCCCGGTGCCTCCTCCCGCAGCACTGGGTCTCCTCTGTCTGACAACACACCTACAGTGACTCTCTTAATTAAGTCTCCCGCACTGCTGCGAGGTGTGTAATTACAGCGAGACCTGACTTAGGCAAACACTCAAGGGACTAACAAAAAAAAATTTCTTTACCGGAGCAAGGAGGAACAGAATTTTACTGAATAAATTTTTGGGGGATATTTTAGGGGACGTTTATTAAACAAAGTGGGTGGTAATTATTGGAGTTTCTTCTCAGTGTACTCCAAGATTAGGATGATGGTTTTGATATATTAGGCGTTAATTTAATCAGGAGTTTTTTCTTTCCAGAAGGATACTTGAGATCTTTTGTCTTTTAACAGAAATTGCTATAAAACATGTCAATTAGTGCAAATGGCAGCAATGATCTTGCAAAACGGACTATTGTTTATCAGAAGCTCAGTAGTTTTCTCTCCCTGCCCCAACCCCTGGCCAGTGATAAACTTTTTCAGTGAAAGGGTAACATTCAGAATTGCAGTTTTGGGGTGTTATAACCCCCCATTTTCACCACTTTACAAGGCAGTTCGAGCTGTGGGTACCAAGAATGGTGTCTTGTTGCTGTTGTGATTCTAATGGTGAGTCCCAAAGAGCTGTAGCAGTTCCAGGGGGACTCATTTCGGACGTTGCTGCCCCAGCTCATTGCCAGAGGTCTCAGTCCTGTACCCGAGGTGGCAGCTGGACTCTGGATAACAGCTCAGTGTCTTAATCTAAACCACCAACTACATATTTCAGGTTGCACTGCTATTCCAAACACTGCAGTGACACGGAGAGGAGAAGATGTGCCACCCTTTCTGCAGCCCCTGTTTCAGCACTAATGATCTCCAGCTGAAGGACAGGAAGAAGCTGGAAATAGTAATATCAAAAATAGTCCCCGGAGGGGCTGTCAGCCCTCGAGTCCCACCTTCAGTGCCATTCTGAGTTCATGCTGTGAGTAAAACTCCCAAATTGCTCACCAAGCTTGCAGGGAGCTTTGTGGGGATTTTGCAAGCGTAAGCCCTGGGGGGTTTGGTGCCATCTCTGTCTGTTTTATTTGGAAGACTGAGCTCAGAGCAAGATTTTATGAAGTGTGCATTTCTAGCTCAATTTGAGATGGTGTTAACTAGAAACCCACATACTCTGTCGGCACTGGGTTTGACAGAAATCATCTCTGGCTGCAGAGCCCAAAATAAAATAACCCCAGAGACAACCTTGAGAAGCCAAGTCTGTGTGCCATTCCACATGCATTTTCTCAGCAGCAAAGCCTGTTTATTCTCTAATGTGAGCAAATAAACATTGTTGCCGGGTTTTTCTTAACTCAGACTGTTTCGGTGTTTTCACACTGCACTGGGTTGATCCAGAATTGCTGCAGGAGCTCAAAGTTGCAGCAGCAACCAAGGAGTGAGCCTAAGAGCCAGGTAAGAAAAGGGAATCCCTCTGGGTACCGGCTACACCTTCAGAGTTGAAATCTGAGATATTCCAGACCAGTAACCCTTGAAGAGACGGGAATGTCAGTGGATCACGAATTCTGAGGCATAATGGCAATATTTTAGTGCTTGGTACTGTCTTGCCTCTGTTCTGGCATAGGTGTGTTCCTGACCAGGATTCCCTTTAGCAGTTTTCCTGCAGATAAGTCCCACGATAATGCTGGGAACCATCAGTGAAAATACCTACTGCCTATGGAAAAGTGGCTTGTTTCTCAGAACGGGGTTATTGTCCTTGCAAATTGAGTATCAAAAGATGAATTTGCTGAGTGTACAACCCAGCGAAGTACTGCCTGTTTCAAAGATAGGTGATGATTTCTCTAAAGTTTAATGGATTTTTGCCAAAATCAAAGGATTTTGCCTCATCACCTATAGTGGGATTTCCCAGGGGACCTGAGACAACACATCCACAGACTCTTCCCAACAGAAACAATCCAGCCTGGAAGGCCAAGATTCCACTGATTCGATTTTGGGGGGAGGTGGAAAATAGAAAAAAAGACAACTGAAATGACGTTGGACATTCATTAGCAAAGCATTGTCAGAACACAATAGAAGAGCAGAGAAAAGCCAGTCCAGATTCTGTGGTATTTCCTAAAGGGCTCCCTCTGGCACATGCCTGTTCCCTGCCAATCCTTCTGTATTGTTTTTGATAATGAATAGAAGCTGAACAGATGATTGTTGCATTGTCCACTAAGTGATTCATTTACATTAAATAGTGCTCCAAAAGTAGGCTTTGGATGGACTTTTTTAGTCACTTTGGTTATTTATTTATACAGTTTAATTACCATCTTTTGACTCTCCACTGTAATAATTATTTCCTGATTGCTTCAGCTGAATTACACGGGGTGTAACTCCTCTGAAGTCAGTGGCCCAACAAGCCCTGACATAAGAAACAGCATCTCTGCATTTCCAAAGAAGCTTCATCTTGAATGGGCACCTCTGGAAAACTGTTCCTGATTTGGGAAGGTGCTGAGGCTCTTGAGCATCGGTACATCCCTGATTCTGAAGCACAAACTTTGCTGTATAAGCCATCACAATTCCATGGATTTCCTTGTTAACCTCTCGATTCCTGCTGCTTGTCTGCACCAAGGTTCTTGATTAACCCAGGCCTTCCATTACCATTCCAGGCTTTTCTGACAGACATCAGAAGTTTGGCATTGGTGTGGTTTGGTGATGGATTGATGTGCTTGAGGGCATATTGTTAGAGAAGAACTTCAATTCAAGAAGATATTTAGCTCCAAATCCATATCCAGAGCTGCAAGACCACTTGGATTACTAATGGGTGGAGGAGACTGACACATACTGAAGCGATTTTTGGTGACTGAGGGATCTGAGGGAATCAAGACTCCAAGAAGCTGCATGACTTTGTTGATGGCTGTAGTTACATCTCAACCCCCTGATTTCCTGGTTATTCTCTGTTGCCCATTCAGTGAACAGCAGAGAGGTTCAGAGTGGGCTCTTGGTTCTGTCTGAGTGAAACAGTCTGGGGCAAAGCAGCAAAACAGCAATGGAGAGAGAGGAAGGCAACAGTCCTAACAGAGCTCAGTTGTTTGTGTAATGTGGCCTGGGTTTGAATCTCCTAGGGCAGAGCAAAGCAGCCTTTGCACTCTCTTCTGACACTTCTTCAGTTCCTTCTCCGTCCAGTTGGTAAAAGTAAAATCACCAATCCTGTGCTGAAATACAAGAAGAGAAGTTCGTGTTGAAGGGTTTATATGCCTGTACCTGTTAATATGAGGCAAAATTGACTTTTTGCATCCAGTTTCCTACCAGCTCCCAAACGAAGTGAACAGGGAGGACAGGAACACTGGTACCTCTGTAGCCTTCCAACTCTTTGCCATTTGCTCTGGCTACAGAACCCGGGCAGAAACTGCCGTGTGGCTACTTAGGGTTTAGCCTTCTGTGTGTGTGTTAAATTTGTTACCCTGCTTCAAAAACTGCCTTTTCCTGGCCTGTGATTAAAGCAAACTACCCACCCTTAGGGTGTCCCTGAGCTCCAGCCTCCTTTTGGATTACGTGGCATCTTCACAAACCCAGACGAAACTCAGCAGACCTGGAAACAACTCAGCAGCCCTCCCTCTGCATAAACCCACCAAGTGGTGCCAGGGTTTCCCCCGCTGCCTTCCACTGTAACCCTCCTGTTGCTCTCCCTGTGCCGCTGCTCTCCCAGGAGCCCGGATCACTCTGTGCTCAGTGGCAGGCAATGAAATCAAACGCTGCATTAGCAGCTCCATAATAGCTGTGCTCAGTGGAGCCCAGCTCCCTTCATTAATCCAGAAAATGAGAGTTGTTTTCGTACATTTGAGAAGCTAATTATTTAAGTGCTGGGAATTAAGGCTCATCAGATACTGGAGACTGAGTTTGGTTTGGCTTCCCAGGGGATGGGATGAGACTAAAGGAAGCTGGTTTTGCACAGGTGTGGAGTGCAGCAACTCACCAGTACTTGGAGCTGGGAGCAGCAGGGTGCAGATCCTGGTCTACCTGACACATAAAAGCCCATCTCTTTGTACAGCCCTCTTCTTCGCCTTCTCATCCAATGATTCAGAGAAATTGTGGATGCCCAGAGATGCCCAGAGAAGTTGTGGATGTCCCTTCCCTGGAAGTGTCCAAGGCCAGGTTGGACAGGAGCAACCTGGTCTACTGGAAGGTGTCCCTTTACATCAGGAGGTGGAACTGGATAATCTTTCATATTCCTTCCACTCCAACCCATTCTATGGTTCTATGATTCTTCCCATTCAAGTAGATTTTTTAAAGTCACCACTGATCAAATACCTCCGTAGTTCTTCTGTTTGTTTTTTGTTTTCAGCCAGGAAAAGGTGTGCCCCACTTGTGGTTCATTTAACCTGGATGTTTTGCAGTAAATCAATATTGCCTTGTCTCGGGTGGGTTTTTAGAGAGGGAAATAAGCTCACACCAGTTGTTCTTCTATAATCAACTATCCTTCAGCCTTTCCTTTGACCAGCATACTCAGAGAAGGGTTTAGATAGAAATGCTGCACCTTGATCTACCAAGGGACCTCCCAGTGCCTCAAGAAAGAGAAGATGAACAGGGTGAAAACCCCCCTTGTCTGTGGGAAACCACAGATGAGGCCAGATCTGCTGTTCTAAACAAAGTTTTTACAACAGAATGGCTTGCAACAGTAGATGGGTGCTTTTGACATTCTTCCCAGAAAGTGCCAGTGCATCTTTTGATGCTGTTGCCAATAACTGTAGGCCAAGGAATGGGGATGGGGTTCTGATAGTGTCACTGGAGGAATCCCCTCTTTATTACAACAGGTTGCCAAGAACAAACGTTTCATTTTTATGGAGGTGGCCAATGCCCTGTGCTGTCTTTGGAGACTGAGTGAACAGTTCTGTGTGTTCACTTAAAGCCAGATGTTCAAGTATTGTCTTGATGTAATTGACTTGACAAATAGCAGGAGCGACATTTTAGCTCCTCCATTCAAGTCAGTGGCAAAATTCCTGTTGAGTTCAGCTGGGGCCAAGATTTCATCCTGTGACAGCGCTGACGGGAAATCTAATGAACGATCTGCAGAAAAATAAGCACAGGCATTGTGTTTTTCTAGGGCTCTTTTCAACCTACGGGCCATGAATCCTTGGAGTCCTGTGCAGCACTTTGAACTGCTCTGCAAAAGATGGCAAAGACAAGGGATTTTACTGATTCCAAGGGAAAACATCAGGAGTTGAGTACCAAGTTCTAAGTCAGCTTGGTCCATTGTGTAGCCCGTGGAGGAACAGGCATCGTTCTGTCAGGATCTGTGCAGCTGAACTAATCCTTCGTCATGGAACGTTGTGGATTCAAGAAATTGCTCTGTCTCCTGTCCTAGGACTGAGCCACGTGGAAACTTCTGATCTGGCACCTACCAATGGATTGGGATGAAAGCAAGAACTTCTAGAGAAGCTGGACAGCTGGGACTAGACAATCCATCAGGTTTTGTAGCAAGGTCAGTGCTTTGTCCCTGAGATAAATGACCAGTGTTCTCCCTGCAGACCATGAGGTGTCTGAAGTGAATCAGATGAAGAGCATTGGGAATTAAAAGCAATCAGCTCCAGGCAGAACTACTCTACAGATTCTACCTGTGATATCTCCAGAGGGTTAAGCCCTGCAGGCTACAACCTGATGTGCTATAAAGACCTTGGATTAAGCAATGGCAGTACTACTTGGATGGAGGTTCATAACGTTTAAATGAGTGAGGGCTTGAGCTATTAAAAAAAAAATAATTTAAAAATAGAGTAATTTTAAAATGTTAAAAGTGTTCTTGTTAGGTTTTAATTTATTTTTCCCTGCGGGCTTCGGTAAGCTGGGTTGTTCCCTAAGTTCTTTCCTGTTAGAATGTGGGAGAATTTGTCTTTTTTAGAGTGCCTGAAAAAAATGCAGCAGAGGAACTGAGGAATTGTCATGTATTATATGTATGTTGGTAATTAGCATGGAGAGCCCTTGTGCTTTCAGGAGCAAAGAGGCTGGGTCTGGCTTTTCAGCCATGTGCACACAAAGTAACTTCCCTGTGTCTCTTAGTAGGAAATGAAAGCAGGTTTATCTCTGGAGATGTGGGTCCAGGGGAAGAAAACGTGGAATGAGTGGTGAGATCCGACATTAATCACAGGAATACCCAAGCTGTGTTTCTTCCCTCTCTACCTGGGCATCTGTTTGATTGCTCCACCAGAAGCAGGATGACACTGAAGGAGGATTATTTTATGGAAGCATATTCCTGATTTCATTTCTCAGTTCCACCAGGCATGTGCAGAGTTAAGAACTTCGCCAGGTATTCAGCCCTTGAGTGTCACCCCAGTGAGTCAGGTGAGCTCCTCAACAGCCCTCTTCAAACCCACTGCTGGAGCCAAGGCCTTCAGCCTCTCCAAGCTTAGGGCAGCTCCACTTGTAACCCAGGGTTACCTGAGGAGTCCTACCTAAATCCTGGGTGCTGCTCATACATCTGATTAAAGGGAAAGGTTCCTGTTTACCTGAGAACTAAATTGGCCATTTGAACACATATTATGCCAAAGCATGCCCAAGTGATAAAGTAACAGTTGATTCATGTCTATCCAGCGGAGTCTGGAAGTGCCACCCCGGGATGCCACGGGTTGGAGACAGTTCCTTTTCTTCTGCGTGTGAAGAACTCTGCTCCTTCCCAGCTGAGCCATCATGGAACGCAGATGACTCTCTGGAGGAAGACTTTGCTGCACATTTGCAGTATGTTTTAGCTACTATCAACATTTATATTCCACTGGCATTTGAGGGTAAGCACTAATTAGCATAATCATCAATGCTTTAAAATTAAAAATTCCTCCAAGAGACACAGGAGGGATGGAAAGTGTTTCCTTCCCCCAGAGGCAAATCCTTTCCCAAGCTATCTGCTGCACCAAAGGGTTTTCTTCTAGGAACACTCCCAAGCTGTGCCCAGGAGTAAATTAAACCACAGCAAACTTGTAAACTCCCGTGTGTGTGTGTGTGCAGCCAGCAGGCCCTGATCTGACAATTCCTACATGGGGAAAAATGTTGTCGCTGTTTTCCACTCCTATTTTGTTTTGCCTGCTGTGTCACCTTTGTTGTGTGGGCTACAACAATCAAGAAGTGTTTGTAGAGTTGGAAGTCTTTATATTTCACAGGAAAGATTCTGGTGCCTTCACAAGACAGAAAGCAAAGGCAGACACAGGTAGAGCTTGCCTCAAGCTCCCCCTGGCCTCAAAAAATCCCAAGAGACATTGTTTTCCATATGAATTTAGAGAGGATTTTACTCTGGTTCCAAAAAGATTTACAAGAGGAACCTCAGGTTGGATTTCTGACTTAAATAGACGCCTCTTTGTGGAGAATAAGATGCAAAGAACACCTTGGGGAAACGTTAAGTTTGAAAGGTAACATCCATAGTTAACTGTGGTAATTGTTCTGGAAATGGACAGAGAGAAAAAAAACCAGTATTTTGCCGAATAAAAGTCTTTTTCTTTGAGAGGGAAACGCTAAAAAATGACGGTGTTTTAAAAATGACGGTGTTTAAACTCACAATTCTTATTATTTCTGCATAAGACGCCACACCCTGCAGGGAGTAAACACGGCGACTCTGCGAGACAGGGTGGCACAGCAACCTCCACGCAAATTCCAGAGCCTGCAGGACACCGAACATACGTATTGTCTCTTTGATATCCTATTTTTTTTTTTTCAGAGAGATGGACTTAAATTTCATCGGCAGAAAA
>WEKX01009258.1:92018-197930 GCA_013390025.1 Pitta sordida | reverse complement strand
AACACAATGGCTGGGAGCGGGTCCCGGCCATCGGCTCTGGGGACGGGGGAGGGGGGGGAGCCTTTAAAAAGAAAGAAAAAGAAAGCTGCTCGTGCTGATAATCCAGTTGGAACTGGGGATTCCTGCCCCGGTGGGGCGGGAGGGGGGAAGAACTGGCTGAGCCTGGAGCGCAGGGAAGGGCAGGGGGTGGTTTGCTCTGGGAGCTGTTGGCACCTGGGAAAAATCTCTGTAAACCAGGCAAAAAAAAAAAAAAAAGGCAGGAAGAGCACTTTCCCCCACCTATCTCTTAAAAGACATCCTTGTCCACATGCGTGTTTCTGGAGGGGTTCTCTCTTGGCTGTGCGACTAATTGCTGTTTTTCCCTAGAATCAACTAGTTTTTACTTCAAAGTGACTTGGCAGATTTCTGTCAGTCGTCGCATTGGTGGCCGAGGAGGGGAAGGCAACACCTACACGGAGCAGAACTTGGGTTCTGGGACAGCGTGGATTGTGTTTGTGTTGGAGCAACCCATTGAGAACTTTCTGATCCCAGTGCTTTGCATTAAGCTGCTCAGCTTATTATTCGTAATAGAAGTAGAGCATGAAGGATGGACTTCAGGTGCCAAACCCTTTTTGTGTGCTGGGTTCGTGTTCTCAGGACAATCCAGTGTTCTCGTTTTTCGTTAAAGAGGAAAAAATGGCATCTGAGAAGANGTCGGGTCTCCCTCCCTCCTTCCCTCCTTCCCCACGGGGCAGGTGGGCCCGGGCAGCCCAGGGAAGGGGCCGCGGTTCCCGCACGCGGTGCTGGGGGGAGGGAGGAGGAAGCGCTCGGTGGCTCCGGAGCGCTGGTGGGGGGCACCGGGATGGAGGAGGAGGAAACCAGCCNGCAAAAAAAAAAAAAAAAGGCAGGAAGAGCACTTTCCCCCACCTATCTCTTAAAAGACATCCTTGTCCACATGCGTGTTTCTGGAGGGGTTCTCTCTTGGCTGTGCGACTAATTGCTGTTTTTCCCTAGAATCAACTAGTTTTTACTTCAAAGTGACTTGGCAGATTTCTGTCAGTCGTCGCATTGGTGGCCGAGGAGGGGAAGGCAACACCTACACGGAGCAGAACTTGGGTTCTGGGACAGCGTGGATTGTGTTTGTGTTGGAGCAACCCATTGAGAACTTTCTGATCCCAGTGCTTTGCATTAAGCTGCTCAGCTTATTATTCGTAATAGAAGTAGAGCATGAAGGATGGACTTCAGGTGCCAAACCCTTTTTGTGTGCTGGGTTCGTGTTCTCAGGACAATCCAGTGTTCTCGTTTTTCGTTAAAGAGGAAAAAATGGCATCTGAGAAGAAACATGTTTTAAGTGGATTTAGTTGCTCGATGGCCCTGCAAAATGTGGCCAGACTTGTTTTCAATGTCTTACAATCCCCTACAGGTCGATATTATGAACCATATTAGTCGAAATCTGGGTTTATTTAGGCTTGAGCATGTCAGAATACAGATTGGGATATAATAGGTGGTGCTTACAGCTTAAATGGAGGAAAAAATTATTCGTGTGCTGTGGAAGAAAAAATTACATGTAAGGTATGGAGATGCCTCAGACAAGCATAAAGCATGTGCTGTGTGGAAAACTGAAAATTTCATTAGCAGAATTACCTTTATTTTCCCATTATAAGTATGGAGCATCCTTTATAACCTGCATAGCAGTTGCTTTCTGCAACAGTTTTTTTCCCTCTGAAATCTAGTGGTGGGGATGTGTTCATCATTGCTTGAAAAAACAGCTGGAAATACATAATATTCCATTGTAATCAATCTGTTCTCACTTCCTCTTTGCACAGGCAGGCTCATAAAGCAGAACAGGATTGTTTCAAAATTACCTGTCAGCTCCTGGAAAACGCTGGTTTTCTTGATACATCCTAAAAATGTTTCCCCCTCCCCCCTTTTTTTTAAGCAGGTTGCCAGCGTGAAAGAAGGTGGGTTCCCAAATTCAGCCCACGTTTGGGAGTACCTGGTTACATACAGGGGAGCATTTTGGATAGCTGAATTTGGGGTTCAGTTTATGTTCGTAAGGATTGTAAGAAAGGCTATAAATGGCTGTTACGCTGCTTTACCTCTCCTGCCTATGGGCATGAGACCTTCTTCCGTGGAATTTTTCTTTACTGAAATTCCCTGTCCATATTTGTGCCTTAGAGTTTTACGTGTAAAATTCGATAGGTGGTATTTTCTTCTTGGTGGCACATTTAGAGTCTTAATAACCAGAAATAAAATCAACCAAACAGTCCATATAACTAGAAATAAATAACCAGAAAACAATCCTTTGTCCTTTAATATTTTATATATATCTAACACGTGTATATATGTTCTAGAAGCAAAGCTGTGACTGCCTGAGGGTATCTGTTTATCAGGGAAGGTTCTTGTTAATCCTAGTCATGATGAGGCTAAATTAAAGGTTTGTTAGAAGGTGCTATTCTTTCTGTTGCATGATCAAAGACAGTCACATCATACATTTATCATACATGTAGCTGATCTTTATGGGTGACGCTGGGCAGTTTCTCTGTGGTTCAGATGAATGTGGCTGTAAAAATGCCTCGGTGAGAGTCAGATGTGAGTGGTTCTGGTTCTGGAATGGTGACCATCATTCCTCTAAGGCTGTCTTAAAAAAATCCAGGGAGCAATGGGAACTGCAGGGGGCAGAAAGGGTCCGTTCTGCTGCTGTACCTCCGCTGCGTTCTGCCTTGGCAGACCATTTTAATGCTGTGCTGTTCGTTTTTAATACCTGCCTTTTCTGTGAATAAGCTTTTATGGCCTTCAGCTCGTGGTTCAGTTTGCTTTACAGCCAGTGGTTGGAGCAGAATGGCTCTACAGCTTGGTTTATAGTGGGAAGCTGCCTCCTGACTCTGTGTTTGCATTCTCAGTCAGAACCAAGAGGTATCTCTGCAGGCACTGGAATTCTGTGAGGTTTTGGGAGTGTGTTTGTTCCTGGAGTGTGGGTTGTGCTGGGGTTTGAGCTCTCATCGTGGTGCATTGTTGTATCCGCACCAAGGAGCCAGGTTGTGTCTTGCCTCATCTCACTCCATCTTGGGCAAACTGAGGTGCAGCATTTGTACAAATTGTTCTGGGTGCTGGGTTTGCCAGGGTGTGATTGTGTTGCTGGTGGTGGGACCTGAGCAGAGACAAAATCTGCCAGTCACACCCGAGAGAGGGACGGGAGAAGGGGGAGAAATCTGAAGAGTGACTCTTGAAATTGTAATTATCGTGATTAAAAGTTGGAAGCACATTCAGGGCTCAAGTTGTGGGTAAAGGGGCACAAAATTAGGGTGGACTGTGAGGATTTTGACCTGTAACTCTTGATTTTTAATTTACTGTAGTTAGGATGTGTTTAATAAGCTGATGGCAAAGCTCCTGTTTCTGTAGGTTGTGGACTTCACATTGAGTATTTTGATGTGGAAATTACCTCACACTTAATTAAGTAACACTAAATAAGAGGTCCTTAAATTTGACACCACTACCCCCCATTCAGGAGTTGTGGAGCAGACAGAGGATGCTGGAGAGACTTTTGCCAGCCCTTCGTGTCAGCTTTTTCTATTTATTCTGTAGGGTCACACTGGAAACACTTTGCTTATTCCTGTAGAATTACAGATGAGAAGAGTCTGTTTTGCAGTGCTGAATGTAGGTTTTGGTCCCCATCAGTGAGCAATTAGACATGTAGATGCTTCTTTGTCCAGTGATTGGTAAGTAATGGTTTCAGTGCTTGAAAGGCAGCTGAATTTATAATCAAATTCTGTCTTTTCCTCCAAGGTGTGTAGTCCAGTATCTCATTTCTGAATGGTTATTATTATCACTGCCCTGGAAAGGCCCTTGATGATGAAAGTAAACTGGTCATTGTGACCACAGTTGTGATATGCACAAGGCATATCTGGAATTTCAGAATGTTTGTTCAGTGCTTCAGCCAATAGATCAAAGAATAATTGCCTGTCAGGGGCTGTGCTCTCTCCCTGACAGCGGGTGTGTTCTGGCGTATTTCTTCCTGTTTGAGAGCTGCTGTTGTTTTTTTCCATTATTCTCTCTTTACGTGGACCCTCCAGACTGATGGATGGCTTCAGATATGAAGGAACATTTGCTTTAATGGGTGATGACCTTTCTCCAGGTATCCTTCTCCCTGTGAACCTGTGACTCCAGCCCTTCATTCCTTTTATTGTCTTGACAGATAATTGATTCGTAGATACTTAAACCTAAAATGACTTTGGTTCACTTCCTACCTTTCCAAGTAGAAAAAGCTTAATCATAACTTAGCAAATAAATGCTGTGTCATGTTTTCAGTAGGGAGTGTTGTGGTTCCCATTCTAAATCAGGGTGTCACGTTCCTGCTGTAATGACCTTGTATTCTGGGGGAACTTCTCATCTTGGGCCTGTTGAGGCACATCTTCTCCCTAGCAGCCTTGCCCCATGTCCCTGTCCAGGAACAGGGAAGTGTTGCTGGGCTGATTTGCTTTGTGCCATGACAGATGGGCCAGGAACCTCCCCAGGCTGTGCCACCCTCGGAGGGTCGGTGTTTGCATTGCTTCAATTAATGAGGGAATCTTAGCTTGTTTCTCTTTAACGTTTTTAGCATGTGCACCAAACTTCTGGATTACGAATCCTGTGGAGAATTTGAGAGAGGAGTCCAGGATTCAAGAAGCATGTCTCTTTTTCAGCTGTGTGCTCCACCCTGGCTGCCTGTGTGAACTGTCTGATTGACTCAGGAAGGATGTTCTTCTTTGCCATGTGCTGTGGGAACTGTCTTCTCCCTGAAAGCCCATGGGATGTGTCAAAGTCAACTGCAACCTTCATTGTTCAGGAGGTCTCCAGTATCATACCTGAACAATCGTCCTTAGTTCTGTCTAAGGAGTAAAAAGGGCCTTAGACCTGCGGAAGGTAATGTTCTGTTTCCTCCTGGTGTGAGAGGTATCCAGACATGAGGTTTTACCTCCTTGTGCGTGCGGGACCAGCCAGGCTGAGACTGCTCCACTGAGTTTGTCTCTGGCACCAAAGAATGTCAGACAAGACCTTCCTGTTGGTGCTAATCCCTATTTTATATCCTGTACATCAGTAGTTGGGCCAAAGATTAGGAATTAGCCTTGCACCGTGGGCTCAGAGGTGGTGAATGGCAAATTCTTGAGTTGTGGGATCTGAACCATCAGGACTTCTCTGTTTTTTAACATGGTTGGAGAGACAAATGAACACAGTAAATGCAGTTTTCCAGTTGCAAAGCAAGAATATGGATCTGCACATCAGCTGATGAAGGAAAAAACCAGGGTTATGCTGGACAAGAAGGCTTCTTTTTTTGTGTGCTCTTCTCAGCAGGCGGGTTTTGCTCATAGCCCAGCTGTTTGTCTGGAGCAGTTGTAGCATCTCCTTAATTTTGTCTGCAGTGAACGATTTTATTTGCTTAATGCTGAAGGCTTTTAAACTGAAATGACAGAAGTGTGAAGGTGAGCAGAGTGGAATAGCTTCGTTTGATTTACAGGACTATCTGTTGAGCTTTCTTTTAAGCCATCAAAGCTTTAAACCCCTAACAAAGGTTAGCTGATAGCCTCATTTTTGTTTCAAGCCTTAATCTGGAGCGTTAATGTGAAACCGGAGCCGCAGATTTCTTGCAAACCTTCTACTCTCCTTCTTTCATTTGAGGATTTTCTGTTTTAGTAACTAAAGTAACAAATCTATGGGTAATTGTTACTGATTGATAGTGCTGACTCCCCTTCTCCCGAATTTACTGCTCCTTGAGTCTGAGCAAAAAAAATGTGTTTTCCTTTGAGATGGGCTCTGGGGATCCTGATTCCTAACAAATGCTGTTGCAACTGTGGGTTTGACTCTCAGTAGTGACTGATTTGTTTTAAAGCAGAGAAAGATTAACTCAGTTTAAAAGCTTGTGTTTCCCACATTGAACTGATCACCCGATGGTTTCCCTGTTCATGTGGAACTGTGAATTCCTATGAATCTGTGGATTCCTATGGAGTAGCAACGGTTTCTTGTTGGCTTTTTCCTGATTTTTGTCAGGCACACCTTTCCATTTCACTTGACTTGGCAGGTACTGACAATGGTGGGGTTGGGTTTTTTAGTGTTTGTATTCCCATGGTGTTCCAAGTGTGTATTTGTAAGGTGTCTGAGGTGAGGAGATACCTGATGTACGAGCAGGAGGACATGGGTATAGTGGCACCAAGAGAGAGACAATCTAAAGGTGCCCTGTTTGTATTTCACTGGCCTTGCTAGAACTTCTTTTTTTTAAGAAGTATTCTCTTAATCGTGTAAAGAGCCACTGGTCGAGCCATTCCAGACTGTACAGAACAAGCTGCCCAGAGCAGCTCTCTCCAGTCTCTTGTTAACCTATAGACAATGGAGCAAGTGAGTGAAATGCTGTAATGACATTGGAGTTTATTCTGTTATCCTGGGCTCTGTTGTCAGCAGTGTTGGAGTGTAGGGAGGGACGTGTGTTATCCGAGAGGCCTGAGCTGGGAACCTTTCCTTAGCAGCAGCACTTCTGGAAGCAGATGGATCTGTTCTGGCTGGGTGAAAGCTCTGTCTTGGTCGTTGTATTCTCTTACATATTGATCTGGCAGTCCTTTATGTGCACTCTGCTTAATTCAAGCTAAGAACTTTGGTGCATTAGCTGGTGATAGAATCAATGTTGTGCGGAGTTACTCCATGCAAAATGACCCTGTGTTCTGTTTGCTTCAAAACACCTTTTCTCCAAGGAATGGGACAGAGCAGAGCAGCTCCAGGACAGTCTGTGGTTCACTTCAGTGCTGGGGCAGCTGCCGTGGTGCTGATCTCTCTCATTTAAGAGAAAGAATCGTTTTATCTATTTCAGGACCTGTCTGAGGATCTGAAAAGTGAACTGTTACCAGACACCAGTTGACTCAAAGTAACCTGAGATTCAGTTTATCGGTTGATAAGTGATTAGCAGCAAGCAGTCTGTCTGTCATGTTCTTTTGTGTGTGGAATACAGCTCGACTTTGTTATTTCAGTTCTTTACCTACGTGGAATGTTACTCAAGGTTTGGTTTTATTTTTCTTAATCCGTCTCAGTTCTGTGTAAAATTAACGTCAAATTCTTAATTTTTGTTCTGCCTGTCTCTGCTGCTTTTCCAAGTTGGTAAAGAGAACTTTTTCCCCCTCCTCTCATTCTTCCTTCCCTGTGTTTAATGGAGCTTGAAATTAACGTGGCTCTTCTTGTCTTCCTCTCCCATAGTATCACTGGTGATGTCAGCATATCCCTGGTGGGAAATATTTCTGTGAAGCTCTACAGTGTACTACATTTGTCATTGAACAAAAAAAAAATGGGTATTAGACAAGGTGAAACTCAAAAAAAAGAAAGAAGTGGTAACAAAAGTTGTTTTCAGCACACTTAGGGTGTAGTGTCTTTTTGATAAAAATATTGGGGCCAGTGTGAATTTTAATGTCCTGTAGCAAATTGTGTCATTAAACGTGCCAAATGTATTTAATGTCCTCCTATTCAAAGCAGTAGTGAGGAGCAGCTCAGTAACTGTGACTCTGCTTAGTGAGTCTGGAGAGAGAGCTGAGGTTTGACTGAGCTTAAGTGGTTTTGTGCCCTGAGACGGGGCACACACAGCTGAGCTCTTCTGCACAGACATGTAAATGTGTAAAATACAACTCCATAAAATCCGTGAGTGGTATTGTTAGAATTAAACCACAGAGCTCACTAATCTGCATTTCATTTCAGAGATTAATGTCTCTTTCATTAGTTTCTTAACCTGGAGTCCTGTGTTGCAGCTCTTCCCTACTCTATAAACCAAGTTTTCATCCATTCATTAATCCGTGGTTTAAAAAGCAGTATAAGCAAAAATCCCAAAGTTGCCACTACCTTTATTTTTCCTCAACACATGCAAGACCCTGCTGTAATTGGGTGTAGTTAAGTGCTGGAGGTGATGGACTGTCAAACATCCCCGTGGTACCGGGTTCCATTTGTGGGGATTGTCTCATTGTCCCTCAGTTCGTGCATCCAAGTAGCCCCTTTTAAATAGGATTTGGCTTAGGATTCATCTCACTGAATTGACTGCCAGGCCTCTTATAAGTATGTTTTGCTTCTGTTTTTAAAGGGCTTTTGTTTTTGCGTCAAGTACAGGCTTGAATTACTTCAGTGTTTATCAGCATGAGGGGAGAAAACAGCAGCTTATAACCTTTATTTTTGCCTCCCCTGTGCCAATTTCTCTTTAAAAAAGTATCTTCCCCTCCTCGTATCTTTGTACAACCTCGTGTTATTTCATGAAGTTTGTCTAATTATAAGTTGCTCTCCTGTGCAGTCAGACTTACTATTGCATTGCAAGTGAGATTTTAAGGGACCTTTTGGTGAATATCCTTGGTAAATAAAGGTAAGATTTATTGCCCAGCAGATGCATGACAAGGCTGGTGAGTGCAGACAGCTGAGATAGCTGAGGGATTTCAGTACCTCATTTGTGTTAGGTGAGCTTTTGTGACCCTGTGCCCTCCAGGGACAAATGCAGAATTTGTCTGAAGGTTTCATGTTTTTCTTTGCTGTGCTTCATTATCTTCATATTAGTGCCCAGTTTTGTTGTTCACTGGATCACTCTCCTGTTGGCAGGTGGTGACCAGGATGAAATTCTCATTCCCTCTCGTTTTCTGTGCTTTGCTGGCTTCTCCCGTGCTCTCTTAGCCAGCAGCCCCTCCCAGAAGGTTATTGTTGGATACCTTTGTCTGGGTGACCAAAGAACTGAGAGTTCATTCCTGACTGTTTTGTGGTTTTGGTTGTGGGATGATCCTGGTGGTGATGTGGAGAACAGAATGAGGAAAGCAGTGAAAATAGTTTCAAGAGTTCCCGCAGCTCTGTGTGTAAAGAGGAACAAGACTCCGCTGGGGCTGTTCTCTAAAGGAATTAATCTTAAAATGATGCTGCACAAAGTGGACCTTCCTGCCCTTCTTGATGTGTTTCCTTGTCACACAGTAATTCTGCTTCTTAGAACTTTTCTTGATATGGATGTTCCAGAGTTGCCCCAATACATTCTGTTTCTTTGTGATTTTTCTGCATTGATTCAGGCCCTGGAATTAACTGAAACTTGCACTGCACAAGAGTTGCTCCCAACCACTTGTTTGCTCATTGAAGGGGCCTAAATCACAGAGATACATGGAGTGGTACCAAAGTTCATAATTACACAGAGCAGATCATTGGAAATCTGTGGAACAGTGTCAAGTGTGAAAAAATATACCTGGAGCATTAGAGAAATTACTTTGTGATACTGAGTGAGTCTTCATCCGTGCAGTTAAGTATGTTACAAAAACGAAATGAGGAGAGAGATCCTGGTGTGTCTGAGATCACAGAGACATCTCATCATTGAAATGCAGGTTTTCAGGCCCTTTTTGAAATGTTTTGGGCAGTAGGAGGTGAGGTATTTTTGTCCATCTTAGGCCAGGTACTGCAGGAAAATAGGATTCCAGCTTAGCAGTAAGTTGAAGAATTACTTTATTTAGCATAAAGCAACAATTTAACTCTGTAAGCACGTTGTAGGCTGAAGCTGTTTTGCAGACAAGTTGTTTTATGCAGTGGTAAAAAGAACACCAGAAAAGGATATTAAGGAGAAGAAGACAAATTGCAAATAAGTCAATAAATTTTAAAAGCTTGAATTGAAATATAAAAAGGAGTTATAGATGTGGGTCGTAGAGAGACAAAAGTACATGATGGAGTTGGGAAATGGTCTGGGTGACAAGAATGCCGTTGAGACACAGGACAGGCAATATTTGATTTATGAGAGGAGAGAAAGATATGTGACATTTGGACCTTTTCTGGCCATTTACCACCAAAGGCTGAGCGAGGACGGTGAAACCCAGCTCTTCAAGTGTGGCTGTAATTGTCTTTCCTTGCACTCTAAGGAATTTCCAGCTCTGGGCTGCACGTTCTTGCTGCTGCAGCATTTGCTGTGTCATGTTGGTGTGACTGTGCCATGAACTAGAAAGAACAGATCAAGATGAAACCGTATTTATTTTTTTCTCCCGTTACTAATGTTTCACCTTAACCGGCTCTGTGTTCCGTGTCAAGGTGGGGCTGATCAAAGAGCTGGAGGGGAGGAGTATCTGGGTGGTGGGAGAGCACCTGAGCAATGTCACTTTGGGTAATAACTGCTGCCATCCTCAGACTGTGTGAGTGTTCTTCTCATACTCGTGGCTTCTTCTCTAAGGTGTTCCTCAGGCTGCCAGCACCTGAACAAGAGGACATGGCCTTGAGCTACTCCCGGGCAGGTTTAGAGTGGAAATTGGGAAGAGATTTTTCAGAGTGGAATGGGCTGCCCAGGGAGGTGGTGGAGTTGCCATCCCTGGAGGTGTTTAAGAAAAGACTGGATGAGGAACTGTGACATGGTCTAGATAATGGGTGATGGGACAGGAAAAAAAAAAGATGATGTCACGACCCTGAGATGGGCTGGGGTGGACAGAGTGTGGTGCCCATGGCTCCAGGGTTGTGGGTTCCATCCCTGTGTGGGTGTTCGCTTGGGAGTTGGACTCGATGATCCTCGTGGATCCCTTCCAGCTCAGATTGTTCTGTGGTTCAGTGTCGTACTGAGTCCATCCCAAAGGTTCTGTGGAGGAATCTCTGCTCCTGCTGCAGTTGAGTGGTTGTACCTGCTTTATGCAGGTGGTGCTCTGGTGTTGAGTCTGGTATGTGAAACTTGTCTTGTGTCTGCAATTGTAGGAACTTATTCCTGAGTGTGCAAACAACTTTATTCTACTCTGGTTTCCTTGTGAAAAATAGATGAATGAGAGAGTGTAGAATGCCTGGAATCCGTGATCCGCTACTACAGCAAATCCACTTTGCATATTACATTTAATTGAATGAAATGAATGGTGTTTTTCTAACTAATCAAGTTACGAGCCGCTCATGTCCCCCTTTAAACCGTCCCGTCTCTAACTTGAAAGTTTCCCATCTTTTATAAGCAAACTCCGGTAAGACGACGTTACTTTTTTTGTTGGTTCAAAGCACGTGGTCGTGGGGCAGGTGCTCCTGCTGCCCGTAGCTGAGGGTGCCGGGATAACGGGAGTGTAAATGATCTCTCTCTGCTGCTGGTTTTGCTGTGTCCCCCTCCCTGGTGCTGTTCCGGGCTGTGCCAGCTGGCCGAGCCCCGGGGGCCGCTGTGCCAGATGGAGACAGCAGCGCTCCAGTGAAAGCCAAACGGGCTTCCCGGGGTCGTGCAGAGGTGCTGCCCCTCAGCCCCGCAGGGATCCCCCAGGCAGCCGCTGCTCCTGGGAATCACTTATTCCTGTACTGGTGCAGCCATGGGAAGGACTGTGATGGGGCATCTGTGCGGCTGGGTTTGTTTTGTTTTTGTTTGGAGTAGATTGATGATATAGTATTCAGCTTTTTGAATTTGTAGCATCTCCTTTTCTCTAGTTTTACGCTTCTGTATCTGTGAAATGTTAAATTTCATAGCTTGTGCAGATGCTCGGTGTTAAGACAGATTTTTTTTCAATTTGATTAAGTGTGATGGTTGCTGGTATGTTGAACTTTTTTTTTCCCCTGACTACCGAAAAATGCTGTTATCCATAAGATACCCAGACAAGGAGAAGATTGTTAATGCTGATATTTTTATATTTCTTTTATTGCAATGAAACAAAACCCCAAGCCCTTAATTTTACTGCCCAAAATGACAACTTTAAATATGCTCAAAATGAAAGATTGCAGGAGTTCTCATCCCTTCACTTGGGGTGATGACTTTATAATTTTTACTGCAGGAAATCTATCTCTGGGAATACCAGTAAAATCAGTTGTTGATATTACTGCATTATATTCATCTCTAGCTGGCTTTGAAGGAACATACTTAGAGTAGAATAACCTCATCTGCAGAAGAAGTACCCCACAAAAGCTGAGTGTCTGAATATTTCCATCTTATGAAGATGGGGGACAGTAACTGGGTGAAATTCCTGAAAGAATCAGATTCCCTGATGGCTGCTCACAGAGATTGTCCAGAGAAGCTGAGACACAGACACCAGCTCACCCCGTGTTCCCTCACTCTCTTGACCCGGCAGACTTTGTTCTCGTTGCCCCATTAATGCAGCTCACCCTTCTAATCCAGCAGCCCAAAATAGCTGCCGAGCCTGGATTTTACTCCCTTGGCATTTACTGCACAGGTAGTTGCTCTGACACCCCCCCCCTCCCCTGAACTGTAGCTGAAAAACTCACCCAGCTGAGGCACATGAGCTTGTTTTGGGCAGGTATTTCAAGTGTCTTTTTGAGACAAAACTCCCCCCCATCAACCTCTAGAGCTGTATGGATACCAGTGGGAATAGGCAAGGAAGGATGTGCCCCAGTGATTGTCTGTGCTGGAGGAGTGAACTGGAAGGAGAAGGGAGCACAGCAAGCAGTGGTTATCATATTCCAGCCTAAATGGTATTTATCTCTGATTTTTAAGACAGAATGCTGGTGTTTTAATGATCTCATAGGAAATGACACAGGTCATCATTATGTCTTGTATCAGAAAAGGGCAGGTGATTTAAGGCTGTCTGTCATGAAAGATACACCAACTTGAGTAGAAATGTATGGAGAGAAATATTACAAGTTTTAGATGCATTTCCCTGTTTTCTTTGCAAAATAGATTTTTTTTCAAGCTGACCATCAGTACAGGAACTGTTTCTATTCAGTGCGTGCTTCTCTTTGCTACACAACATTTTTGCTGCCTTTTTGCCTGGAGAAGCTTGGAATCTCAGGGAATTGGAGGTAATTTCCTAGCAAGATAGATGACTTGTAATAGCTTTCTTATAAAATTCTCAACACATTGTCCTTGTCCTCTTAGTTCTCTCTCATGCTGTTGTATTTGAGACGTTGCAGGTGTGTTGTATCTACTTACAGGTATTTGAAATAAAGGTTTTGAAGGAAATGGTGAAATCTTTCTTTTGTCATGCAGAAATCTCTGTTCCGTGGAAACCCTTGCCAAGTGTGGTGCCTGCTGGACTGTTCCTGTCGCTTTAAATACTCTTATATCCAGCAACTACTCATAGTTAGTGATTTAATTTTCATTCTTTTTTTCTTTGGAGAGGTGAGATGCCTTTGTGCTGGTCTTCCTCAGTGCTGAACCCTTTAACCTCACCTATTCATGGGCTTCAACTCAGCACTGCTTAACTTTCTCGCAGTATTTCCTTCAAGTAGAGCACACAGCATGTGAAGTCAGCTCTATTAGCATTAATATACATTTCTTCTGGTTCATGAAGCAAAGTAAAGTTGCATTAGAGTTGAAGCTGATGATTCGTGGAATCTCAGAATTGTTTATTGGAAAAAATTGTAGAAACCACATCAAAGAAGTCCTGCTTTATAGTCAAGTCAATTCTGCAGAGCAGAAGAAGGTCTAAGCATGGTGAGTGTTCAAGCAGGAGGGAGATTCCACCAGGTTTCCTTCAGCTTTGTGTCCTCCTTCACTTCCCTCTGCAGATTTGGGTTTAGGAAGTTGTGGTGAAGAGCTTTTGTTTTCGGGTTTCTTTTGGTCATGACTGTGAATCTACTTGTTGGTGGAGATGGTTTTGATGGGAGGTCATCTCTGAGCTCCCAGTGAGGCCAGAGCTGGATTTGAACCTGCCCTGTAACACACAGGTTCTGCAGAACACACAAAATACAACCAACTCTGTGACTCTTGAGGGATGTCCTGGGTTGAACGTCATTGCTTTATTCTACAATTTGCGCCAGGCTTTCAGAGCAGCTCATTTCACATCAGCTTGATTTGACTGGATACATCAGTGTTTTAGCAGGAGGGATCTGATGATCTCTGTGGTCTTTTCCAGCCTTACTAATTCTGTGATTCTGTGGTGGGTTGTTTCCTGATTCTTGTTCTGTATCTGTTCTTTGGAGCACATCCTCCATCACAGGCCGTACCTTGTTTGCAATATCTGCTTATTTTTTTCTTCCATACCATGAGTTTTCCTTCATATTCCTACGTTCTCCAGCCATACAGTGCCTTTCCCCCAGAAATTATCTGTTTGTTTACAGTTTAGACAAATGCCTGCATTTCTGTGCTCTTAATTCCTTACTGTGAGCCCACCCTTTCGAGGCTGAGCAGGGAGCACAACTCCTCACGCAGAGTCTGAGCAGCCTGTCCCTGGTGCCAAGGTTGTAAGTGTTAATCTTGCTGCAGACTGGGGTGATAATTCACTGCTGTCACAGCAACACATGCTGGAAGTTGCTTCTTGCCAGATTTGTTGGCTATATGCTACACTGGAGAAAATTATTTCAAGAGTCTCATTGCATAGCCAGATGCTGTAGAACTTGTGCAATCAACCTCCCCTCCCCCCCTTTTTTATGACTGTTCTGACTTCAGGGAGGAAAAACTATTGTAGAGTGAAACACGTTCCTGTGTAACACCAGTAAAGAGGTGGAGGAACTTGTGAGTGTGGCCGATTCTCCTGGTTTTTCTTGTAGGCAAGTTCTGTGTTGTGTTCAGGATAAAAAGGAAGAAAGTCTTTCAAGGTAGGGTGAGAGGAATTTCAAAAGGGATTGAGCAGTGTCTCCCTTGCTGTTCCAGTTGTGTTCTCTGCCATAGGTGAGTGTTGTGCAAGGTTTGTGTTTCCTTTGAGAACATGAGCTGAGGTGACTGAGGTTGGCTTGATTGTGAAGAATTGTAACTTCTGCCATCTGTGTCCTTAGGATCTTCCAAAAGCAGGAGAAACTCTGGATATCAGCTTAGAGATGTTTAATTACAATTTCTTGAGCTAGGTTAGGTGCTTAGACATTCTCACCTGGAATTTTAATTGCGTGCTGCTCCTGATGTCCAGGGGTGCATCCCCTGTGCCTGGACTTTGTGGATGTGTCTTACAAACCCTTTGTTATTTGGGCTCACTGGAAGATGATTCTGTAAATGTGTTAAATGGTCACACCTGTCCCTTGAGGGGCTTCTAAGCCTTTGACATCAGTAGCTGTTCTGTGTCTCAGATGTCATGGAGCTCACAAAAAGAAAATAGGTGGGTTTTTGGTACAGGATCCAGTCCCCCAGAACAACTTAACATTTGTCCTCACATATGTGCTGCAGAAAATGGCAAGTTATTCAGGTTTTTCACAAGCTATCCCTTACATCTTGTGCATGGTGGTGTCTGATTTCCAGAGATTCACTGATTGTGTAGCCAGACAAACTTGTTAACACTCTTTCCACAGCGTATTTCCAGCATAAATCCCATAACGTCCAGTGACTGGGCATGGCAGCACCAATAACTTTATTCTCTGGTATTTTAAGAGAAGTTCCCATAGAATTATGTTATTATCAATGTGTCCCCATAGGTCAAAATCCAGGCAGAAATGGGGTGTTGGATTTTGCTCTGATATAACCAAAACCTTTTCTGTCATGCAGATCACCTGTTTGCTTGGAGGGAAAGATTTTCAGCAATCTCGGGTGCTGTCAAGGCCTGAGAAAGTGCTCTCAGATGCTTTTTAGTCCTGCTGTTAAAGTGTAAAGACCGTGTATTTGTCCCAAAAACTCTGCCCATGTTTACAACCACAGAGACAAAACAAGAAATCAAGGCTAGAAATCTGCATTGGATGTTTTCGCTCTGCTCCATGTGAGATTACTGGTGGTTTGCAATTGTAATGCTTTCCTCAAGAATCCCCTGGTTTTGCTTCAAGCTCTTAACTGGTTTTTCAAGTGCAGTGTGCCAAGGTAGTTCTGGTTTTTGCTCAGATAAAAGACTTAATAATTCACTTTTCTACCTCACTCCCATGTTTTCCCATGTGCCCCATCCCAGTGCTGTGGTTTGTGTGGATGTTTTAGCTTTTCATTTTTCCATGTACAGGGGTTTTAAGAGCCCAGACAACTTGTCCTGCTGCCGGGGAGCCTGCACAGCTCCTGGGAGCTGAGGAGAGAGAGCTTTAATTCTCCCTTGTGTTTCTGGCCTCCACTGCCACCTCTGAATGGTTTGAGACTCAATCTGTACATTACAGATGTTGAATTTATTCTCGGTCCTATTTCTGTGAGTGCAGGAGCAGGGATTTGTTTAGAACAAATTGCCAGATGATTTCTCTGTTCTTACCAACATTCAGATTGTTCTGTGGTTATTTTTAATAGCAAATACAATGTCTTTTTTTTTTTTTTTTTTCCTTTTTAGCAATGCCAAGCATGCACAAATGTCTGCTGTTGTGTTAACTTTGGTGAGGGAGCTGGAGCTTTTATGAGCTGTTGTATCCCAGCTAATGTTTTCCCTAAGCTAAGGGTTGGTAAGTCTGTCTTGGTTTTGGAAACGGGGTCAAATCAGATGAATGGAAGAGCATGCAAAAGTCTGTGTCTCATCTGCTAAAGAATATTTGTTAGTTTGCTGGGAGCAACAAATAATTAAAAGTTTCTGAAAACTCTTACTGTTCATGGGGAAGAACAAGGAAAAGACCTTGCTTCTCTCTTTCCCAGTGAGGTTGCAGTTTCAGATCAAGTCTCCCTCCTCCCAAACCCAGTTGTTCAGCTGGGAGACAAGAAGTGTTCAGCTCCTCTGTTTGCTTGAACTGATTGATTTCAGACCTCAGTCATTTATAGCTTTTGTGGAATCCCACCTTTTGATGAGGTTTCCCTGGTGGAATGCAATGTGGGAACTTGGGAGATTGCATCAGATGGATTCCTGCTTAAGGGGAAGCTGGGGATTCCAGCAGACCAGCCACGATCATTTGGGCACAGAACTGAAATCTGGGAGGGAAGGCAGAACCCACAGAGCCCTTGCTGCCATCTGAGCTTTGGTTTGTTCAGATTTGTCTGTAGTTCACTCATCTGTTGGTATGAATTATTACCTTCTAGCACAAGAACTTTGCAGTTTATATGTGGAAAGGAAGTAAACTGAAAATAATGAGATGGAACCCCGTAAAATACCTAATACAGAGTGAGGGAATGTACAAGAGCTGGAGGCAAAGCCTCTTTATTTTGGTTGGGGAGATGAGGGAAGAGCATTTCCAATGTGCTGGTGGTTCAGAACTGCCCTGGTGTGTGAGGAGTGAGGATATCCAGGGAATCAAGTAATACATAATCAGATACTGAGGCAGCAGAGAACGGTGCAGAGTGGGAGTTATCAGGTGTGAGTTACCCCTCTGTGCCTCAGGGATGAAGTGGCATTTGGGGTTGATTCTGTCACAGTGGGGGTTGCTGGTACAGCCGATGCTGCCCACCCCAGCAGTACATGATTGTTAACACAGGCTTTGGCACAGTTTGGCCAAGTTTGATTTCCCTGAAGGACATTGAAAAGTCAGCAGGAATTACTGTGCAGACCCAGCTCCCCACGTGGTGCTTTCCTGTGGATGGACCTTCTTGCTTTTTTCATCTTTCTTTTTTAATGTATGTGTTGAGATTCATATTTATAACCAATAAATGAAGGAAACTTTTTCTACCAGTGTGAAAATCAAAACTCTCTCACTTTGCTGCAGTTGTATGTAAGATTTCTTGATTGTACCAATACTCCCTAATCTTGGAGAGAACCTTGAATTAAGGTTATATGGGCTGATGGGAAGCCAGTTGGAAATCAAACCTTTTTTCTTCAACTGGAAAACCAAATGAGTATATCCTTAAGTCCCTCAAAGGCACTGCTCATGGCATCTAATGTCTGTTAATCATTTTTTAGGAGAAATTACAGAAACACTGCTCAATACTTTTCTAATGGTTGGGTTTTTTTGAAGCGTAGATTTATGTCAAGGAGCACTGGGGTATATTTGAATAAAACACAGAGCAATAAAACCGTAATTGTAATTCATGTATGATCAACAAACAAAGCATTAATTTTATTAGTTTTGCCAGCAGTCTGTGTGTTTGAAGTATGTGGTTGGTTCTTTGCTCAGCCTGTGCTTCTTATTAAACTTTGTGCTGTTCTCTCATTGATTTGGTGTTTTACATTCAGATGTACGTGTAGGTAAATAATTAAAACCAGTCCAAACATGTATGTAAAGGCTGATTAGTCGTTACTTATGGTAAAGTTTTCTCCTTCTGTCTTAACCATAAAAGAAGAAAAGTGTCCCTCAGGTTGTTGCAGTCAGTCTGTGCTCAGTTACTGAGTTCTGCTCCACTGCACAGTCACTGGTGTGTTGTACTGGAGTTAATCACACAGAGACTTCATCTATTGTTTCACTAAAACCCCAAATAATTACTGTAAATGGTTAGAAAATTTATTCCCTTTCAGTCCCAGTGGCTCATGGAAAGCTGCTCTTGAACTTTGTTTCATAATGTGAGAGAGCAGAGCTGTATGATGTTTATAATATATATAAATTTGGTATAAATACCAAAATGTTTTGGTATTAAGAAGCCTGTGAAAACACTGATTTATTTATTTTTTTGTGTTGTTGCTGTTGGGCAGAGCTCAGGGGTTGGGTGAGCTTGTTGGGTTTTTGGTTTTTTTGGCCAATTATAGTGTATTTCCAGATGCTAACTTGTGAAAGTCTCAGTTTGAATTTTGAGGTTTTAATACTTTATTGCAGAATATAATTGTGGTTAATTTTTTTTTTTTAACTTTAATTAGGGGGGTTTGTGTGTATATATGTTAAAAAAACCCCACGCACATATGGTCATTGGTAATTTGCTTAACCTTGGGCAGGAAAAGTGGAGAGTGGTAATATGAGATGCCTCAAGGTGTGTGGCGTCCAGTAAATACAGAATCTGTTCTTTCTCTGCCTTTTTAAGGCTCAGGGTCACTAATTTAACGATCAATTCAAGAGGCTTCAAGCACTGCTGTGTTTTGTCACAGCAGCCCAGTTAGGCCACATACATGGGGGTTTTTTTTCCTCTTTATACTTGTTGGTCATTTCTTCGGGTGTTCGCGTCTCATTCCCTGATTTAAAAGAGGAATTTAGCTGTTAAAAACCAGTTTGTTCCACCGGTGCATGTTCCAATTTTCATCAGTGTCTCTCTTCCAATTGGGAGTCCTCACATCTATGATTTTTGCTTTCCAAGTAGATTATTTAAATCACGTTATTATATCTATACAATTGAAGTTTTCCGTGTCCTGCTTCCCACAGAAATGTGTGTTCACCCGACTTCTCTCACGCTCTGATAAATTGTATCTGAGTAATTCTTGTTCTGAAAGCCATCTTGCAGCTTTGCTGTACAGGTGCCCTTTTGCTGAATGAAACACTACTTATCATAATTATTAGTGTTAATGGAGGTGCTGTGGGCCTGGTATTTGCTCATGTCAGGTGGAATGTCAGCTCTGCCTTCTTGTGCCTGACAAATGTGACAGAACTGTGGCTCTGACTGGCGTGTCCCAGTGAATCACTTATTTTCCCAATAAACTATTCTTGTGTTAAGGCGCTATTCTTGATTTGAAAAATTGCAGTGGCTTCTTGGACCTCATTATGTGTTCAATGTCAGGAGTGTGTAAATTATATTCTGGATCCATCCTTGCAGGAAATTAAGATTAAAATTCCCTTTTCTTTCTTCTAAGTAGAATGGTTGCACTTTTTAAAAACACACGTGTGTGTATACATGTACATAAAACTGTATTTCACTTTAAAATGAAGATTCACATATATGGGATAGTTCTACTAAAGATGAAGTGTCCCTTGGGCCATTAAAGGAAAAGGGAGATACGAATGCAGTGGGCTGAGCTTTGGATCTCAGAATTCCTCACATGCACTGGAGTTGTATTTTCCCTCTTTCTTCACAACATTCTTATCCCGTCCATTATGTGTTTTTCTCCTGTTGCTTTGTAGCATCGTAATTTGACCTGTTTCTGGCAAAACTGTAGTGATGAATTTGCTGTGCAAAAAAACCTCTGGAGCATTAATAGATTTGATAAATCTTTTCTTCATGGGTTTTACCTGGGAATGCTGAACTGGCAAGTCTTAATGCAGATTTTTATTTAAACACATGTAGGTAGCACCATCCCCCTGTTTCCCTCATCAGTTACGTTGCCATCACTTGATTATCAGAAATGGGGTATCAGGAAATCCTGCTCTGATGAGGTTTTTTGACACGGTTAGTTTCAATTATTTCATTAGTGAGAAAGAAGTGCCTGGGCACAGATTCACAGGACTGATGAAAAGCACTTGAACTTGCCTGGAAAGTTCCTGAAAAACGTCCCCCCTCTTAGAGAATCTTTTCTCTGTATTCTTAATTTCTCTGTGGTTAATCAAAGAATAACTGAAGAACTTTATTAACTTCGACAGGCAAATTGTCTTCTCCATCAAATTACTGTTCCAGCTCTCTGGCAGTGGACAAAATTAAATCTTTAATAGAAATCTAAATGTCCTCACAAAAAGAGAGGTGGAACACGTTGTGTATTATATAGCATGTCACATTTTCTGCCTTACAGGGCACAGATGTAAGAACTTGCAGAGCACCTGGAAGGTGAGGGAGTTGTGTTTGAATATTTCACTGCTCTGAGCTGTGGAAGGGCAGGAGTTCAACCTGCTGAAGGGGAATCCATTTGCCTTTCTTTTTAAAACCAAGCCTTTGTCGCTAAGATTTACGGGCAGTTTTTAGTTTAGATTAAATTTTAAGATATTCTTCAATGTGTTTAAGCATTTTTCCTTGTTTTCTTGTAATTTGGCTTCTCATGTTTTAGTTTAAGGAGCGTGTTGTGAGAATGTGAAGTACATATCACTTCTGGAGTGGTGTCAGGAAGATGCACCGTGGAATGAAACAGTGACATTGTGTCAAAGGTGTTCTGTCCTGAGGGTTCCTGTTCTGCAGAACTCTGGGTGGTTTCAAGAGCTGGAATAGTTTAAGGATTTGAGTTGGTTAAGTTCAGCTTTTCAATTACTTCAGCAAGAGCTGGTCTCCTTTTGGAAGGGTCACTCACAATTGTGTGGAGCTGGGAACCAAAAATTGTTCTTGGAACTCTCCAATTACTGTGTGAGATGGGTCTTTTGTGGGGTAAAGTGTCGATGAGTTGTTCTGCGGTTTGGTTTGTTTAGGGGGTTGGTTTTTTTTACTTTTCACACCCTCTTGAAGTATCTACAGAGTGACTCAGTATTTGCTGTATTTGGTGGCATGAAGGCAAAGGGGGTTTTATCTCCCCAGGATTGGGCAGCACTTCACCTAAATTGAAATTTTCTTTTTCAGTCTTTCACATTTTAGGCTTTAGAATTTTATGAAGCCTGCTCAATTCAGAAAGAAACTGATGTTTTCACATCCATGTTGTATGACTCCTACATGATGCTTTCATGCTTTATATGAAGGAAGGAGGGCCTGGTTTAGGTCCTGAAAGGGGAGATATCTGCACTTAATTGGGGTTTGACTCTTTCTTCTGCAGCCCTTCCAACACCTCCCCTCGGAGCAGCAGAGGGTGGGTGAGACAGGCTTCTCCTCAGACCGTGGCAAAAGCTGTGGTGCCTTGGGTTTGTTTTATTTCCTCCTTTAAGGAGAAAGGAAAACAGTGAGACAGATCTGTTGTTGATATTATGGAACAGACCTTCGCTGTAATTAACAGCCTGAGAGTCTCTGCTTGCTTTTCTTATCCCAGGGTTGTGAAACCTCGGTGTCCTGCTGGGATTTCTTTTTGGAATGCAGAGGTGTGTTCGAGCTAAAAGATGTGTTTTGCCTGACGAGCTTTCCCAGCCTCTGAGCCCAGCTGCATTTGTTTTGTCCTTACCAATTTTTATATCTGTGCTTTAAATTAAACCAAAGCTTTCTGCATTAAATGAGAAACCAAGCCCAGTGTCCATAAATGAAACTGGACACTGTAATTCCCTAATTTTTGTTTTCAGTGGGCAGCACTGTGTAATCGAGCAGCCTGCTGAAAGGGAGATGTGGGAATGTGTCATGTTGGTGGGACTGAGTGGTGCTGAACTCAAGAGGGAATACCTGTGTTAAGGGTTTAGCACCTCCCCTGGTAACCACAGAGTGGAGAGAGCAGGGTCTGGCTGCTCAGCACAGAATGTTCTGGTCAGATCTTGGGATCTTTGGCTGTAGGTGATGATGAATCTCAGCAACTTGTAGCCCTTCGAAGTCTCCTGATGGGTTAATTTTCAGGGTTGCTGCAGTGTTGCAGCTGCCTCTGAAGTTGAAAACAGTTCCAAGTACTCCAATTCTCTGAAATCCAGCCATGTATTTTTCCAATTTGATCCAAGTTATGAATGAACAGAATCGATGTTAGAAGGTGAAACATGAAATAGAAACTCTGTTTCAAAATAGTCATGAATCATTGTTTACAAGTCTACAACAGTGATGCTGGAACTGTTGTGCAAGTTTGTTCCTCATGTATTTGTGGAAAATAATGTTTTTGTTCTGAATTTACGCTGAATATAAACATTTTTGATCTATTACTGATCAAATATACAATGCTCTGGCCCTTGGCTCTTGGGTTCCAGCAGCAATTGAAAAAAACCCCAAACCCACAGCAGCAGGAATAAAACCAGCACCAGCTCCTCTCCTGCTTGTTGTTGGCAGCAGCCAGAGGTGGCTCAGGGGGAATATTGGGATCTCTTTGCTGGGGAGGAATTGCGCTGCAATGGGGCTCCAGACCTTTTTTCCCCCTTTACACAAATCTCAGTGGACAGATTTAGGGCCTGGATGTCAGCTCTGTTCACTTGTAGGTTTTCCTCATGTTTATTAAACTGTGACTGATCGGAATCACAGTGAATTTTCTGGAGTCAAAATTCCTGATGATGACACCTCAAAAGGACACAAATAATTCCTGAATTTCCTGACCCCTGATCTTGAGAGGCAGCAACGTTTTACCAGTGCCCTCCTCTCAGCTCACCCCTCTGGGGGGGAGTGAACTGCACTTGTTTTGCAAAACATGTTCTAAATAGAACATGAAGTGTTAAAACAGAAGAGTTGGCTCTACGTTCTGTGAAGAAAGACAGAAGCTCTTTCCTCAGAGTCTATCGCCCACTTTCCTACACACTTTGTGATTAACAATTATTCTGTAGGACTCCAGCAATTAACTAATTCTAAAAGGACTAAATGTCTGCAATAAAAAGAATTATTTCCAGTTGTTTTTTTCTGAAGATGCTTTCACTCATCTTACCAGTTTTAACGTGAGAATTCAAAGCTCCTTTTCTCTTCCAGAACACGTTTTATGTTCATACTATTTTCATGTTTTTCCTGTACTGACCTGCCTGTCTTTAGAGCTCAGAATATCCAACTGTCTCACAGGCACCATGAGAGGACTGGAACAAATCTTCAGCTCCTACTGGATAAAGAGGAAATTTTATTCTTATTACAAGAGAAGAGTTTGGTTTGTTTGCCCTGTTTATTAAATTGCCATTGCTGAACCCTGCAGTGGTGAATTCCTGTGCTACAGGTTGACTTGCTTTGCTACAGTGAAGATAAAAATGTCATGTGTAAGAACTCCTGAAGTCTGACAACTTGGGGCATAACTCGTTGGAGGCTTTTAACAGCAGAAATGTGTTCAACCAGACCCAACAATGAATATTCCCTAGTCAGTGTGGCATTGGAGGGTTTTAAATCATGGAATGACTTCGGTTGCAAAGTACCTTAAAGCTCCAATAGTCACTGACCCTCTGTCACTATTGCTGCTCACACTCTCCTGGTTGTCTTTTTATCTGCAAGTATTTGTCCCATGAATAAGTCACCTCCTGGAGATGAGCTGTAGCATCATCCCATTCATCTTTCCTGCTGGAGGAATTGCTTTGACTTTGATGTGGACTAATTAAGTTCCTGTATTTTTATGGACATCTTTGAGCAGTTCAAGATAACTGGAATATCTGTAAACCTGTAAAATCTGTTGGGGCTTTGATCCTGCGTAACCTGAAGCTTCTTTTTTTCATTTCTTTCTGTAAAGAAGCTTTCTGGAGTATTTCCATCAAACTTCCCAAGGACAGACCTGTGTTCGTGTGAAAAATCCCATTTCTTAGTTTTATGCAGGGGAAAGAGGAATCTCTGCACCACGAGCAGCGTTTAACGAGGCTCTGTGCAGCTCTTCCTGTGATTCAACCTTATTCCTCTCATTGCTTCCCAAGTCACATGCTCCGAGCTGGGATCGATCCGTTACCTAATGGGACATTTAAAAACACTTCCACGATTTGCTGACGTGGGGGAACGGGGAGGTGAAGGAATAGATTTTGTACAAGATCTGAGCCCACACTGCTGCGGTCTTGGCAAGCCCCTGGCTCTCGTGTGGAATTCGCTGCTGCAGTGGTGCATTGCAGGAAATAGATAAAAATCAACACCCAGAACATATCCATGCGATGTAGACATTCAGGGAAGGAGCCCCTGCGTTTGAGCCTTAAGCAGCTTATGTGTTTTCGCAGGGCAAATAGACTTCCCACTGTTGAAAGGATTGATATTGGTTTGAATAAGATCCGTTATTGAAATGATTTAAAAACACAATAGCCTCTTAAATGTATCTTTTATAGAGTACTTGAGAAATCATTTAGGTCTGTAAATGCTGGGAGGGAGGAGGGGAGCACCTACCAGAGGAGAAGCAAATGACCAATTTCAGCGGAGTCATTTGAATCGTGGAGAATCGCTTTGTTCTTGTTGAAATACCTACAACTTTGTGCTGCTGTGACGGTACATGGGAAAAGCAAAATCACAATTTTAGAGCATCCTCCTCTTTTCTCCTCATTCTTGTGATGCCTTTTAAATTGTGCAAGTCTTCTTTTCCACCCAAAAAGGATTGATACCTTGTAGTTGTAGAATTGTGTGAAACGAAAATTTGAAGAAGTTTGTTAAAACAAAAAAAATCTGGTTTAATATTCATCTATTGACATGATGCATCATCCAGACTAAGGAGAGCAGGAGGAAGATCTGCATGTAGAGGTTCAGTGATACCTACTCGCGTCTGTTTCACCTCCAAACATAATTCTTGATTTAATCCAAGTTGATTTAATCCAAGATTGACTTGCAGGGCTCTCTTGAGAAGAGCCCTTGAACCAAAGTTGTGCTTTCAGAGCTGGGATGGACTTTGGCTACAACGTGGCTCTCATTTAAGAGGATGTTGTTGTTTCAGAGAGAATTCAGAAAAATGTATTCAGAATTATCCATGCACAAAATCCCTGTCAGGCTGAAAGGAAAAAGTTTCCTCAAGTTGCTTTTTAGCATGTTCAGTGCTTTGGTTTTTCCTCTTTCACAGTTTTTTCACTCGCAGGCAGAAGTAGGACTCGGCAGCAAGCTGCTCACATGGCCACAATGGTATATTTTGATTTACATCACAGTCTGAGAACTGTGATGTTATTTAACAACTTAGACTATTTCATCTTTAATTATAAATTATGATATTGTTGTCTTCAAACAGATGGTCAGAGCCAAGTGTCCTGTTCAGACTTAGAGAGCAGTGTAGACATTATCTCTGCTGCTGTCTGAACAAACATTTACAATAATCCAGTTTAAGTTACCTCCACTCACCTTTGATTTTGGGTTTGTTTTTTTTTTAAGACTTCAAAATTCTGTAACTAATGCATAGTTTTGCTTGTGCTGATAAAACCTTTACTAACACTCCTGTGGGTCTGAAAATAAGATTTTCTATATTGATGGCATATTCTTTTAAAATCATAATCGACATTTCTGATCAGACAGGGCCATAGTTAAGACTTGGCTGCAGGAAGTGAACAATACTTAAGTTGATTTTTTAAATTATTTAAATCTGATGTGTCAGAGCAGTGCACTGACTCAGAGTGGCTCTGAATCATCCTATCAGCATGTGGAGGAGTGATTTATATGCCAGAGCTCAGAGAGCTGCAGAATCAATTACCTCTTTTTGTTTCCTCAGACCTAAGAACGCGGCTGTGAAACTTTAATTATTTAAATTTCTGGACTATCCCCTCCCTGCACTGATGGGTTTGTGACAGTCCTGCCTCAGGAGCACAGCACAGCCAGGCTGGGAGTGAAGGAAGTGACTAAGGATTGATAGAAATGTCATCAGGCAGATTTGACCTAAATTAGTGACTCTTGAGAGACAAAATACTCCAGGGTAATAAATCCTGTCAGCTGTGCTGTTCTCCTCCCACGGGGCAGGAGAAACACCAGGTTGGAATAGCCAAGGGATGGTGTTCTGTGAGGAAAGCAGCACTGGTCACTGATGTGACCTTCTGTGGTTCTGTCCTATATTTCTTCTGAAAAATAGGCCACAGGAAGCTCCCTGTTCATCACTCAACACGAGCTGCTGTGGCTTCTTTGCATCTGGGTGAGACTTGGTTGCAAGAGGAACAGATGAGAATAAAACTCCAACTGTGCCTAGGCTGTGATCTAAACATAGCCAGGGGAATAGGAGAGGCAAAAATGGACAGAGAGGATCGACTGTACCTAAAATGTGCATATTAAACACTGCAACTCTGTGTGAGGAGATGTTTAAGTTTCCTTTGATTGTCTGGATCTGTGGCCCCGGGAAGGTTTGCATTGACAGCTGGAAAGTTTCAGTCTGAGGGCTTTGACATTCTGTTCTGGGTTTAGACATAAGGGATAATTTCCCACATCCTCCTGTGTTCTCTAGGTAGGTTTATTTAGTGCTGCCCAACAAAAACCTTCATCTGTGTAGACTGAGATCAAAATTCCTTTGGAAGAATTAGACTTGGGTTTGGGCTGGAAAATGAACTCACCAAAAACTTAGAGAATGACTTTATCTTCTTGTTTCTGATGTGTGATAACATTGCATCTGTTTTACACAAAAACTTGCTTTTAGAGGTGGGGAAACAGAAGTAGGTTTGTATTGGGAAGTTCTTCCTTTCGTAATGCTGTGAATTTGTACCTGATCAAACATTTCCAGGCATCCATAACTTGTGTTTGCTTTAAGGCTGCCTTAAGAATCTGCTTCTTTGAGTTCCTTGTGAACATGTACAATGTGGCACCACCTTTTTTATGATCTTTTAACCTCCCAAACCTCCCACTGTCTTGTTAGTGTCACCTGGATCTTCTTTCTCCCCCCGAACCTTTGTGGTGAATGTGGTTTGCAGGCTGTGAAAGGTAGGAGGTCTTTGGTTTATAAGCTTGTAGCTAAAAACTGCTCCGTTCTGAAAGTGCTTTGATATATTTAGTGTGAGCATGAGAGGCTGGACTCCTGAGCACCACAGTGGAAAACTTCTGATGTTTTCCTCTCATGTACAATTAAATAAATACGGAGCTTCTAAAGCTTCTCATGAAGCAGCTGGAGATCTGGGAGGGTAGTTTGCAGTGGCTCAGCTCACTGGATGCCTCTTGCTTTGGAGGGATGGTTTATTTCCATGACCTTTCCTGGATTGGAGGAACTGAAACGGGTTTGTGGGTTTTTGTAGCAACTGATGGTCCTGCCCAGTGTGACCTTCTTGTTTTAGGGGCAGCCTGAGCTGACAGGAGAGCTGGAGCTGTTGGACGGAGGGTAGAACATCAGCAGGATGTGTTTATTTTCTCCACTGCTGTCCTGATGGTAGGATGGTAAAATAGTAATAAGCTGTTCTGACAGTTTGGGAAGACCTGGAGTGTCAGCACTCTAGTTTTGACCTCCTGATTCCTGCTGCTTTGGTTTTTAACTCATTTCATGACTGTTCCCAGCATGTTTTAGGGGTGGAATCCTGGCTTGTCGTGCAGGTGATCACAGGTTCCCTTGTGTGTGTCATGCACTGATGTTTGCACCCTCGCTTGCTGGGCTGTATAAACCTCCTTTGCCAGGGTGCAGAGCTGGGCCCTGGAAGCAGTGAAGGAGATCAGCAGGAGTGGTGTTGTGTCTTGGAGGATGTGCTGCAGAGAAGTGACAGGGTGATTTTGTACCCAAAATACTGTTGACTTCCCTAAAGCATCCACACCAGAACCAAGACCTTTAAAAACCAAAAATTGTCTTGATTTAAAGCAAGTTTGTGACTTTATGGATCTGACTTGATCCTCATTTGCTGGATTCTGTTTCATCTTGTAGCCTCCAGAGATGTGAGCAGGGGTGGGAGTATTATGAAACAAAGTAATTGGATTATTTGGGGTGGGGTGGGAGAGTGGCAGCTTTGTTTTAATTTGGCAAATTGTTTAAAAGCCCAGCCAGATGAAAAGGCTGATCTGGTTAACAACAGCCACGATGGGTTTTGATATTGATTTCTTTCCTCACTCTCTTATCTTTTAACCTCGTTTCCCTACAATTTTAGAAAACTCATCTTGAGCTCTACTGAACAAATAGAGGATATGGATAAAATCACTTCCTTTAAAGACGGGATTGAACTTCTCTTTTAATTTACCACTTAATTTTTTTCATATTTCTCAGTTACCCCTAACTTTTTCCTTGCAATAAAAACTCTTTAAGGTATGAATTCTCTGCCTTTTAGCCTAAAATAATCACCTTTTTACATGCTTATGTCATCTGTTTACAATACATTTAATGCTAAATTATTTATTTTTAGCTGGCTCAGTGAAAGAACTGGTTGCTGGAGTTGTTGTCATAGCAGCAATCTGAACAGATAGGCTGATCCTATTTAGCTTCTGCAGCCAAAGAGAGGCCGTCAGGCAACAGTTTGACAGTTCTGCAGCATTTTTCTAAAGATGGAAATTGTGCTGGTGGTGGTGAAATTTTTTTATTTATTTTTTTTTCCTCCTTACTTTAAAATATTTCTTTCTGTAGGTGTGTGAAGAGTTCAATTCAACATTTTTTCCCCCTAACAACTTCGGAGAACTTTGAACACACAACATGTGAGATTCAGGGTTTAAGTCTTAATTTGTAGAAGCTTGAAAATAAAATTCCATGGTGCAACATATTGCAAGCTGCTTTGATGATTTTATTTTTTTTTTAAAGAGCCATAAGTATTCTGAGAGAAAAACGCCAGACTAGAGAACAGGATTGTGCAGCATTTATTCAGCACTAATTTTAAGTCGTGGCAGACTGGGCAAATATTACTGAAGAATTTTGTGGGTTGTTTCTGATGAAATGCACTGCCTGGGTTAGTTGATAGTTGAGGATTTTAGGAATTTAATTTTCATAAGAAGAGAAAAGGGTGTTTCTATATTGACAAGTAAATAAGTAGTATGTTCAGATTTGTCTGTAAAATCAGGTGTTTCTCTAGGTGGTTTCTGTAGCTCTGAGCTCTTACAGAAGTTCAGTTAAACATTTATCTGAGTGCAGTTCATTTTGTCTGAGATGAAAAGTGAATTTACTGTTTCGTGGACCATTATAGAGAAATGACACACCATGCACCCACATTTTAATATTCAAGTTATATTCCAGCCTTGGAGTGGATTGTGGAGGTCAGTGCTGTGAAAAGCAGAATTCTTGCTCTGGTTCTACCACCAAACTCCTGTCTCTTCTCCCCTTTTCTCTCCCTGCTGGGCATCTGCTTTCCCTGGGCTCTGGTCTTAAGTCTTCAACTTAATAATTTGACCAAAGATTCGTTGGGGTCTTACCTTCACCTCCCAGGTGAACCAGCTCAGCCCAGGGGCCCATTGCTTCAGGGAGGGGCAATTCCAGAGACCTGAGCAAGAACAGTTGGATCCAGACCTTGCTCCCCTGGGTATCTGTGCTGCTGGGACTAACCCTGTGACGGTGCCCTGAGGGTTGGCACCAGCAGGAGTGTCCGTGTTTCACAGGATGAGCTGGATGGAGGAGCTGGAAGGGGTTAATCTCAGGGGAGAGGCAGGTTCATGTCACACTTCTTTCTCTTGGTTTGTGCAGGGCTGGGCTCTCATTCTGCTGGGCTGTTGTTGTAGGAGCAGGAATGCTCAGGTGGGGTGACACAGGAGAATTATTGATGTATTTTAGCCCTGCTTGAAGTGTCCAGTGACCTACAGATGGAGAGCTGGACATGGGATGACTGTTATCTGCTCCCTACCAAAATTTGGGAATGTTTTGGACAAATGGCAGAGTTTTCTCGGTTTAAATGCCCAACTGATGGTTTTGTCCCATGAGGACAGAGCAGTTTCCCTGCTGGTCTGCAGCATCCCAAAGGCACCAGTGAGATCTGCATCAGAGAGTGGGACGTGGAAACGGGTTCCTGTCACTCACATTCTGTGTCTGTTCTACTATTTCAGGCAAAGTCGTGCATTTGTCACATGTGTGGTGCCCACCTGAACAGACTCCACTCTTGCCTCTACTGTGTCTTCTTTGGCTGTTTTACAAAGAAACATATTCACGAGCACGCGAAGACAAAGCGACACAATTTAGGTGAGTTCTCATCCTGATATTCCAACTGGTGCTTTGTCACTCCTTGTGTTCCCTCTCTCAGTTCCAGGCCTGGAAGGGGATATTTTCTTGTTGCTATCTCATTAGACAGGGAGATAATTTTGTGGTTTGGTTTGAATTGAAGTGGCATTATTTTAAAACTCGCTGCTTGAGCTTCCATTGCCTCGCTGGTAAGTTTTTGTTCACAAATTAAAATTTGGATTATTATGGTTTAGCATCTTGGTATTTGTATGAATTAATGTCATACATAGGGAAAATTCATACAAATGTGAGGAGGCAGAGGGTTGTGGGGTTTTTCTCTAGATGTTAATAACAGTGGGTTTAATGCCTGGAACTGGTAGAACACTTATTTCAGTAAACTTGTTTTTTTTTTTCAAGAGATCATGTTAATTTTTTGACTTGCTGTGGAAAAAAACACCATTCCTGTCCCAAAGTAATAAATAACAATCAGAATTATTTAAACCTTTCAGTGTTTGGATTTTTTGTGGAGTTTTTTTCCTTTATTTTTCTATGTTGTTTTCTTGTTTCCACTGGGGTCAATAATGTCAGTAATGAGAAGCAGCTCAGTTGATACAGAGTAACTTTCCCTCAACCATTTCAAACTTGGCTTAAATACCAACAGGTTCTTCCCTCAGTTTTGGTGCTACCTAACGTTCAAAACCAAGTGTTTTGTTTTAATTTATTGCCAATAGTTTAGAACATTTTAGAGTTGTTGTCATGCAAAATCATGATGGGTTTATATTAAAATTCTGGTTGTACCAACATGGATGTGCACAGTTTTGGTCTGTGTGCAACAGAATTTTTCTTCAAATTGAAATTATATTATTGCTTGTAGTGATATAAAAATGATAAAAATGGGGAGAAAAGGCATTATTTCATGGCATACATTTTGTTTTGATCTGTGTAGCCACTCTTCTCCATTTAATTCATCCTAAGTGCTCATGGAACAATCTGTCTTTATTTTCCAAGAAGACAGAGATGCTCCAGAAGGCCAACAGTGCTGTGTGCTCTGTGCTTAAGAAATGGTATTGATGGAAAAGATGATTTAAACCAGCAGATCATTCTAGAGTTTCCTCCTCCATGTGTGTCAAGAAAGAAAAAAATAGGCTCTGTAGTGATATAGTTTTAAGTTGGTAAATGGCTTGAAAAATGCTGGACAATATTTACTGGATATCCATGATGGTTTGGCTGAGAGCTCTGGGAATGCTGAGCTCACAGCAGAGATGGCTCAGGGGAACCTCCTCAGTGTGTGCAAACATCTGAAAGATGGTTCAAAGAGATGGGGTTGGGTCCTTTCAGCACTGTCTGGTGGCAGTGAGGGCACAGGGAAATACTGGAGGCTCTGTCTGATCCTCACACAACCTGTTTGTACTGGGAGGGTGACCAAGGACTGGAGGAAGTTGCCCCGAGAGGCTGTGGAGGGTCTGTCCTGGAATATCTTGGGGAGCTGTCTGGACATGGGCCTGGACACAGTGACCTCAGAGGACCCTGCCAACCTCAGACATGCTTTGAAAACTGCAAATACCAAACTCATCCTGTGTGACACCTTTTGATGGCTTTTCTAGGCAGTGTAATTTCCAGGAGCTTTCAAAGTCGATTCATTAGAGGAAATTATTTTGGTGTCTCTCCCAATGCAGAAGTATAAATTGCTTGGGGTAAACTCAAAGGATTTCTGGTAAAGGGATAGATATTTATAACAACCTTCTATGCTAATGTAAGTTTATGACCAGATTTGAGGTTTAAGAAAACATTGTGCTAAACTGAGACTGTGGACACTTTGTAAACACTGTATTTTACCAGTAAACTCACCTTATTTATGGAGAGCCCTTTAAGAAAGCTCTATAATTGCACATGTTGTGAGCTGCTGTTTATGTCTTTGAGAAGCCTAAATTCCAGTTAATTTTTGTGCAAGAATTCGCTGTTGTGTGCTGGAGTGAATGATCTTGTTTCCTAAAAGGAAAGCCAGGATTGGGCAGAGGAGGGAAGTTCTGGGAAGATGCTCTTGCTGAAGGACTGCTGTGGCATGAGACAGTTAGGACAGTGTCACACAAGGGAGTTCCCGAAAGGAACAGCCTCCGGATAAAAAGGGCAAGAGTTACTTATACAAAATGCAAAATACAACACTGTGTCATCCCCAGAAGGATTCTTTTGCAGCTAAATAAAATTTACAAATGGCACACACAATGTGAAGATTGTGCAAGTGGCTGCTTGATTTCTCATTTTTGGAGGTTCCTTTTTTTTGCTCTCTTTTTTATGATGTATGTTGTGGTGTTTAATTTCTAGCTGCATCTGAAATGAGCTGTAAAGATATTTTTGTGGTTTCGCTGGTGCTTTGTGTTGCTTTTCCTGCTGCAGTTTTAGTTGGGGAAATAACATCTGATGGGCAAAAACAAGTTAAGTGGTTGGAAATCTCAAAACGAAGGGGAATTATTCTAAAGCACTTGGTGACTTTTTGCTGAGCCAACATCAGTCTCCATGGAGACAAGCAGGAGCTGCACACTTGATCACAGTTGTAAGAAATATCCTGGATTTCAGCTGTAACAGCTGCCCGAGCATTGGGAGTGATGTTTGCAGCTCACTGCTGGGTGTTCCAGGAGGCTCCAGCATCCTGTTCCACAGAGGTTTTGAAGTCCATCCCTTGTTATCTCTGCATCCCTGAATAATCTAAATTCGACACTCCCACCCTGACCCTGCAGTGGTACCTGTGCTTTCAGCTTCCCTGTTCAGTGTGTTTTAATAAGACTGTCTTTTATTGAATGTGTGCCTGGAGTGTGGATGTGGGTGACAGGGAGGTGAGGTGAAATCCAACTATAGGAGCTGCTTTTTTTAATGGCTGCATTGCACAGTCTCCCTTGGTGTCCAGGATAGATCCCAGTGGGAGTATCAGCCTGTTTCTTTTGTGAGGAAAAAGCCCTTATTGAGCTCTTCTGGGATTCTTGAACTTTCTGATACTGTCGGATGTTTCCTTTTCCCCATCTGTAGGATCCTGAACTATTTTTAGCTTTTCTTGTTGAAACTCGTATGATTCTCAACAACCTCATCACATTTTAGTTCTAACGTGTCCATCTGTGGTGACAACTCTGATTGAGATACTTTGCTGTACTAATGACTTGTATTCTTAGTTAACACTTCCAAGGCTCCTTTTTTGTGCTTCTTAACATGAGCTGATATTTTCACTTGGGAGTTAAATTCAGTGACTCCAAAGTTTCTTTCCTGAGTGGTAATTGTTACTTGGCTGCTCCCTCAGTTGTTGAAGTGATTAGAGTTTCAACTCTTGCTGGTGCTCCCTATTTACTGAGTAACTTGAAATCCTTCTGGAGCCTTTTTTGATTGTTCTAAATGAACGTGTGCCATCAGCCTACTCTGTCCCCTTCCTGTGTAATCCTTCCAAATCAGGTTCAGCATCTGGGGAATCTGCTGGTGGTTTCTGTCCTTGTAAAAATTGATGGTCTCTTCCTTCCTTATCTCTTCTACAGCTGCTCAATGAAGGAAAATACACAGTAACTTAGTCCCAGAGTAGCAGGAGCAGGAAGATGACTGTGAACAGTAGCTCTAAAAGAGAAGAGAGGTTGGTGCTATAAAGTTCATCTCAAAACCGTAGCAGTGATTAATTTATCAGTTTCCTGGCTGGGACTGAGAAATCCTGGGCAGACACAAAATGATGTTTTTAGTATTTTTCTGAGTGAATATTTGCTGTTACGTAATAATGACAATATTTTTTGGGGGGGGGTGGGGGGAGAATATGTGAGAAAACAGAATTGGTTATTTTTGAGAGTGGAATATTTATGTAACTTGCTTTGGGAGTTTTCCTCTAGGTTTTTTTTAATATGTACTATATAAATCCAAACACACACACACACACACACTTAGAAGCAAGAAAAATCACTGGTATAAGGCTTAGGAAAGTCTGTTACAGATAACCATTAGTTAGATGAGTTAATTATGGTATCAAAGCTCTGTGTGGAGTTATTTAAACTCCTTGGTGAGGAGCCAACTCGTGCCTGTCCATTCTGTGCCTCTCTCTGCACTTTAACTCTGAGCAGTGTCTCTGGGACAACCCCTGGTGCTGGTTTTGCACAAAGTCTTGGTTTGCTCTCAGGTTCTGGAGTTAAAGAATAAAGAGAGGTGAATTAGCAGGGCTGAGGTTAATATCGAAGCACCATTCCTTTCCTAAGTTCACTTCAAAATGAGTCCTGTTGGAGAACATTCATTATTTGTTAGATCACAGACTGTTTTCTCCAAGTAGATGCTGATGTGAGTCTCAGTCCAGTAAATACATTTGTGGTAAGAGAAGTTGGGTGGGTGAGCCTAATAAGAATGCTCATAGATTAAGTTGAGGATTTTTTGGTATAATTTGAAAAGCTCCTACTTCCTCTAGAAAACAAATGCCTAATTTTTTTCATCTGATTCAGAGGAAACATGACAGAAAGCTGGTTTCTGTGCTTGAAGTTGGTCAAAGGAAAAAAAATCTGGTCAGTGCCTACCTGTCTGGTGAAATTCAGTGTGCAGAAACAGGACACTTCTGTAAAGGAACACAGTAAAAGTTGTTTGATTTTCATTTGAATTGGGAGATGTTGACTGTAGTGTTGGTCCTGCCAGTTCTTTTGTAAACAGGAAAGACTTTCCTCACACTCTGTGTGGAAGGGGCAATTAAAGTTGTTCCCAGCACTGTGTTCTGCAGTGCTGGAGTAGCAGTTCGGTTTCTCTGTTCACATCGAGGCTCAGAAGGGGATAGAAAAGGTCATCCAGGCATTTTACTTCTTCTTGGTTCGGCTTCTAATGCGTTGCTTGGTGATGGTGTGGAGAAAAGTCGAGGAGATGAAGGTGGATGGAAAACAGCAAAAACCAGTGTGCTGTAATTCTGTCAGAGATGGATTGTGTCAGAGTGGTGTGTCTTTTTTGGTAACATAAGTGGTTTTCTTAGGGAAAAAAAAAAAGGAAATACACTGACCCTAATTTGTCTGGATCTAGTGAAGAGTTTGACATTTTGCCCCCTTGGAAATTATTACTTGAGGTAGAAGTGGCAGGGATTAATATAAGGAGCAGGTTAAAGGGAGATGGATGATGAATGAATTGGAAGAAGAGTGTGTAGAACTTGCAGACTTTACTATCAAAACCACTCCTGGTTTACTGCTGTTTTCTAGTAATTTAGGAGAAGGAATTATGTCTGTGTGTGAAATTCCTGATGGTCATAAAGTTCAGAGGCGTTTCTTGTACTGAGGAGGGCAGAGTAGCCCCGTGGATTAAATAAACCCATTGACAGCAGCAGTAAAATTGAGGTGAAATTTGATGACAGAAGGTACGAGCTCTTTGTACTGACAGAACATAACAGAGGATCACTGGTTGGGAGAGGAGGAAAAGGGGGGAAGCATTTGGGATGTACAGGTCAGGCACAGGGTGTGGCTTTGCACCTCCAATATTCCTCAGAGCCATTAATGGAATCTCCTGTTCTGGGATGTATTGCAGGAAAATCCTCATCTGCTGGTGTGAGGCACATTCCAGGATCATTCTCCTGTGCCTTAGCTCAGACTAAACTCAGGAGGAGGCAGTAAATTGTTCAGTTAAATTGTTCGTTGAAACTGCTGAGGGCTGCTCTGGTGAGTGCAGGCAGTGCTGAGCTCCTGCCAGCCATCCCTCAAAAGCTCCTTTTAGCATCAGAGATGACTCCTGAGGAATTCTCTGTCCACCTTGGAGTATTCTTAGCCCTCAGAATGCCTGAATATTAACCTGTGTATTGCCAGCTCTGGATGTATCTGCTTGCCTCACAACCAGCTCCAGACTTCTGTGCAGTTCTGGATTTTGCTGCTGCTTTTATTGAAAATAGTGTTTTTAAGGTAAATCTCTGCTTGTGATCAGATGAGAATATACAGAAGAGGAGAAGCACTTTGTGCCATATAATGTGGAGCAGCTCAGAACTTGGTGGTTGTGATTCAAGGATTCTACCCCAAGTTTAACCATTTCTCTTCTTTAAACCTGAATAAGGGTTTATGGGATCAAGTCGAGAAAGATTTCATTCTTTTAAGTTTTCAAAGAATTGCTGCAAACAGGGCAACTGGAAGGTTGTGGGGTCAAGGAAGGGCAGGGAGAAGACTGACAAAAGGCAAAGTACATTTTATAGTAGGGCAACTGAAGTACAGGGATGCTACAACCTCCTCTGTGGTGTCCTGGATGCATGGCCACGTGTGTGTCTGTGTATTTCTGCAGGAGGTCAAGGAGCTGGAGTTAATGTTCTGCACAGAGCAAATCAGCATAAAATGGTTTGACACACTGTGGTTCCCTTAAACATTTAAAATATATCTGGATTCCATAGGGATGTTGGACGTTTTTCCTTGAATTCGGATGGAGATGTAGGATGAAGCACTAAACCATCACAGGGGCAAGTGTACAGTACAGGGGTTGCCCAGTTGGCTCCTGGTTTTTAGTGCTTTGCCAGGGTAGTGTTGGGTGTTTGCCATGTTTGGGTTGCAGGCAACTGAAGTTTAAACATTAAAATTCTAGATCCATATGGGGCCAACAGGCATTTTGGACCCCAACCCACACAAACACTCACTGAAGTACTTAGAGAATAGAATGGTTTTGTCTCAAGTATTAGGAGAAAATATTATTTTTATCTTAAATAGTGAATGTGAGAGAGAAGGATCATGTTTAACTGTGACTAATATTTTTAACATGTATTAAAAGATTGGGTTTGTGAGGCTGCATTTTTGGCAATAAAAGGAGGGTTGGGATTTGGTTTTGTTTGTTTCCCCCCCCCAGTAAGGACCTGCAATTCTCAGTGGTTGGATCACCATTTAGCAGGATTAGCCCCTTTTCTGCTCCTCCCTTCTTATCAGCTGAGGAATTCTGACCTGTGATGCAGATTCCAGGTGCCAGGAAAGCAGAGGGAAGGCAACTGGCTGCTTGTTCTGTGCTAATAGATCAGATACAGGAACCAGGGGAGAACTGGCTGCAGTTCAGCTAATCACTCCTTGGGAACGTGAGCCAATTATCTGGAATGGCTTTAATGATTAACACTTAAGGTGAGAAATCAGGGAGCATGAATTAGTTTAGGATGTTGGCTTAGAATAGTCTAAAACAATTACCAATTTAGCCTCCTTTGTTCCAGAAGTTAAACAAAACATGGGTGAGCTGCGTGGAACACAAGTGTGTGTTGATGTGAGGTTGAAAATGTGCCAAGATTGAGTCACAGAAGTTCACAGTGGAATTAATTTCAGTACAGGTAAAAACTGACCTGAATTCTGAGTCGCTGCTGAGTGTTTCGTTCCACTTGAGTGCAACCAGTGTTCCAAGGGGGGCGATACCAAAACATGATTCACAAATAGCCTCCCATCCGATCCGAGAGATCCTGTGTTACGGTGAAGGAGCAAAATCACTTCCCTTCACCTGGGCCCTTCCAAAACTCGACATCGCAGTTTTTCAGCTGCATGAGACATGAACACTTCCCTGAATTTATGTTCCCATCATCTCTGGTCTTTTAACATTTTCACAAAGGCTTCATTGGATATATTTGGCAAAATAAACCACATGGGCTTAAATGAAACACTTGGCTTCCAGATGGAGAGTTGGAAGACCTTTTGCTGCCAGATTCCAACTTTCACTCCTGAGCTGCTTTTCCAAACTTAGTGTCACTTGCAGCAGTAGATAAAATTGTTCTCATTCCTGCGTGATCATCTGTGATGCCTCCTTGTTTCTCCAGACTGATAGCTTTATTTTTAAATGAAAAATGAAATATATTTTCATTCCTCTCGTGTTACAGCTGCTTAGAATTTTGTATGTGAAGGGGTAAGTGGAGATTGGACTTGAAAGGAAGGGCAGCCTGTTGTCAGCACAGAAGGTATAAAAGCAAAGAAAAATGTTACATTCCAAGAAGTCTTTTCATTCCTAAATTACTTTGCCCGTGATTCTCAAGGAGGTATTTTGAATACCTGAAATGGGAATGTAGATTGATCAAATTTAATAAAATGACATTGTGATGCTTCTAAATAAGGTTTGGTCCTTCCCTGTGAAAGAAAAAAGTGTATTTCCACTGAATGTATATTTTCTTTTTCCAGGGTAATCAATTCTGAAGTTTAGTGATTTAATCCCCCCGTATCTTCCTGAGAGAGGGTGGCAGGAGTGTGAGGAAAAGCAGATCCTGGGAAGGAGGAGTAGCAGCTGTTCTGGGGAGAGTTCATGGCAGAGCTGGCAGGGGCTTCATCTGGAACATCTGGGCGTTGATTTTGGGGTTGGTAGTGCCCAAACTTTTGATGAATTTGAGGCCTGTTTCTGGTAGTTTTGTGACTCCAAATACCAGTGCAAATGATGAAGGCTGTTACAAGTGCATTCTCATACCTCACTGTCGTGGGTTTTTATGGAATTTTCTGCCCAGGTGTTTCAGTTTGGGATAGAACTTCATGGCGATTCATACTGACAACGAGTCTGTTTCATCCCCCCAGCCCTTGAAGGGACAAATTTTTGTGTGGATTTTGTAATTGTGGAGTGGTGTAACTTCAGTTAGTGCAAAGAAATTACTCACCTTGGAAGAGTTTCTGTCAGTAAGGCAGTCCCTTCAATGGCTCCTCCATTCTTCTTCACCTCAAGATGACTAGAGAAAGCTTTTCCCCTTGAAGTACACTAACTTTCTTTCTCAGTAGACCGTTTTTTCTGAGCAGTTTTCAGGCTTTCATGAGAAACTGTTGCCCTTCCTTCATTCTGGCCCAGGCCTGTCACTGGTGCTTGAGGTAATTTGTCCAAACTCCACTGCATCATTAAAAAGCGATTGCAAGTGCTGGCATAAATCCAATTGCATTGTTTCCAGGAGTGTGCTGGGGAGAGGATGTATTTCCTCAAGAGCCTTTCATCAGGCACGGGACAATCCCGGCTTCTGCTCTGCCCATGTTCCTGTTAAAATTCATGGTTCTTTGCCCCAGAAATTCCTCCTGCTTTAACGAGTGGTTTGTGGAAGGTGGTTGGGTTTGATCTTGGCAGCTCTACTTCATTTTTGTAAATGCAGAAAGGAAAAGTGAGGAATCCCCTGAGCCCAGCTGTGTTCTCATTGAAACTATTAGTGCTCTGAGTCTTTTATTTCCTATTCTGCCAGCCCTGCTCTGTTATTTAGAGGGGAGGGGGCTGTTTAAAAAGAATGCATGGAGAGCAATATTTGGTTCTGTGCTTTAAGACCAATTTAAGAGGAGACAGTTCTTTGCAGAAAACTCTGCACAGCTGGTAACGCAGTAGGTCACAGAGGAAATACTGTAGGGCTCTGTAGCTCAGGGTATTTCACCCCCCTCAGCTGCACAGGGTTTTATTACTGCTCTCCACCACAGCTCCAGAGTCTTGTCTTCTTTTGGGATAGTTGCTAAAGGAGTTTATTAAGTTCTCTGGGGATCAGGATGAAACTGCTGGTGTTGGGACATTACACGAGGTAATGGAAATTCTGATTGGTGACTGTACACAAGGTAATGCAAACAAGTCCTCATCCTCTTCCACAGACTGAGGGTGGTCCAAATAGGCAAAACAAGATGAAAAACCTGTTTAAAATAACTGTTATTTATTGGGTAATAGGAGAAGTAACAAGCAATTTGACATAATGATTGAAACAGTGATTCTGAACAAGGATGAGGAGGGGAAAAGAGGTTGCACAGGAGAGAAGGGGAAGGGCAGCAGGTTGTGAGGGGGTCCAGGCTGTGAGGGATGGAGGGGATGTGGTTAGGAAGGAATGTTCCCCCAAAACCTCCCCAGCAGCACAGGGACTTACCTGTGTTTGCCTGCTGAGCTCCACAGCACAATTCCTGCTGCTTGGCCTGTGCTTGGGCTTATTTAGCCCTTCAGAGTTAACTGTGCTGTGCCTTGCAGGCCACCTGACGTGGTAATGGTTTCCTGTGTTTAAAACAAGTTTCCACTGTAGTGAGATTATTTTAATAATGCCATTTATCTGGGAATAAAAGTAATTTGGAAACAGAATAAATGGAGGGTATACACTTGGGGGAGAATGATGATGTGTTTCTCAGCTGTTTGCTGGTGCAGGTTGTATGTTAGTGGCTGAGTAAGGATTTGTTAGTGCCCAGTGATTATTTCCTCTTTTAATTTTTCTTTGTGGCTTTTTTCCATACCTATGTAGTGAAAATCACCAATTTGCTGTGATTAGTTTGCACTTCTTCCATGCTATATGTTGGAGCAACATGACATTTCCCAGTTGGGTGATTTATTTTGTTTCTTAGCCTTTGTTTGTTTAGGGTTCTGTAAGGAAAGTATTTTAACTTTGGTGAGTGTTCATTCCTTCATTCTAAAAAGGTGAATGAAACTGAAACAGGATGAAATTGAGACAGAAGTTACCTGTGGAATAAACTACTCCAGAAAAACTGTTTCTCTGGGTTTGCAGTGCTGCCTTGAGATGGATTTTAAATAGGTGCTTTCTAATAATTTTGGTGGCACTGAGCAGGAATTACTGAAGTCTTAGAAAAAGCCAGTTCAAACATGCCTGTGAAATCATCCAGCACTGGTTCTCTGTGTTGTGGTTGGTCACTGTCCTGATGCTTCTTGGTCACTTCTGTGTTTGAAAGGTAAATTGTGAATTACAGACAGCTTGGAAGGAGGTGATGCTTTGTTACCCTGCACAATTTTCTTGCTGTTGCAGAAGTAACTGAATTACTTGTGTAAAACCAGGGAAAAATTCTGGGTTATTTTTGTCCTTCCCGCTCCCCCTTCCAGATTCTAGTGGACTGCTTAGAAGACAGAATGCCTGACTTGGAAGCCTTCTTTAAAATGCCTTCTGCTTTATGAACTCACCTCTTTTTCCCTCCTCCCCGACTTCCCTTCTGTTTTGCAGCCATAGACCTTTTGTATGGGGGTATTTACTGCTTTATGTGTCAAGATTACATTTACGACAAAGACATGGAACAAATTGCCAAAGAAGAACAACGAAAAGCTTGGAAATTACAAGGTTTGGTTTTCCTGCCTGAATTTTCTTGTTTCTGTTTTTTAATCATACCTGTCCCTCCCATTTGTCAGTGGCAAAAAACCCCAAAAACCAGTAAGGGGAAGAAAAAGAACTCTTTAGAGAGATAGCAGTGCAGGCCATGGGAGAGAGATGTCAGATGTGACTTTCCAGGAGTCAGACTGTGGGTTTAACCTAATTGTAAAAAAACCCAACCCACCAGAAATATCTAACATTAATCCTGCAAAATTTGCATAATATCAGGAGTGAGCTCTGTATTAAGTAGAAAATGTAACAGTCTGCTCCTTTAGGCTTATTAACGTGATCCAGGCAATAAATCTGTTCCCCTCCCATGAAATGCCACCCCTTGTGTGTGATTTTTATTTTATTTTTTTTAATAGAACGTGCCAGCTCACTGACACCCCTGTGCTTTCATGCTACACGCACAGTGTCTATGTAGAAGTATTTACACACAAATATCTGTACACACATTTGTTTTATTCAGTTTGCTTTCCCTAATTTTTTCTTTTTTAGCCTTCACCCCAACAGTGGTTTCTCACTACCAGTGTACAATGACAGGTAAGAGGCGTGGGCTGGCCACGCACCTCACTAACAAGCGTCCCTTTGCTGGTTCTCCTGCCATTTTAGACATGAATCACAGTTAAAAATGCCAGTGTTCTCATGCAAATCGTTTGCCTCTTGTTTGGATGTGTTCCAGTGATTGGATAATCGCAGCAGACTTGATTTCATGTGTCCTTTCCTTGATAGATCTACTTCAAAACAAACCTTTCCTCTTTTTCCCCCCCCTTGTTTGTTTGGGAAGGGAGTATCATTTCTTCTAAACCGAGTAGTTTGTAAGCATCAGTTCTAAAAGCTTTGTCATCTTCCATTTCCAGTGGCCTCTGGGGGGATGTTTTCTTAAAGTGGGAAAGTCTGTATTTCCTTAAAGCGGGAAAGTCGTGTGTGTATCAGATCACTTCTGTCTAGTGATGTCTCCTGTGGAATCCATGGCATCCTGTTTCAATGTGACAGCCTCAGTCAGGGCTGATGTGACTCCAAACCACTCTTAACCTAATTTCCGATTTTAAAAATAGCAGCTAACATCGTATTAACAAGAGCCTGTCAAAGGAGAGCTGCCTTGACTTGGTTCCTGCTGCAGGTCCCCAGCTACTTTTTGCTTATTCCCTGTTCTGAGGGAACCCAGCCAGAGGAGAGGAGGAGAGTGAGGTGGCCAGTGAGCCCTTCACAACAAGCAAATGCACCGTAAAATGCTTTGCCACTAAGCAGGAGATTCCAAAGCAAGACAAAATGGGAAATGTGTTTAAAAACTTTTCATGGAAGCGCTTCTGGAAACGCCTTCAAACTCTTGTTTGGGGCAGCAAATTAATCAACTGCAACAACAACCACATCGTGATGATGTTATAGAAGATGAAGCCTCTCCCCCAGTTCATATTGCATGTTTAAAGAGTAATTTCTTAGTTATAGTGAGTTATTTGTGCCTTCTGGACTGTGATGCAGCCAGTTTGTCCTGCAGTGGACATCAGCCTGTAGCTTAAATTCCAGGGTAACCAGAGCCACAGGATTATTCATTTGGTCATCTCAGACCACAGAGTTGTGCTCAGAAGGCTGAAGAGTCCCTGAGAGGAAGTGCCAGGCAGGAAACCTTCTCTGTGCTGGTGCCCTGACTGACAAATGGCATATTTTATATAGATGTGTGTATGTGAATTTGCACATTCCATCTTCTGCCCCTTGGAGAACAAAATCTGTGGTGACCAATGAAGATATAAAATAAGAGTCGAGACAACCACACAAGACTTAAAAAAAAAAAAAGTCATGGCAGAAATTATTGTTTGGTGGCTTTCCATTATGAAACCATGTGTTTCCTCACCAATTTATCTGAGGATTTAGAAAGGGAGATCCCTGGGAGAAATAATGGGGAATTATGGCTTCTTTTTTCCATCCCCTCCCTAATCTGTTGTCTGAAAGATGTAAAGGGGAAGGGGAACTGAATGTCAAGATGAGTACAAACTCCCAACTCAGTGTCTGGGGTTTCTAATTCCACCTCAGAGTTAATTATCTCAGAGCTGGTTGCCAACTTCAGGAGTGAATCCAATCTGCAAAAAACTGAGATTGGCTTCAAAACTGAAGTACAAATTTTCCAGTTTCTATCCACGGTGCTTGAAGGGAATTAGTTTATCCTGGAATAGGTGCTCACATAACAACATGATGCCTGGAGGAAAAAAAAACCCCAAACTTTAAGAAAAACCCCAAATATCCTGAGGTTCATTTCATCCTCTTGTAGTTTTAACTCCCTGTGTCCAGCTGTACTTCAGGGTCATGTAACCCGACCATTATTTTCCTTCTGGTATTGAATATTCTTTAATACTGAGGGATGTGACAATGCACAGAGCCCTTTGTTCTAATCAATGTTTGGATTTTGGAGGGGGGAAAAGGGATTTGCTGAAGTTTAGCAAAGTAAACAAGGATTCCTTGCAGAATTGTGACTTTTACTGGGACTAGAACCTTCATTGCTTTTTCCTTCGCTCATCCCTGTGTCCCTGATGAAGTCTCTGAGCCAATTTGAGTATTTCACCAACAAAGTAATTTTTTAGAAGGAGAATTCACATGCTGACTCAAATCTCAAGCTCTTCCACAGCATCATTCTCAAAATGACTAATTTTCACTTCTCTAACACTCCTTTCCTTTAATGGTAAATGGTGACCTGTGCATGTTTTGCAAATCTGTGTTTAAGGTAGTTTATATTTCAGGTTTTTTGCATGCTTGTGAGCATTACTGAACTTTTTATTAAACCTCTTTTCCTTCTTTGTGTTTCGGTTGGGTTTAATTTTTAAACATCATTCCTAGTAAATACATACTTCTGTCTTTCCCACCAATTTTCCAGAGTAATAAAACCTCAGTATTCCCGTTAAGTTGTAGAGCTGGGAGAAAACACTTTTTAATTTCTGTGTCTGACTTAACTTGTGCTTTTTCTACTGAAAAGCTTCTGCAAGAACATTTTCTGTCTGGTTTGTTCTGTTTGTTCTGCCATTAACTGTACAAACTACCTGGTTTTCCATTTGCTTTCTTTTCTTTTTAATTGACCAATATACTTTAAATTAATCCAGTCTGTCATGTTTAACCTTCCTTAGCGCTGTTCTTGTGAAATGCTTTGGTGCCCATTCTGTATCAGCATTTGAGCCTTATAATTATATAGAGATATACATAAATATATATGAAAAGGATTTATATGTTCTACTACTCTCCCCTGTGCTCTTTGCATAACCTGTTGTTGAATCAAATAAAGTGAGAGACGGGTGGATTTGAGTAAATAAGAATTTTTAGTCCTGGAGAATCCAAAAGTTACTAGAACCTGGAGGGTCAGTAGTAACTCTGAATTGAACATTTTTGGGGAGGGGAGCTCATGACAAGCATAGCAATTTCTGAAAATGGAGATCAAAGAGCTATTAAAATTTAATGTATATTATGCAGAATGTGTGAGCCTCCAGCTAGATTTTTCTACTCTCCTTCCTTTTCATGTGTATGATTTATAATTTATTTTCTGTAGCGTAGCGCTGCATTCTCTGAAAAATAACTCTTAATTGACTTTAATCCTCAGTTTTAGAATAGATGGCTTGTCATCTTATTATTCTTTATTTTCAATGCCTTTGTGACTCACAGTAATTGACCTTGCACAGTGATTTCTGTGCTGCATCAAATGCCCCAGCAGTTCTTGGCTGGTCAGCACATGAATTTTGGCTGTGGTTTTTCTATATCATGTTTACACTGAACACAACTTATTTCAAGTCTACTCTCCATGCTATTCCCCTGACTCATTCCTGCTGCACTTTGCTTTGAACAAAGTGTATTTTAACAACATTCTTGGTGTTTAAAGAGAATGATGATGGATGATGAGAGAGTAGTTGAATATTTGGAGGGTTTGGGCTGGTTAGTGGAGGGAGGGTGGTGTTTAAATCCACTAATTGCATTTTTAGGTAATGTCAGATAACTCAGTGAAGTGAATCTTGAGAATTAAAACTTGCTGCTGTCCAGTCCTGCATTAATGGTGTAAGGAAAGGTCATACTCTGTAAATATATATCCTCAAATATGTTTAATGTATTGAATTACTAAAGTCTGCTGTTCTATAAACATTAAACCTGTATCTGTCCATTAAGTTGGGTCAGTTTAGATTTATTTAATAACTTGTCAGAGCTGGTTGATGAGATTCCTTGGTTATCTTGTATCTTCTAAAATTGTGATTCTGTCATTTAACCTCCTCTGAGCACAAAGAAATGTAGTTTTGAGGGACAGTGAGTTTGTTCTTGTGCTGGAATTTCTCTTTAACTGAAAGGAGGATTATAATCCAATAATGTAAAGTTTATTGACCTAGCTATTCTCCACAGTATTCACAGTGTAGATAAGGCTGGAAAGGACCTCAAAGATCATCTAGTCCAGCCTAATTATTTTATAAATAAAGATGTTTCTTCTTTTATTTCTTATTCATTGGAAAACTGGGTATTATCTTGCCAATCCACATGTTTTTGGGGAAGGGGTAAAAAGCACTGAGTGTCCTGTACTTGTACCTAGATTGACTCTAACCTAATGGACAACACATGGAAAGCTTTGACTTGAACAGGATTTTTCATCCTTTTACTAAACAGTTCCCTGAAACTTTCTTGTCATCTGCTCAGGCATTGGAGAGAAGTATTCAACATGGGAGCCGACCAAGCGAGAGTTGGAGTTGCTACGGCACAACCCCAAGCGGAGAAAAATCACCACAAACTGCACCATAGGTGAGTTCCAGAAATCCTTTCTGAAGCCAAATTCTCAGTCACTTGCGTGTTCAGAATTCTGTGGTGTTGGTCCGTGAATATTTTTATTGTAGTGGATTTTTCTACGCTTTGGGGTAGCAAAAGCAGCGTGTTCTACACTGGCCTTTCACAGATTCACAGAATCAGAATCACAGAATATTCTGAATTGGAAGGGATGCACAAGGATGTGACACTGCAGGTTCTGGTGTGGATTTTGCTGTGTAACAACTACAAAACACAGAGGTCTGTAAAGAGAAATCACTGATGTTCTCTCAACTCAGCCTTCACCAGAGATCCCATGAAAGGAAATCCTGTGGTTGTTGAGTCCTTAACCATAGGAGTCAATTGGTAAATCTGATTTTACAACAGTGATGTCTTCTGCTTCATGTCCTAAACTCTAAACAGGAGCACTTCAGTTTCCTGTGGACTCTGGGAAGGGATTTGTTCCCCAAATGGCACATCTGAAATGCATCTCAAAGGTTGGATGTTTGGAGTTCAGGGCCCGGAGCAAAGAGCTCTCTGAAATTTGGGGGTGTTTACTCATGGCTGGAGAGTGTTTGGGGAAAGGTGATGAAAATGAACAGATCGTCCAATTTTTTCCCTGCTGCCTTTAAGGTGAGGAAAGAGAAGGTTAAAATCAGCCTCATGACAAGCTCTAATTAAGATTATCAGGTATTTTCTTACCTTGTGAAATGCACTGTAACATTTTAATGGTCGAAATTGTTGATAATGGTACAAGGTTGGACACGTGACTATAGATACTTCAGTTTTTTTCCTCTGATTTCTAAGCTCTGTGTGTGTGTTTTCATGAGAACGTGTCACGCTTTCAGCACATTTACATTTGTCAAAACACACTGAACACACTTGCTAAAACTCTCTAATGTTGTGTTTCTAATACAGTAAGTAATTTAATCCCCAGCATGTGTATATTTATGCAGAAAAAATGGACTGAGAAGCACAGAGTAAGTAAAAAACGCATTTAAAGAGGCAATTCTGAAGAAGGGACCTATGCATTTGCAGCTGTGTGAGAGAGGGGAGGACAGCTGAAAAAACCTTTGGATTTCAGAAACTTCAAGCAGCCTGGAAAAAATAACCAAGCAAAGATTGCTTTGCATCACGTTCACATTGGGATTTTATATTTTATAAAGAATATTACAAACCACCAAAGATAATAGAACCGGGCAAGGGAAAAAGAAGTTTGCCAGAATTGTGAAGGTTAAGATGACCTTTGTGAGGAACTGAAGCACACTTCTGTGTTTCCCTTTTCCACCTGAAGGAGTGCTCTGCCTGCTCTTACAGGATTTTGAATTTTTCAGGCTGTTTTAAAGGGAAATGTCAGCTTGCAGGGAATCTCATCCCAGGCTGCCTGGGCAGGGGAGCTCCCAGAACAGGGGGACAGGGGAGTGACTGATCTCTTCACTTCTGCAGTCTTGCTTTCAAGAATTTCTCCTCCTGAGCCCTGGAGCTGCCTGTGTGCTGAGATTTAGAAAAGAGGTGGGGGGGGGAAATCAAAGCACCCAGGAGACATAATGGAGTTTTGGGCTACAGTTGAAAGCAGAAGACTTCCTTTCTTCCACAAAAATGCATTGGGGGTTTAGCTGAAGGAAGAAAAGACCTGCCATTGTCCTTGAGCCTTTTCTCTCCGTCTAACCTGCTGCTAAATATAAATCTGCTTCAGAGTCTTTTTGCCTTCCCTTCCCTCACTTTGCCTTGCCTGTTTGCAGTTTCAGAGCAGTGAGGATATTTGCAGACTGAAATGCTGCAAACGAGCTGGACCTTCCCTTTTCTCTTTTTCTAATCCTCCATTCTTTTGACGCCCAAGTTTTTCTCAACCCCACAGCAGATATCAGAGAATCCAGTTTATCTTCTGAGGTGGGTAAATGAGAATGAACATCATGTCCAGTTTTATTGGCCCTGCAAATGAAGATGATGTTGGTAACCATTTCTGCACATCTGTGGAGCACTTCTATTTACACAAGAGTCTGTTAAAACACAACCAGCTGCATTTTACGTGCTAAATGCTCTTTGCAAAGCTGTTTTAAGAGGAAGGCCAGAGATGTTTGTGGCTTTCTGTCCTACCCCAGAGATCCACAGATGTCACTTGGGAGGTGGAATGTGTCAGTGCCAACACCTGCTTCAGCATTTGTACAGACAAGTGCATCAGTGTTACAACTAAAATATGCCAGACAGTACTCTGGAACCTGGATAAGTGTGGCCTTGAAGGGATGTGCATGGCTTTTATGGGAAGGACTTGGATATCATTTTGAGCCCTAATAGTAAAATTCCTTAAATGCTGTATTATTCATATCTGAAACACACTTAGATGGTCAAACATGTTTTGTTGGGGTTGCCTGTTACATCTGTATTACTTTTGTGACACTCGTTCAGGTGATTGTTTTACTCTGTCTGAACCTTCTTGGTGTGTAAAGGGAATTTTTAGTCCCAGATTTGTAGCAATCTCACAGTGCTTGTTGAACAGCTGGATGTGTCTGCTGCTTTTGGAGCTGTTTGAACTTCTGTACAGCCTCGGGATCCTTTGTCAGCACCATGAATTAAAACTGAAGAGTACTCTGACGTGAATATCTTATAACAGAGCTTTGAACTGGTGGAGTTCATTAGACAAAACCCCATGCAAACCAGAGAACTTCTGATTTTTCTGCTTGAGTGACAATTTTGAGGCCCATTGAAGAAGGAACTTCTTGTTCACATCCTCAAGAAAAACCGAACTCCAAACCAGAAACTTAAAAAAACCCCAAACCATAAATTTTGCTTGGTTCTCCTTTGAAACATTTCCATCTCAGAGGTACTTTCTCCAGCTCCTAAGAAGATAGTGCAGGTCACTTCACTCCAATCAGTGCTTTACAGTTGAGCAAATTGCTCTTGAAATGAAAACTCCCGCCAGGCACTGCTGCAGGCTGTGGAAACTGCTCATTCCTGCCTTTTGGGATCCCACTGTTGCACATGAGCATCTTCCAAGTGACTCAGAACACGCTGTTAACCAAGTGGAAACGTGAAGCCACCATGGGAAACCCTCAGTGTGGATTTTATGTGGGATGTTTGGTGTTCTGATGTCCTTCTGTGTTTCAAGAAGAATGTAGTGTCCACTTGCTGCCACAAGTGTCCAATGTCAGCTCAGGATGTTCTCACACCTTGGCCAACCCCAGACACCACCATGATGATTCTTGTAATTGTGCTGCCAGAGTTCTTTTCACATGGACCAGATTTTGTCACATTCTGAGGAAAGTAGAAATTCCCTCAGTTATTTTATGTTGCTCTCAGCAGCAGGAATGAATTGTGTCCTGGACTATCCGATTCCATACTGATCTCAATTTCGGGTTGAAGCTGATGTTTCAAGAATCCCATCAACATTTATGTAGAAATGTTAGGTAAGACTTTAACAATTGTTAAATTACGATCTAACAGTGTAAAAGAAAAATCTGATTTCTTCAGTCTCCTCGTGTGTGAAGGGGTTGCCCTCAGCAGGGGAGGGCTCCAAATTCCCAAGCAAATCCTTTGTTACAGGGTTGAACTAGAAGTGATACGATATCTTTTGGGAACTGTTTTCCCAACTCATCTTGCTCTGCTGTCATTAATACCCCCAGCAGATCCATTCTCCTGAGTACATCGAGTATTGGCTCGGGATCAGCTGGGCTCTGATGAGCACATGAAGTGACTCTGTGGCTAAAGATGGGGGTATTAACAACAGCAAGAATTAGACTCCCAATGCACATGGGTAATTAGCAGGAGCCACCTGGGATTCCCATTTGCAGCGTTGCAAAAAGGCAGAGGGGGGAAGAGCCTTTCCAGGAGACTGAGCAAATCCTCGCCAGGATTTCAGGGCTGGGGGAGAAGTGGCAGAGGCAGAAGTGCCTGGGAGTAGCAGGTGGCTTTTGCAGCTGCAGTGCTGAGCTGCACGAGTGGAATAAATATTGCAGCAGAACTTGCGTGTGAAGGTGGTGAGGGAAGAGGAACAGTGGCCTGGAAAATATTTCTGTTCTCTAGACAAGCTACCCAGGCCCATTTCTGCTTTTCTAACTCAGAGGCGTTGAAGGCTACGTTAGTACTTGGATGTTTTTTGTATCAGCTTTTGGTTGTACTTCTCCTTGAATGGTACCCAAGGTGGCTGAAGTGGAAAAGTGGAATGAAAACTGGGTACAGCTCCACATTTTGAGCTGCAGCTTAAAGTTTGAATTATTCATTTGTAAGCAGTAATACTTTGGTATTTGAAATCATGACTGCACAAAAATGCACCTTGAATAAAAATCTTTGATTCTTAAATTCTTTTAGACTGCTGTGTGATGAAGCAAAGGAAAACCACCTTTAGAGCCACTCAGGTGAATGTTTGTGACTCTTTTCTATGTAACCTCATAACTACAATGGGTGTCTTTTGGAAAAATGTTTCCTGAAAGGTTGAATTAGTAAAATCAAAAAAATCAGATCCTTCTGTTCCTGTTTTACCTTGTCATGAGCTTGCTTTGTCTGACCATTGGACTGAGTTGTGTAATGCATTTCTTAGGTCTAAAATTTATAAACTTGATAGCAAAAACAAATTTAAAAAAACCCTTTCCTCTCAAAGCTCCCAGGGAATTCTAAGAAAAATATTTAAAGAATTCTAAAACATAAGCAGTGGTTACCTCACTGAGGTTTGTAGATGTGCTTCCAGAAAGTTTCCTTGGACTTTTATAAGCTTAGCTCTTTACAAAGTGTAAAACTCCTCTGCAAAAGGCTTTTTGAGGAGAAAATCCAGACTGGATGTTTCAGTTCCTTTTTGTGTATTGGCTGAGAGTTTGTCACCTGGTTTTCCAAAGCTGGTGCCAGAGAGCAGTTTGCATCCACCGCAGTAATGTCCCGGTGTGGTTTATCTCCCCAGCACTTGATTGAGTTACCTGTGATTAAATTGCTCCTGGGGGGGATGAGGTACAGCCCCGTTATCAGTGAAGTCCCTGCAGTTTTGCAGCCTGGAGTGAGCAACTTTTGTTAAAGTCACTCAGGTTACCTTCCCATCTAAGTTTACTGGTTAACAGCAGTTCCTCAGAATGCCTCTTGTCACCCCAGGCCAGCTCCACTGAGGAGCCAAGAGGATTTCAGCTCTTGTTATCTTAACATTTGTTTGACTTTCAGGCCCCCTCTCATGAGGACATGAGCTGCTGTCCCATTGATGTCCCATTTCATGTCGTGGCTTTGCAAAGACATAAACTTTAATGAACATTGAGAACCAAAACCAAAAAAGCATTTTTGATGAGAGCAGTAAGATTTTCACTCCACCCCTGTGTTTGCTTCCCCTTAACTCCAGCCACTTAATTTTCCTGGGCACTCAGGCTGCTTGCAGTGGGCTCAGTTGTGTTTTTTATTGGTGGTTCTGCAAGGGCAACTTTCTCCAGTGTTACCACACTCTGCAAAGCCTCTGACACTCTTTAGGCTTTTAGGACCCCATGTCAAGAAGGTAAATTCTTTCAGAAGCTGATAATGTGATGATGTGATAATGTGGCCTCTATTATTGCATATTTAACTTGATTTTTTTAAAAATAAGTAAATACCAGTTATCTTAGAAGGCAGTATCTTGTATTTTTCAATTTCCTTCTTTAGAATCAATAAGGCTGAAATCTGGGTGACCTTTTTGGCTTGTGCCATTCACTGATCCTGCTGTGGGATTTATGAATAAGCTCAAAGTTTTTGGCTCTTCCTTTTACAGCCTTTGTGCACAGTGTGCCTCCCCAGGAGGGGAAAAAACCCTGTTTTGAAGTAACTTCCTAAAGTGTCTGCATATCTTTTGCTCTATTACTGCAGGATAGTTGGAACTCACGGGGTATGTATTGCAGCTTGTAAAGATTAGTGAAAGAAGGATTCAGATTCCCTGGACAAAGAACTTTTCCCCCCAAGGGTTTAGTCCTTTGCTGTTGAGTTAAAATGCCTGAACAAGTTGAAGTCTAAACCAGTTAACAGCTTTTCTTCTGGGAGCATCAGACAGTAGTAGTGGGATAGCTTGGCAAATAAAATTATGTATTCAAGGAAATCATGGTTACTTCTGGCACTGCTTAAGCCTCCTGGTATTTTGGGATTGATTTTCCTGCCATACCATATGGATTGTTGGAGAAACCACCAGAGGAACTTCTGTACATCAGGAGTTTTCTTAGCAGCTCTTGCAAATACGGCGCTTTGAGATTGTGGGGTTGTTCTTTTCCAATATCTGTGTGCGGATTCAATCCTTTGCTTTGATTCCAGTAAAGACCAACATAATCCCAAAGCAATTTGGGGAAGTTCCTCTGAAGCTGGAGATCCAGGGGTAGGCTGATCTTGGAAACTGCTTTGGCAGTGATGCATTAAATGTGTTCTGGAGGAGATTTGGGTTGAGGGTCTGCTTGAAGGTTTCATTGTCATGGCTTTGTGTGGAAGAGGTTTAGAACAGAACAGGAAGCTGAGTAGAACCTTTGGGTATATTTTCTGTCTGACAAGTAGTGGGCTTTCATACAATTTTAGAATTCTTTAAAAAAATACATAATTTTTTTGACTGGCTTGACTTTTTCCCTTCCCTGCAAAGCTTATTTTGCACGTTTTGTTAGTGGGGAAATCAGAGCAAAGAGACGCCAATGTCTTGGCCTGTGTGTGGCTGTATTAATACAAGATCCTGCAGATGAAGAAATGTTGACATAAGCATCAAAGTTGGTGAAGCTGGAATTCCAACCTCCAGGGATATTTATCTCAGCTAAAACCCCTGCAGACTCTACAAAGTTAAAACCAGTTGTATGTGGAATAAGCATGTGGCAGTTGGGGGTGAATTTTTCTGTTTTCCTATCTTGGAAATCAGCCATTCATGTTACTTGCAGAGAAAATACTTGAATTTTGTAACACTGGGTGTGTTTGCACAATGTGAAATTCCTCACAAGACCAGGTTCTTGATCTGGGGCTTGGATCATGTTCCAGATTTCTAATCCAAACCTGGTTTTCCTTCTCTGGACTTCTCAGAAGTGGATCCATGGTTGTTACTGAACAAAACACACATTTTTTGGTTCATAGAGTGTTTCAATTTGACTTTGCTAAATTGTGTTCTGTACTTCTTCAGGTGAAACTTTGTCACTTGGATCCAGTTGAACAAAAGCACCAAAAAAACCCCCAACAAACCCTTTTTTCCTTTGTAGCTGTGGGTTTCATGTGTAGAATGTTTGCTGACTCAGGTATTTCTTACCTCTCTAATGGTAATTTTGTTTCTCCTGCTGCTCTTTCTTCACTGAGTTGTTACATAAGTTCAGCATTCAGCGTTTTAATGAAAAATGCAGAGTCAGTGACTTTGTCAACTTCAACTTGAACAGGTTTTTACAGGAATGGGAGTTTTCCTATGAAGCAATATCAAGCTGGAATTTGATTCTGGTCCTCTGAACAAGATACTTGATTTAGATAAAGTATTTTGGGGTTGTTTCAAACTAAAGATAATGTAGCAGGGCATTTCTTGGCATGAGAAAGTTTGTATTCTTATATTAAAAGATCATAAAATTATAGAATCTCAGAATGGTTTGGTTTGGAAGGGGTCTTGAAACTGATCTCATTCCCCCCCTGCCATGGGCAGGGACACCTTCCCCTATCCCAGTTGGCTCCAAGCTCCATCCAACCTGGCCCTGAGCACTTCAGGGATGGGGCAGCCGCAGCTTCTCTGGGCAACACTCTAAACCAAACCTTAATGAACCACTGTATCTTAACCTCATTAACCTGGTGTCACCACAGTGAGCATGGCATTTCCAACAAGGCCAGTCATCCCCATTTCAGTTTTGTTCTTTTGTGGATCTCTTTTGGATTATATTTACTCTGACCTTCCATTCTGCTCTTTCCTAATCCGCTTCCAGAGCTGGGTTTGTGTGGACAGAAGGTAGATGCAGCATCTACTGAAAGCAGGAATATGAATAAACAGCATGTGGCATGGGTTGTGTGTTGTGGATGATTGGAAGAGCTCTGTGCCAGTTCATCAACACTAATTTGTGCACATTAATATATTTGGATGCATTTAATTTCACTGGCGGCTCGCCTGCTCCTTAAGTTATTAATTTGTGAAAAATCTGTTTTGAGGAAGGGGGAAAACTTGTAGGCAGCATATGGTGTGATATTGGGGGGAAAGGATGGGTGTGAATTTGAGTTTGTCAGTTTGGTGGGAGTAGCTCTTGTTCCTTACGGTGCCATCTGCACAGGGCTCTTGCTGCAAGGCTTCTGCTTCTGTGCAGAGCACACAGGAGCTCGCTGAGCTTTTAAGTTGGGCTGCTCTGGGGGTGGGGAAAGGGAATGTTTTATTCTATGCCACCTTTTGAAGTACTTTATTTAAACACCCTGAAGGGCCTCCAGGTTAACTAGCTTTTCAAGGCCAGTGTCAAAATGCTCCGGATCGATCGTTCAGGTGTTCTGACAAACACAGTTCCTCTTCTTTGCCTCCTACTGTTATTTTCTTGGTGTTGGGCGTCTTCTGTGTATTCTCCCTGACCTTCCAGCAGTTATGAGATTAATCAATATTTTCATGCTCTGGTTTATAGGAATAGAATGTCTTGAACTTTGCTGTGTAGGGTGGGTGAGACTGGGCAGCTCCTGTTCTAGTTACCTGGTTCCTTTGAGAGCTCCTCCAGACCTTCATTCAACTTTCACAGTATTCACAGTATAGATAAGGCTGGAAAGGACCCCAAAGATCATCTAGTCCAACCTTCTCCTTGAAGTTCTCTCAGCTCTGTCCATCAGAGTGTGTGATGAGCTCCACAGTTTGAGGGCTCTGGCTTCACTGGTAACTAAGGAATTTTGTGCAGTGCCTACACCTGTATGTGACATCTTATGGTGTGTTTTCTGCTGTGCAAAACAGGTGCATTTTCATGTCTTAAGCTCCTGATACGATGGCCATGCTGCCACATCTCTAGTGGAACGTGTCCCTGCCATGGCAGGGAGTTGGGACGAGATGATCTTTAAGGTCCCTTCAAACCCAAACAGTTCCATGAGTCTGTGAGTCTCTCTCCTCCAGCTGTTTGATCTTCATCTCTTACAGGGAACAGATATTTAATCAGCTTTGATATTTAATAATAGACTTGATTATACAATTATTTCCTGTGCCATATATGAAAGATGTTTTCCTCTCTGAAAACTTGAACCTAATACATTCCCTCACTGGTCAAAGATCCTGACAGAGGTAGATCAGGTTGAAGTAATTTATTCAGTAGGTCTTGATATGCCAAGATAGGAACTCAGAGAAGTTGGGCACAAGTTCTGCTGCAGAACTTTAATGTCTTTTTCAGCTCTTACGCATTTCAGCTGAGAGAATCAGAGAGAGAACTGCTTGCTGTGGATGATTTCATGCACTTCTCAGGGGGTTGGTCAAACCCCCTCACTTTATTTTGCTTTGGAAGAAAGTTTCTTAATGTAAATTCCCAGGGAAGAGATACTTGCAATCCCTTGTCTTGCTTGAAACAGATTCTCTGTTTACACAGACGGCATGAAAAATTAACCTGAAGAGGTTTGTTTGTTTGCATGGCCAGATATTTTTGGAATGCTCACTCATTTTAGCAGGCTGAGGGTGTGCACACAGGAGCCAACTGCCACCAAAGCAGGGGGAGGAGAACTGAAAGGACATCAAGTGCTCCTGCCTTGTCTGTGAGCTTGGTCTCAACCCAAGTAATGACAGACTGTAACCTCCCAGCCTGGTTTGCTGTGCCCACACTGCCCAAGGACATCACTTGCCTTGTTTGAAGCGCTCTGAGCATGGAGAAATAAAAATAAGCTTGACTGGTCAGTACTCCTCCAGAGAATCAGGGACACACGGTGCTTGCGCATCACTGAACACACACAGTGTCCATAAAATCCAACGAAATCGTAAGGACTGTGCCCTGAGGCAGAGAATGGAAACTCCTCTGGGCTGTGGAATGGCTCCTGTTTTGGCATCATTAATCTGGGAAGTGGCTCAAAGATGTACAAGTCGTAAGTAGATTAGAGAGAGTACTTTGTGTGTCTGGCACACTCTGTGCACTCAGGAGTCGTTGTCCAGCTTGGGAGTTTGTTTCATCTGTGCAGTAAGGGTATAAAATGATCCACTTCTTGTGTCTGATCATATTCTGGGTAACTTCTTTAATGTTTGCTCCAAGGATGTCACTTTGCTTGGGTTCTTCCAACAATACGTGGCCAAGCAGGATGTTGTGGAAAGGCTCAGCTGTTGCTCTGTGGAACAACCTGTAACAACCTGTAAAGCTACAGGTGTGACACAGGAAATTCACTGAAATACCAGATCTGGGTGATCTCTTTGCATTTTCCTGTGACTCTTTTTTTTTTCGTTACTAAATGGAGAGAACATGCAGAAGCTCATGTGGCAGAATACCTGTGTAGCCTAAAAATGGCATTGAGAGTTAGCAGCCCTCGTTCTGGGAGCAGCTGTTCCCTGTCCTCCATCCCTTCTGAGTGGCAGCAGGACAGGGATTTCGGGTTCCAGAGCCATGTGGTAGGAACAGGGATCCAGGCACTGGAGCTGTGGCTGTTTCACTGCGGGTTTTAGACACCTGCCTGCTCTGGGAGTTTGTTACGGGGCAGGGGATGAGGGGGGGCTGGTTTTGAGAGAGAGTTCCTGTGGTTCTGTCACTGTCTGTCTGTCCTGACCCACCGTGAGCTGTGTGAACTGCTCAGAGGGTCAGAGACTCTCATGGATCCCTCAAGGTGAGGCTGCTTTTTCTTTTGGGCAGAGAAGGTGAACCATTTCACTGTGGATCTGGCATCAGGTGGCTTTACCTGTCCTGTGGACATTTCATCACCTTGTCCCCTCCTGCCAGAGCTGGTCCATGTGGTTTGGCTCAGTGATACTTGTCCACATGTGTGAGCAGTCCCAGGGTGACAAAGTGGAAGGGGTGCCACACACCTCTCCTGAGTCAGGGTCACAGAGCTGCTCCTGGAACCTCTCCAGCAACTGGGAGTCCCAAACTCCCTTGTCGCAATGTTTTCTAACTGTGAGACAATTATTTTTAATATCTAATTAAATTTTACTTCTTGTGAGCTCAGTCCTTTTTTTTTATTACAGCTTTGTGAGGTCACAAGAGTTAATTACAGTCCTCTTTGCTGTGGCCTGTAACATACTTGAGATTTGTCAGCCTGGCTGTTCCTCCACCAGCATTATCTGGTTTTAATTAATGAACTCAACCGGTGGGTTAGTCACTTGTTTCTCCAGTCTCAAATATTAACTACGACTTTTCATTCATATTCTTGACTTCTCCCCGCTTTGCATAGATTTCATATAAAATGGGTGCTCAGTTCCAGACATCATCCAGCTGAGGTTTACCTGTCACCAGAGCAGCACAGTCACCTTCAGGCCTCCTCATGTTCCTCTCCAGCTTCAAAATGCTGTTTGTGTCAGAGCTGCAGGTCAGGATTGAGTCGTTCAGGCCGAGTTGCTGTAGCCATTGCTCTTTATTTTGTGTGTGTCCACTTCATTTGTCTTGTATCCTAGTTCTCAGTTGTTTTTACTGAATTTAATTGATTTCAGATAGTTTCTCCCCTTCAATAAGTTGCTCTTGAATTATTGTTTTGTCTTCCAATTACATTTGCACTGTCCTGATGTGGTTTCTCTCTTCTCTGGGTGTATATTGTGGTGTCACCAAAGCTATTGACTGGAAGTAGTGAATGCAATCAATTCCCTGTTAACTGAGAGGGGTGGGGACAAACTAAACGCTGGAAAAACATTGTTGGTGTCTCAGTAAGAGCTGCTGGTTTTGTTGTGGTGTGGATGAACTAGATGCTCCTCATAGACAGGGTAGAAAAAACACGTTCATCTGTACTGCAGACATCACCCTGCATCTATCCTGACCCACCTCATGTAGCTGGGTTGTTGTTTGTTAATAACTCCCAGTGATTTTATGGATATTTTAATGGAAGAAGAGAGTAAAAAGATTGACTTTTCAATGGCAATCCTCGCACACAACATAAGGGATAAAGCTGGAAAGTCTCCTGTGAATGCTGAGGTCGCTCCAGAGCTGCCCAGTTGGACACATCTATGCCAGAAATTACCCAAAAAAAGACTTCAAGTTGCCATGTGAACCTGAATAAAGTACTTGAATGTGCTTCTAAGTGTTGGATTTAAGTCAAAACTCTTAAGGTGAGATTTTTCTCACAGCAGAACTGGGAAATATGACTGACGTTTTGGAATTTTTTGGACCACTTAAAATCTGAAGGGTGAGGGATTAACTCTTTCAGAAAAGCAAAACCACTGTTGGTCAGGAATGAATACTTTAAGAAAAATAAGTTGCAAAGCATCTAGTTAAGGTTCCAATGTACATTCAGTGTACGAGCTGTATTTCCCTTTCTTTGTTTGTTTTCATTTTTTGGGGGGGTTTGAGTTGTCAGTTCCGAGCTCTGAAGCAAATTGGGCCGGGTCATGTCTTTAAATAAACTGACTTGCTTTGGCCTCTGGGTAAAGTCGAGTTAATAGTTAAACAGGTCAGTAATGAGGATGAATTCCAGTTCCTCCGCACAGCAGTGACATACCAGGAGTGAGAACTTTGTGTTTTGATGATTCATCCATAGAAATAGTCTTGTCTTCTGGTGCTGGTGATACATAGAGGAGGAATAATGACTATATTCTTTCTGTTCACAGTTAATGATTTTGCTATTTGTGTGCTGTTCGTGTCATACTCTTCTTCCCTCCAGTGTAGCAGCTTCAGTAGCTGGACTCCAGGATTTCCAACTGGAAACAAACTCCAGGACAGTTTATTTTGTACACATAAGCAAATTTTTTGCTGTTGAGCAATCTGTTACTTCAACAGTAATGGAAAAAAAAATGCAGTGATCCAGAGTCCTTTTTCTAGAGATGGGAAAGTTAAAGATGGATTTTCATTTAGAATGCAAATATTTATTTTCCTATGATTTTTTTTCCTTCCTTTTCTGATGTCATTGCCTTCCTACTCTCTAGAGGTGGCTAAACTCAGTTTTTGGTGCAGTGCATAACGCAGTGTGTCTAAAATAGTCCTATAATTTATTTTCTCTGTTACAGGAGTTGTTCTTCATAGTCTTATGGCTGGTTCTGTTCTCAGTGTCTTCCATATTATGGGGCTTCTGAATGGGGGAGGCTGGTCTTTATTTGTCTCCTCTTGGTGCTAAATTGAAATAGGTATTTGTGAAAATGGGCAAAAGAAATTTGTGTGACAATATTACTTAAATACAACATCCTCTGTCATCCTCCCAGCCTCCCAAACCTGCAGATTCAGTGGCCTGTGAATCTTGATGCACACACATTCCCAATACTTAATGGGTAATTTTAGATATTGGAATGATACAGCAAAATATTTCTGTTAACACAGAGAATATAAGATACATAGAAAAGTTGAAAACGTATCACTGATGTCTTTTTGTAAATTAAAAAATGCTGCTCTAGAACTCTTTAACTTGAGATTTCAAAGGCTTTGCTTTAAAGCCATGAAGGGCAGAAGGGTGGGGGGAGCTCTCCAGGTTGTGCCTGGGGGGGTGGGAGGTGCTGCTCCAGGTCAGGAATGGGGTTTTGTTTCCCGAGGGATTTCCAGTGATTCAGGCAGCACTGACTGACCTGGCAGCCCTGAGTGGCTGGAGGAGTCAAGGCAGAGGAATAAACACAGAGGAACTTAAGCATGTTTGCACCTGATTCAGCAGTAACTCAAAGAGCAAAGATTGTTGCTCCGAATGTTCATCTTCACTTCTTTGATCTGCCATGTAATCCCTTTCTTTTCTGTGGCTGACAAAAAAACTACTCTGTTGAAAAAAAGATTTCCTGATGAACTCACGTGAGCCAATGAATCAGCCTGGAGAGCATTTACTCGAGCTGTTGCCTCAATTTACCTGCTGGGGATCCTCAGATCCCGAGGAGGAGGATGGTGTGAGCAGTCCAGTTGGAGCTCCTTGTGCTGCTCTGCTGCAGGACCCAGCCAGGATGTCCCTGGGGAGGCAGGTGATCCCAGTGGGCAGCAGAGGTGATCAACTCTGAGATAAGAGAAGGTCTGGGCCAGCAGTGGGAGGAAGCCTGGAACTGCATCCCTGGTGTCCCTGCTCTTGCTGCTCAGCCCTGCTCAAAGGCTTGTCACCTTCCTGCTGCCCTTTAATGTCACTGGGTTTGCTCCTGCAGGAGCTCCTACAATGGTTCTGGGGGGTTCATTCATTATTTTCATGTATCTGGATCTCATAGTATGTTTTTTATTCATTTAACTAAATTGGTTTAGTCTAGTCTTGGAAAGCCACGTGGCCACTTTCCCTTCCCAGTCCCTTTTCTTGGAGGTTTTTCTTCTCCCTTCCTGGATCATTTTCTCTTTTACAGTAGATTACATGTTCTCTGCTTCTCTTCAATCCACCATACCTGCTGGAGGTAGGTGTGTTGAATTGTTCAGTTAGTTTTTAAGATAAGGCAGTTGAAATGTTTTCATTTAATCTGTCTGTGGCAGAAGGTTTTGTTGCTTTTGCTTAAAATCTTGTCAAATAATTTAATATTTGAGTGTGTCATGGGTAAGTTTGAAAAAAGTGTTGTTTAAAATTCTAATACATTCAACTCAGTATTCCCACTTCTGCAGTTACTGTGGTTTTTAGCAACTGAGAGGATGCTCAGCTGAAGTGGTGGGGAATAAATTCCCCAAAATTGCATGGTTGGGGTTTTTTATATAACTCAGGTGATCACTGGTGTCACAGAATATGAGAGACTTGTGATTTCACATATCTGCATACTGCTGCTTTCTGAAATGAGTCCTTTTTGTATTATTATTTCAAAGGAGATTATCTTTTGAGAATAATTGTGGTCACTCACCCCATTAGCAAATCTGCTGCTCCTGGAATGCAAATGGAACAGAGTGTGTTGGTGTGACTGGGCCAGTGTTTGTAACAGAATTCTGGTCATGTGTGGTGTGTTCTGCACCTGAAACTTGGGAGCTGGGAGAGAATCTGGGTTTAGTTTTAGGTGCTTGGAAGGAGGGTAGTTCTGTTCTGAAATACATTTTCATAAAGATCGTTTTAAATGTTATTACCAATTCCTGTTGGATGAACACAGGATGAAAAACCAAAATTATTCTGGAAATAGTCCATGGGGTCCTACAGTTTGTTTCCAAGGGTTATGTTGAACTGTCTTTAAATATTTCAGTGAGCTCTTCCTCAGCTTGCACTGACTTGTGATAGTGACTGATGGAGCTGCAGGGAAACATCAACACCAGATGGAGGACTGGGGGGTAGGAGACAAAAACTGCTCGAAGGTGTTGCCAACCTGTCCTTAATGTACAAAGGATCTCAAGCTGCCTGTGCTTCAGAGCATCTGAAAGATCTCCTGACTCTCCCCAAGGTGCATTCAGTAGTGACCAATGTTCTTCCTTCCAGAACCTTCATCCAAATAAACCACAGGATTCTGTGTGGTCACCTTTGTTCAGGCTGGTTTGTGTTGCTGTCCTTACCTATCCCAGCATGAAGCCTGGGTTTAAAGGCAAACCCAACCCCTCCCAGGAAGGCAGGATTGGGTCTTCTCTATTCATGTGTGGTCCTCTCATTTCCCTGCTTCCCCACCTTTAATAGCTGTACAGTTGCATTTCACAGAGAAGTGGAATTTCCTTATCTTGTCTTGGATTTTTCGTCTCTCCTGCGTGGGTGGACTGGCAGAACCAGTGCTCTGGATCTCCCTGCATCCCAACAAGCCTTGTTGGCCAGTATTGCAGCTCTGTTGCTTGAGCATTGGAATAAACAGAATATTCTTGGAAGAAGATGGAAGAACTGAAGCTGACAAAGGTAAGGAAGCTGCTCAGAACCCAGTCTGGAGACTAAATGTACAAAGAATTTCCCCGATGGTTTTCCCTGTGCTCTTGCTTATTTGCTTGTGCCCAGCTTGTGACAGAATGGGAGTAGAGGTTGTTCTCCAGGTGTGATGATTAAAGGGCATTTCCCTTTTTGTTGTTATACCATACGTGACAATTTTGTCTGGACAGCTACAGTAATTCATTCCAATATTCACAGTTGCATCAGCAAGGTTTGGAAGTAAAGTGCTTTTCTGCTGACTGCTTCCCACCAGGGCAGGATCTCCCTGGTTATTCTTGCTCATTTCTGAAACAGTTCATAAAAAGCAGAAGTCGAGATAGTGCAGTGCAGACCTTTGCAAAGTGCCAGACCTTTGCAAAGTGCCAGACCTTTATTGTTGCCAGAGTTTGGCTCCTGCTGGCAGTCCTTGGACGGCCCCTCTGTGCAAACATTGGCCACTGATCATGTGCTGGTGGAGAGCACTTGGTGCTGGCAGAAGTGAGCTGATGCATGTGAGGTTTTGGCACACTCTCTTTTTCTGCTCATTTATGACCCACTTGTTGCAATGCTGGACTATTCCAGCTAAACATCTCTAGGCTTTATGAACAGGGAGGGAATAGGTGTGGCAGGCATAAATCTTCAACCTTCTCCATGTTATCGACCAAGGTGCTGCATAGGCTTTCATTTTTAGCTGTTTTTCTTTCCAAAGAAACTCATTCTCCCCATAAAAGTTAAGCAGGAGGATGTGTTGTTCTGAGTTCCATCAGCTCTTTACTTAAAGTACATCAAATTCTGATGTTTTCCAATGTGCTGCAATTAGCTACAGAGTACCTGAGCTGTGCTTCAGTGCCTCACACTTGTCTCATTTCAAACATCAGTTTAAGAGACAGGATAGCAGCTGCACTCCTTGCTCCCACAAGGATAAGATTGATGTGTGCTCCTTTACTTTTTTCCCTTTTCCACCAAGTAAGTTCTTGTGTTTTGCTACAAATCACCCCTTTCTGATGGTTCTTAGGGTTTGGGGTATTCATGTTCCAGCCTTGTCTGTTTTGCAGGTTGCTTTGTTCACCCAAGTGAAGTCATAGCACATGAATCACTCCATATAGAGCCATGAAAAACTGACACCAAGCAAGCAGAGACATCCAAGAGCCTTCTGAGCTTGATGCCTGTAACTTGTCTCCTGGTGGCAACTTTGAGGAAGATTTGGTTCTTGTGGTCACAGGGAAAGACAGTCCAGCCACAGGCATGTAATAAATGATGCTTAATAAATGACTCCAAAAAGCTGCCTTTACGTGTTTGCTTTCGTGACTGCTCTGGTAGGGACCAAAAAGAAAAATTCTGGGGTGAACCCCTAAATTTACTGTTGGTTTTCCACTAGTTTTTCTGTGCTGAACAGGCTGACTCTGAAATCTGGTGCTAACCAGAGGGAGAAACAGGGAGAGACTCTTCTGCTTCCCACCATACCCTGCATGTGAGGGAGCCTTCCAGCCTTCTGTGTGCACAGCCTGTGATTTAAATAAACCCAGTCCATTTTAAATGGCAAAAAACCCCAGGGGAGAGAGAGGTAGGCAAGAGGTACCAACCCAACGTTTCTCCACTTGCACAGCACAAACACCCTCCTGTTGTGATGTTGTTTGCAGAGCCCAGACTGGGCACCGAAATAGGATTGTGACCCAAGCTGAAGCCTCACGCCATATTTCAAGCTGCTCCAACAAATTAACTGTTTAACACTCTGCTAATGTTGTGCACACACTTATTGCCTCCCAGCATGAAAATAAAGCAAATAATTGCAGTAAGCTCCTGCCCAGTAGAAGTCACTGTAATGTAATGAGCAACTTTGTCCTGTGAGTAAAGAGAAGGAACAAGAAGCTGTGGGAAGGAGGTCGATGTTGCATTAGATAGGAAAAAATAAAATGAGGAGTGCACAGTGTCAGGTGCCGTGAGCTCAGTGTGCAGTTCAAATTGATGTAGTGCTGATTCTCCTCGGTAACGTAGCAACTGGACCACACCTCCTCCTGCTGCAGAGGCTAAAGAGCCCTTTGAGCACTATCTGCTGTACTGCAAGGGAACTGCACCCCTTCTAATTACCACAGCATTCCCAGATGAGATGGGTTTTTTTTTTTCCTCGTGGAATGACAAGGAATTTCTTCGTTCTCTGTCAAATAATCCTATTTTTTCTTTCAATGTTTGTGTAGTAATCCTATTTATATTGCAGCAGAGGACTGTGTTACTTTTAAATCAATACCAGAATTGTATCTACCATTGCATTTTCTCTCATTTCAAAGTAAGTTTTTGATTTAAACAAAACCTTCTTGTCCACCTGATGCTCTTCTCATTTAGCCCTCCTGTATTGGTGGTATTATGTTAACATTTTGGAAGAATACTCCAGGATTTGAGCATGTTTTTCTTCTTACTTAGACTTTGCAAATGACTGAAAAACTTTCCCCACTCCTAACCTCTCTTCTGTTGTGCAACAAAAGAACTTTCCTTTAAGCATCTTGGTTTCCAAGCACAAGAAATCGCCTGGGCATTACTGAACGTTTGACTTCAGGTGTGATGAATCCTCTTATGCCAAGTTGAATTTTTTGATGTGTGCTGTAGATTGATGTTTAATTTACTTAAAATGAATGTGGGATTAGTGTCGTTCACTTGCTCTTTTAAGGCTGATTTGTTCAGGTCTTGGATTTTATTTAAAAAAAAAAAAAAGGATCTGCTAAGTGTGCAGTGGATGTCACAGCCTGACTTGGTTTGTCTGGGCTGCCTGTCTTAGAAAGATGATTATTGCATTATAACAGTATAAAAACCTTATTCTGGCTTCGTGACCTGCATGAGGGAAAGCCTTTTAAACAATCTGAAAAATTACTGATTTATTTAAATGGTTTCTTACTGTAGTGACTGACCAGTTGTTGTCTTTGCACTTTGGTGTCAGCTCGGGGAGGGACATGTTTGGGTGACACGTGGCACAACAACCATTCCAAAACAGTGCTGTTGGTGCTGGTGTACTTTGGGGGTTCCTTATAGCTGAGAATTTAAGAAACAAATCCAAGTGTAACTCAGCTTCTGGAGCTCCTCATGACTTGAGTACAACAAACCCAATAGCCTCCCTAAACCACTGTAAAACGCTGCTTGGAGCTGTGCATCTGCAGCAAAGCTGGGGCAGCATTGTGAAAACTATTTAAAAATGCAAACACCCCATTTTGTTAACTTGATAATGCTTATGCATCCCCTCCCCCTTTCTGTCTTCATAGGTCTACGAGGGCTAATCAATCTTGGGAACACATGTTTTATGAACTGTATTGTCCAGGCACTTACCCACACTCCACTGCTGCGAGATTTCTTCCTCTCCGACAGGCACAAATGTGAAATGCAAAGCCCCAGCTCATGTCTGGTCTGTGAAATGTCTACGCTCTTTCAGGAGGTGAGTGTTGTTGGCCACAAAGCATCACCTTTCTAAGGGGGCTGTTTCTTACCCCAGCAGGAATTGTGTTCTGGCTGCAGATACAGAGGGAATGCAGGTCCTGTTTCCCCTCAAGGTGCAGCAAACCAGAGCAGTAAAGATGGAGACCCTGCTGTCCAAAGTGCCCAGCTGCAGAAAAGGAAACTAATGGCCTTTGATGGCCTGTTCCCAAGTCTCCCTTGTTTAGGCAAAGCTGGTTTGGGAGATAATTACAGTGCTGCCTGCTCTTCTGAGACTGATCTTGGAGCCTTTAGTCTTAAAGCCGAATGTGGGCTTTAATTAAAGGTGCAAGTTGTAACTGGAAAATATGTCACGGGCTCTTTGGGTGATAATGGGAGGGAGAATAAAGCAGTGGTGTACAGCCTTGTGGTTTAAGGCAGTGGGTTATGTAGGTCTGTATGAATATTTTAAAGATCTCGTTTCAGGGCTTTTGCACAGGCAGAAATATCTTTGCTCTCACCTCTTCCGTGCAAACCCAGTCGTGGTCAGGAAGGAGGTGCAGAGAAGGGAATGTGTTGCTTTAATTTGTGTGTTCCCTGGACAAGCTGCTGCTCTTTCCCTTTCTCACTCAGTGACTGGCTGTGCTGTGCCTTCCCCTGTAGATCTGGTCAGTGCTCTGTGAGACAGGCACAGGCTTTTCCTTAATAATCAGCCAAATTAACTATTTTAATTCCACATCAGCAATGTGAGGACTGTGGCTAGATAGGGGCTTGTAGCTTTAAAATGTCTTTTAAAAAAATCCAGTTCTGTGCCTTTCCCTCAGTGGTAGATCTGCTTTCTTGGTAAGTAAAATAAAACCAACCAGAAAAAAAACCACCCAAACAAAAAAAGCTGTTTTCGGTGCTGTGATGGAGTATTTAAGATTCTGGAGCTGTCTGTACTTAGAGCAGATTTTCTCTGGATGTGCTGCCATGGAAGTTCATCCTAACAAGGACTAACCTAAAATAGCTTCACCTTTATCTTGTGATTTTCAATTTGTTTTTACTTTTGTACCTTTTTCACCAGAGAATGATTCTTTTTGGTCACTGCAGGTGAGTTAAACACATACAAAAGGCAAAGCCCTCCTCAGCCATTCCACTACAAAGGTGTTTTCTGCTCACACTCAGCACTACAGACAGTTTCCAACATTTCATGCTGTTTATCAGTCATTGGTTGCACGTTATTACATTATTTCTTATTATTTCTTATTTTTTGGTTCTATTTTTCAATTGTTCCCGAGTCTGTGAGGAAAGCAGGTCCAAACAAAAGGCAGGCAGACCAAGAGGTAGCAGCTGCAGGATTATTGAAAACAGATGTGCAGTTAAATGGGGAAATGCCACAATACCTACATTAAAAAAAAATATCAGTCACGGTATAGAAATACCAGTTTCTGTGCACTGTTAATATAGAAACCTATTTGCTTATTTATAAAAAAAATAGGAACTTATTATAATCTTGATACCTTTTCATCAAATTGTGCCGTAAAGTCTCATGCTGATGAGGATCACCACACAGTTTACACACACACACACATTTTTAAAAATTCCCTTGGGACAGGGGAAATGAGTGTTACATTACAGATTGAGGGGCTGGAGGAAAGATCAAGACTCTCTAGGTAATGATTTTTGTTTCCATTTTTGTGTGTGGAGCCCCGTTGATGGCCTTGGATGGCTTTTGTTAGATTGTGAGCCTGGAGCAAGGAACAGGCTGTTATCCAAAATGGGGCTCAAATGCAGCATTTGCCTCAGTTTCGATAGTAATCGAGTTTAATTTCACACGCAACTTTGGGAAGCTCAGCCTTCCTTTTCCCCAATCAAAATTCATGCCTACAGTGGCATTAATTCCAATAATTAATGTTCTGCAGTATGAGGGGATATGGATGAGGGAACAGCCATGTCTGTGATATCAGACTGGAGACACCAGTAATTTCTGTCCTTATTTCATGTTAAGCACTGCAGCCATGTGCTGTGGGAGGGCACGAAAAGTGACTTCAGTCTCCTTGAAGGAAGAGTTTAGTCCTCATAAGCAGAGCTGTGGGGTCTGTCACCAACTTGGTACATTTTAACTCACGACCATTAAATACTTTGTTGTGTTTATGGCTCGTTGTAAAATTCTGTTCCCAGTGAGTTTTAATTTCTCTACATTCAGAATTAAAATTGCATTTTTTTGGAGCAGACTGGTTATCTTTCCTGTCCCAGCTAAGTGCAGTTGTTAACATGAAAATCATGAATATTCCTACGCTGCCTTTGCAGAGTTGAGCTCTGAGTGAAGGAAGGGAAGGTCTCAGTGCTATGGTTAAGAATTCCTTTGTAATTGAATTACCAGAGAGACTTTGGTTCAGGTTCTGTCTTGCTTCTACGGAGCTTTCCCACTGGGATTAACTGTGTGGTTATCCCAAGGCGTTTCACCCAGGGACAAACAAACAGGGCAAGGGTTAACTTCATCTCCCCTCCACCCTCTTCTTTTCTGAAGGTGTGATCTGAGGCAAATGGAATGCCAGGGGATCTGGGGAGGGAGAACTCTGCAGGAGAAAGAGAGACTATTTTGAACGTTAAATAAAACTTTTGCTCTACCTAAATAAGCAAATGCTGCCCTTTTGCATCTTAAAGGGAAGTTTTGTCCCTCTTTCTTTTTATATTTAAGATCATGGAGTCATATAGGTTGAGTGTTTTCTCTCTGATAAATAGGAAGCTACAAAGCTCTTCCACCTTGAGGTAGGTTGGTGGTAACGAGGATCAGATGGTTCTCAGGACTGAGGTGTAACACCAAGCACCGATCTCTGTTTTAAAATTATCTGACTTGAATCAATTAACATTCTCATTCGTGCTACTTGAAACCTGCTCCTCCATAGAACCATGACATGACTTACACTGCATAAGAAAAGGTAGAGTTGAAATGGTTTGTGTATGAAATAACTTATAACAAACGTACAAGAGGAGAAAAAATGTAGTTAAGGCTCTTGTGTTTTGTCATGGAAAATGGAGTTTGGCTGATTTAGTAAAAGCTTTTCCCTGAAGTAAGTGTAGAACATGCAGAGTTTGTGTCAGCAAAATGGAGTTTGTGACTCCTTGAACCTCTCAGGGAAACCTCCAGAAGGTGTTTCCTTATTCTGAAGGGTGCTTGTGTCACCCACTGTGAATGGCCAGAATGTTTGAAGTCTGATTTGACAGCTGGTTTCCAAGAAGAGGTTTTAACTTCTCAAATTGCTGCCGGATCTCTGCCTATAAATTCTTAAATCCAAAGCTCAGAGTCTGTTTAGTTGATACAAATGCAGGATAGACCAAATTTACCTGTTTTTTCACGTAATTGGGAAACTTCTGTGCGTGTTTTTGGCAGGAAGTACAGATTTGTGTGATGGGGTTTGGCTTTGTTTTAAAACCTTACTGGTGCCTGTATGTTTTTGGTAAAGATAATGTGAATTACAAAGCCTAGAATCTTCTAAATCCCCTATAGATTCTTCTTGGTAACACTCGAGAGCAAGTGTTTTAAGTGGAAAAACAAAATTACTGTTACTTGGACTTTGTGCAAGAATGGAGGCTTTGAATCCTGGTGGGTTTTTTTCCCCTTTCTCCCCTCCCTTTTCTTCCTGGAACAGCAATTAAACACTGTATTACCCAGCACTTTCAAACGAGTTGTCTCCAACATAAACAACTGATACTGCAGAACTGAAAACAAATTAAACCCCCAAAAATTATGTTTAAATTATGTTTGTGCTATTGAAGTGTTTTTAAAGGTGACTTAAAAATACGTCATCATTCGTTTCTATTTGCACACTTCACTGAGAAGGTTGGTACAACAGGGATGGAATAAGACTTTGCAAAGACTTTTTTCCTTTTTGTGGGTTGGAACAGCTCTGATAGGCTGCTCTTCCCAACAGTGAGGAAATGACAGGGATGGGATGGATTTTTTCCTACATTCCAATTAAAATATTGCTGTTGAATGTGCTCGGATGCTTTTGTTTCATTTTATATTTATCAGGGCAGTGAAGCTTTTCCCCACCCCACATTCTTAGCGGGCAGGTTTCACGTTTCTGTGTGATGATAATGAATAATTGGATAAAGCTTCTTGTTGGATTCTTCTCATTCTCCCAGAGAATGTAAATGTGCTGGCAGATCTCATGTCCGCAGTGGAGTAATTACATGGAGTGCTGGTGGTTAAAATGACCGGAGAGCTCGGGGACTAATTGTAAGGAGTGACAGAACAGGGAAGTTTTATTGCTGCAGTTCCCTGAATTATGTTGAGCAGCAGCTGCATCAGCAGATTTCAATTACCACTCTCCTGCTCCAGTCTCTCGGTGTCGTTCCTGTTGGCATCAGAGTTCCCTATTGATCTTGGTATTTATGGAAGCATTCCGTGGTGTTTGGCTGCAAAGGTGTAGCTGCTCGTTTGGAAAAAAAGCAAGGGAGACATTTCTTTGGGAGGGAATACACTGAAACCATGTAGAAAACCCTACAAATCTGAGGACTGGATGAGAAGGCTGTACTGCCTTTTGCCAGGCTCTCCCTTAAAATACAGTCTGTTTTCTCTCAGCAGGTTTGTAGCCCAGTGCTTATGTTTGCATTTATATAAAATGCCCAGAGACTTCATTCTGTGTGTTTGCCTTTTACTGCCTTGTGTTTGAGAAGGGTAGCTGAAAATAAACCACCATCAATTTGATAGGATCTTAGGGAAACATAATTGTCATGTTGCAGGCAGCATTTACTGGCAGATACCTCTCCCAAAGGTGAGGGAAGGTAAAATGACAGGAATTAAGCTCTTGTGGGCCTTTTCTGACTCCCTGCTTTGCTTTTGGAGGGATGAAAGAAGGGCTGAACCTCAACCTGGGAAAACGCAGAGCCTCGACATGGATGGTTTTTTGGGCTGGGTTGTTTGGTTGAGTGTTGGGGGTTTTTTGGTTCATTGGGATTTTTTAAGTGGGACCTGGCTGGTTTTTAATAAAAAAAGAAGTCTGCTGGTAAGTGCAGTGATTTGCCTCCCCAGCAGTGGGGCTGCCCATCACGGGGTTTGCTGAGTGAATAATCTGTGCACTCTATAATGTGCTGCTGGCAAAATCACCCGGGGCAATTTCAGCCCCTGCTGGAACCAGCTGAGCAGATTTCGACTGGAGTAGATGCAGGAGCTGGTCCGGGCCCAGATCCGGGGCAGTGACACCCTGACGGTGTCACTCGGAGCGGTGACAGCAGCTGCTTTGGGAACAGGTGACTGCAGGGGAGCCTTCAGCTCTGCAAACAGCTGGCTCACTGGAGTTGCTGCTAAAGCCTTGTGCTGGTAGAGCTGTCCAGTGAAAGGCCAGTCCTGACAGGAGGCTGCTGTCCTGCTTGGGAAATTGTCCCTAAGATGGGACTGTGCACAGAGTCACCGTGACTCGGGGCAGGAGCTGGCTCACAGCTGGCGTCTGATATTCCCATCTCCAATGTTTGACCTGATTTGTGGGGGGCATTTCTTTAACATGATTTGTGAAAGAAATTGCTGATCCTGTGCAACTGTAGGATTGTTCATTTCCTGCCCCACCTCAGCCCATTTTAATAAAAGCCACCGGTGTCAATAAGCAATTTTTGAGTGGTTTGTCTATCCCAGTCCCCACATCCCCCCACATCTTTGTTGCTAATCCATCACAAAATGATGGAATTTCAAGGGAGAAAACAAGAGCTGCTCAGTTCCAGCAGCCTGCGACAAAAAGCTGCCTCTTATTTCGTTATTAAGGCCATCAGAACTAAACGGTTTAAATTGATTTGCCTAATTGCTCTCATTTAACTTTTGAATAATTAAAAACGCGCTTGAGGCCGTGTAACTTGTTAACAGTCGTGTCCTTTTCTTTGCTTTGAGCAGTTTTACTCTGGGCACCGATCTCCTCACATTCCATATAGGTTATTGCACCTGGTATGGACTCACGCACGGCATTTAGCAGGGTACGAGCAGCAGGATGCACACGAGTTCCTCATTGCTGCGTTAGATGTGCTGCACAGACACTGCAAAGGTAAGGCTTGTGCTGAGCCCTCCCTCAACCAGGAATACTGGATCCAAAGGAGGCGGGACAGTCTGTTCTTAAGTCAAGCACAGCACTCTTAAATTCTTTTTGAAATGTTCGTTAAAATATTTGTGAAGAAATAAACCAATCTCGCTGTCAAAAATGACCTGGAGTTAAAGCAGAAGAGCCTGGGCATTGGTTTGAGTCACCATCGGGTTCTTCTCTTATTGGTTGTGAGTCACTGTCTTTTCTTTTAAATTGCCATTTTAATTCTATTTATAATTGAAGTAGTTAGAGCTCTTACTCAGGGTGTCATGGGACTGGTGAAAATAATGTAGGGGAGGCTACAGCTTCATATCATTCTGCTTAAATATTATCCCATGTATTTCTGGTGCTAAATTGCCGACAGAAATGTGAATAAGAAAAAAAAAAGGAGTGGTTTTAGTGCCTTATTTTATTATTCTGTATATAACAATATATAATACAATAAAAATATTCAGTGACATGCTTTCAGATACTATAAAATTGAGACTTAAGATGTGAAGTATCTCAGGAAATTATATATTTAGTGTTAGTTAGCTGAACACAGCCTGAGCTGAGCATTTCGCAGTCTGCCAATGTTTGCTCTGGAGCACAGGGTTGTTACTGTTCCTCTAAGGGATCAGTCGTAGGGTTGATACCAGCAAAACAAACACAAAATCTGAGTCCTTAAAAAGCAGCTTCCCAGCACTCAACTCTCCTCAAATGGGTTTGGGTAAAGCACTCGGAGGTTGGTTTTCTGCCTTATCAGGGGACTGTCAAAGGGAAAGCTGCTGCTGCTTCTCTGAACCTTTGTCAAGTCTTGCTTTTATCTCTGAGAGGGGCTTGTTCACATCCATAAGAGGTGCCTCCAGAAGAATCTTCTCCAGACAAAGCACTGCTGAGGACAGGAGTGCACAGAGCAGTTATTAATTGTTATTGGACGGTCACTGCCTTTCAATAATCCTGATTAATCTGTAAGGAACAGAATCTACCCAAAGACTGACCTCTCACTTCCTGACACTGAACAAATCAGCTGCAAACAGAAACATTTCTCAGTTCCTGTAAAGTTTATGAACAGCTGGTCTGACAAATATTGAAGCCTTTTTTCATTATCTTTAATATAAAATAATGTTTGTATTTCTTCTATACTTAGCCATTAGTCAGTGAAGTTGTGTTTGCTGCTCAGAGTTGTAACAAAAAAAAGTTGAAACAAAAAGGATCCCTGAGCTCTTCTCAAACTGATAAAGAATCTGAAGAGACTTTTTTTTTTTAGTGTGGTTTGGCTTTTTTTGGATTTGTCAGAATCCCTCTGACATCTCTTCCTTGACATCCGTGCACCCAGGTTTTCAAATTTCTGTTTCTGAAGAAACAGAGGGACTTTTATTTAATTACACGAAATAATTAGACTACATCAAGGTTATTTAAAAAAAAAAAAAAAAGTGGTTGAGCAGATGTGTGGGAACCAAACAATTTCATCTAAACCAGAATTTCAAGTGTAGTCATGCAAACCCACATTTGGAATGGACTAAGTCTGCAATGTAATGGAAGTTTTCCCACTTGTGTGTGGACAGACACACACACACTTGTGAAATACACAGATGTAAAAATATTATTACTAAGAGTGTGAATATGTCCTACAGCTACAATAAGCAAATAATCCCTCCCCTGCCAATATTAAATATTTATTTTACTGAATGAAAAAAAAGCTTTTAAAGCTTCCAGACTAATAATCAAGTTTTACAATTAGCACACAGTAAAGTAAAACAAAATAATGGGGAAAGTTTTGCCCTGGGTTTTGGGCATTCATTATTCATAATCACCAGGGCTTCAGGCACCGAAATAAATTAAAGTGTTCCTTGTGTATAAATATCCAGTGATATTTATTCCCTTTTTTATTCCCTTTACTCACCTTTCTAGGAAGTGTCCCAGTGCAATTCAGAAAAAGCTGTGAATGTTTGTTACTGATCTCAGTGCCTAAATTAGGAGAAATAGATGGTTGTGATGTCCATTTAAAGATAAGTTTTGTTATCCTGCCTCCTATGAAGCATAAAATGAGCTGCCCTGAGATGATTCTGTGGGTGGGTTGGTTGCTGGTTTTACTCCTGGTTGAATCTATTCTGAAGAAAAAGGATGGAGTCTGTCATGCCTGTTCATCACTGTTTTCATTCCAACAGCTGCAGGAAGGTGGTTTAACTGGAAAGCAGTGTTTTGGTGGGAAAAAATGTAAATAAGGGGTATTTCTGCCTAGTTTGTGAAGCATTAGGTCGGTCTTTAGTCACCATGCCAGATACATCCTAATGACCAGTGCTGCTGAAGAAATTCAGGGTTCTAATTCTGCAGAACAGGGAGGTTCAAATCATCCAGACACTTTGGGGGTTCCCAGCTTAGTCTCGGGCATCTTCAAACTTGGGGAAACTTAGACCAGAATTATTATTCTATTAAATGCATCAAGACTGAAACACAAAAATTAATGTCCAGTCCAGAGACATCACTGACTGGAGGGGTTTATTTATTGAAAGAGCAACAACAGAGAGAAGGACATTGGTACACAAAGGTTCAGAAACCAAGATAAAAAATTGGGAAGTAATTCTATATTTTGATCCCAAACTGTTCAGTTATCTAAGAGTATCAAAACTGATTATTCCTCATTTCTTTGGATTTCATGAAGCATTTTGCATCCACCTTTAACAAGGAGTGCTCCAAAGCAAATCTCCAGCATGGTGCAAGGAGAGAGGAAGGATGGTGGGCAGGGAATCACTGCCCTGCTCTGTGAATTCTGCATCATATTCTCAGGATCTGATGCAGCATATGCCTGTGGAACATGTCATCTGCTCTGCTCCATTCCAGGGAGATTTGGGTGTACATTGCTGTGAGAGAGAGAACAACAGGCACGTGTTCAGGACACTGGGGGCCAGAGTAAAGCAGAAATATTAACATGAACGTCTTGCTTTGATAAATGCCCCTTTTAGAATCTGACAACTCTTGACTTCCTGTTTCTCATTTAAAAGACAGAACGGAAAATTGAGGCAAAACTTCCTTTATTTCAAAAGCAAAAGCACTGTTAAAAACACTTATAGCTGCTCTTACAGTTGCTCTGTACCATTGGTCTTTACTTGTCTATTAAATGCTGATATATTTGAACACAAGTTAAAATGCTTCATTATTGCACAGGCAATAATTTTAAAAAGTGATATTTGGAGTGAGGAGGGATGAGAGTTGCACCTAATTGGTATCCAAACTTCCAAACTCAATTTTCTGCCACTCTCATAATCCCATTAGTGTGTACACTGATGCCTTTTCAAGTTTGCTTTTAGCCTTGTGTTGACCATGTGTAGAAGAAGCTGCTGATTTTCCCTGGTAAGAATTACGACCAGTTTTTAAAAACAACAACAACAACAAAAAGAAATTAAACCCTCCTCTGTGAGACGAGAAATGTTGAAGGGAACCTTCACTTGAGCACAACAATCTAGAGGCTTCTCAGTTCTCAGCTGCATAATTTACCTCCTCTCAGCATCTGTTCCATATTGACAAGTGTGAGTAGGTGGTAATCTTACTCTTTTTTTTTTTTTCCCCTCCTCTCCAACCAAATGTCATGGGAAATAACGTTGAGTGGGTAATGCCCTTCTGTTTCGCTGGGAACAAGCTTTGCAGGGGGTTCTTTGGAGACCTTCTCACTGATCCTGATTGACTCTGTAATTGAAAAGGGGGAGAGCTCCTTCTCTCCTTCTCTCCGTAGGTGGAAACGTCTTTTAGAGGTGTCTGATGGTACCTGTGTCCCAGGGAAAAAGCTCCCAACTCTTGTTTCTGTGCTTCTGCCCCCTCAAAACTAAACAGAGGGAGATAATGTTGGAAATTATGAGATTACAAGGATGTGGTTGTTGCATGTGGATCCTTTTAAAAAGCTCCACTTGTCCTTTTTAAAGAGAGTAACAACCAGCAACTTTTAGGGTTTTTTTTCCTAAAGCTTCTGAGCTGTTTCTGTAGGTGAAGGATGCCTTGTGCAGCCTCTCTCCTCTTTGCCCTCTTCATTAGCTTGGCATAATTTAAGACTCTTTAAAAGCTCTGAAATTCAGTAAGATTTAGCTGAAATTCCCAGCAAGAAATGCCAGAGAGGGGAGGGTCTGATAACCCCCAACTTGAACCTTTTACACTTGAAACCTCATTTTAGAGCATGTTGTTTACGAGCCATTTTAAGGAAACAATGCACTTTTCTTGGCAATTCCAACAAAAGTTTCTAAAGCCTAAATCGGGCAGCTGAGGGAGAGCTGTCCTGAGGCATTTAGCATCTAATTAACTCAAGTGGCCCATGGCAGCTCAGTAGGTGTCACCTATGGCTGCTTTTGCACATGTAGAATCAGGTGAAATCTTTGTCAGATTAGATAATATTTTCCAACAAACTTCTAAAGCTTCATTGGTGAAAAAAAAACCCAAACCAAAGCATTTCTTCAGGCTGCAAGAAGACTCCAGCTGGAGCATCACAGACACAGTGGTGTTTTGTCTTCTGCTTTTAGTTTTTCAGGTGGTTTGGGGTTTCTTTTTTACATTCTTAGCTACAAATTAATTGTTTTTGAGAAATATCTGTGACTTGAGAAGTCAGCATCTTGCTATTTCAGTTTCAGATATTAAATACTTCTGAGTGAGTTAAAGACCCTGGGAAACGTGGCCAGACAGTTCTGTGGTGGCAGTTTCTGTTGCAGGAGATGGGAAGGCATCTTGAAGATGTGTTTTACAAAATAAATGAACAGCTGGGGCTGTGAAATAGTTGGTGTGTGCATCTCTGATCACAAAAGAAACCCAGTTGCAAAGAAAATAAGCAGTGCGCAGTCTGGAAATCAAAGGAAAAGAACATCACTCCTGGTTCACCTGTGGGGAATGGAGGGAGAAGGCTTTGAGCCTGAGAACTGGATGAAGAAGTTTTTGGTTATTTAATGCTCTAGTTGGGCTGAGAAAGCTGAATTGGCCTCAGCTCAGTGCTCAAATAACAAAAATCATTACTGGGCTCCCGAGACCTGACAGTCTGTGGGATGGGAATGCATTCACTGTGCCCTCTGGGAACTCAGAGGATTTCTGTGTCTCTGAAGAAGCTCTGGAGGGGGACACAGCATTATCTCCCCATTTCAGATCAGGGCCTCTCTCATTTTCCCACTGATGAAAACGGAGAGAACACACGTGGATGCTGAAGGAGTGTGATGGAGGCAGCAGCCTGAGGGTTCATGGCTCTTAACAAACCCTCTCCTCTCACTCTACTGACAGGAGTTGACTGGGATAGAATTAAAAAGCAGGTTTCTCCTCTCTGTTCGTGAGGAAAATAAGTTAAATATTCATTTTCATGAACCACCTTTGGAACTCCTTGGCCTTTAAGAGCTGGTCTTTACACCAGACAGTGCAAAGCAAATCTCTGTAAAAGGAGATAATACCCCGAGTGAGGGTTTGGCTAAGAGCTGATGGGTTTAAAGCTTCGCCTCCAAAGGAGTAAACTGCATTTAAGCACCTTCTGATTATCTCTTATATTTTTCCTAGGAGCTCTTATCTTACTTACATGTGTTTCCTTCAATGTGCTACTTTTTCAGGGGTCTGTATTATCCACACGAACTTCCAGTGTAAGTTTGTGTTACAAAGAGTGACAGGAGACACAGTCCCAGACAAACCACTTTTCCTCTCAGAGGTTTTTGACTTCTGAGCCTGTGTTTGCTTTCCTGCAGGTGATGACAATGGGAAGAAGGCCAACAACCCCAACCACTGTAACTGCATCATAGACCAAATCTTCACAGGCGGGCTGCAGTCAGATGTCACCTGTCAAGTCTGCCAGTAAGTCAATTTTTACCCTGATCCTGAGCTCTGATTCGAATCTTCACCCCCTCCAGTCCAACAATGCACTGAACCTTTTCTTTCTTGAATACCAATAAATACCAGAAAAACTCCAGCAAGGCAAGAAATGTGTAAATGCAGCATCGTGAGGCCCAGGTTGCCCAGAGAGGTTGTGGATTCCCCATCCCTGGAAGTGTCCAAGGCCAGGTTGGACAGGGCTTGGAGCAGCCTGGGATAGTGGAAAGTGTCCCTGCCCATGGCAGGGTGTTGAAATGAGATGAGCTGTAAAATCCTTTCCAACCCAAACCATTCTGGGGTTCTATAATTCTATCAGCTAAATGCAATCAATTACCACCTAACTTCCTTGGATAAGATACCCAAAACAAGCTGCCTGGAAAGTGCCATGGCCTTGTGCTCTACTGATCTGGAAAAGGGAGTTTTCAAAGTTCATGAGGAAAAGACTTCCAGGATCTCCTTGGATTTTAAAGTATGTCATTGCCACTACATTTGAAGAAAAATCTGATGCACAGCCACATCTTCCTTCAGTCAGGAGCCTCCTGTGTCATCAGGAGAGGTTTCAAAGAGGCTGATAGCTCATGCAACCTCAGGTACCAGAAAAAAACGGGGTTACAAGAGTAAAGAAAAATACATTTATTGTTGTACTCTGATGTGGAGCAAGTTGACTTCTTTTTGGAGATGTTTGGTGTTGCCATAGTGCAGAAGTCAGAGTTGCTGTTTTTTGTCCTGCCTTGCATTCCTGCTGTCCTGCAGATGGGCTTGTTTGAATCTGCTTTTGTTCTCAGGTTCCTGGAGGGCTTTGCAGATTTACTGTCAGGAAAACATAGGAGACTTTGTTGTTTGGCTGGTAGAGCCACAGAGTCCTTAAGTGATAATGCAAAGCTCGATGTGTTATGACACAATATTAACATCGATGAAACTTTAACAAAAGAAGATTTCTCTTGAAAATTGACAACTTTTGCACAAATGAAGCAGGGGGAAAAGGGAGAATATTGAAAGCTTAATGAGATTACAGAGTGAAAGACACTAGTTCTAGAAGCAGTACTCAAAAAACAAATGTAAGTACAAAGAGAAAATGCTTCCAAAATAAGAGCTTAGACCCCCGAAGTTCTGAGTTTTCTTTAAAATCTAAGTGCTGGAAAAATTAAAATTTTGAGAAGCTTTTTTTTTCCTGGCTCTTCAGTTGTCTTGTGAAGAAACGTGATGGAGAATACGAGCTACTGCTTGGTGCAGTAATTCTCTGGCCTCTGAAGTTCCAAGGGCTGTAGGAGATGCTGGTGGGATCTGCAAAGCTGAATTCAGTGTATGGCTGGACAGCAAAAGGATTTCAAGGCTCTCTGAAGCAGGCTTAACACAGTTTTCCATGTCTTGACCAGAGCACCATGCTTCTAATCTACTTGGATGGCACGTAGATGTTAACTGGTTTATACTGGTCCAGGGTCAGCACCTCTGTCTCAGAGTAGCCCTGCTTTGAGTCACAGGACACCAGTGACTGGGAGGATGTATTGAATGCTCACATCTTGCATTTTCCCCAAACATATGGCATTTAAATACTCGGGAAAACAATCAATTGTGGGAAAACACTCCCTGTTTTGTGTCATCTCTGAGTGCCCTCTAGGGGTGATGGAGACCCAAAGCCCTTCAAACTGAGTACCTGCTGTGCACCCCAAAGCTCCCTTTAAACTTGCTTAAAGTTCCTTTAAACTGTTTCCTCTCCCACAGCGGCGTTTCCACAACGATAGACCCGTTCTGGGACATCAGTTTGGATCTGCCAGGCTCTTCCACCCCGTTCTGGCCGCTGAGTCCGGGCAGTGATGGCAGCGTGGTGAACGGGGAGAGCCACGTGTCGGGCACCACCACCCTCACAGACTGCTTGCGAAGGTATGGCCTGACCAAAACACAGCTGGGGAGGGGTTTGGCTTCATCCTGTTCTCCAGGTGGCCCTGAACAGCGGGACAGAGTGATGCTTTGTCCCCAAACAGCATTTTGACACGTAGTTTAGTTGTTGAGAAAGTGAGAAGGCTCAGAGCAACATTAGGGTTGGCAATAAGTTGCCACACAAGGCAGAATGAAAACAAATTTTACATGTGTTTTTAAATCATCAAAATCATGAGTATCTGTCTCCACGTTTTTGGTTCTGTTTGCTGAGGAGGCACATGAAGAGAATTCACAATGCATTTAATATTGATGTAAATTCTAACACCAAGAAATGAATGTGATTTTGCTCCAAGCAGAGCTGAGGGTCAGCTGCTGCCAGCTGAGTTGGTGCCATTAAGTATTAGAGAAATAGACCTTTCAAAAAGAAAAACTGATTCTGAGCTGGAATCTTGTGTGTCTTGGAAACAGGTGGCTCTGTGTACACTTAACTTGGATATTTTAGCAGCTCTGAAAGGCAATCTCTTGTAGCAAATGCATGTAGTGTTTGTCTGAGGAAGAGGTTGAGTGGAGCCTGGGGCAAAGCTAATCCTCCCAAAATAAAAATTGATAGTCTCTTAACTTCTGATTTCTAACCTTCTTTATCCTGTTAATACCAATAATTTTAAGGAAATCAGGGAATCAGTACAAATGAGAAATGGCTGATGCAGGAATGTATCAAGAAGCAAAACTGGTTGAATTTTTGATTGTCTTCGACATGGAGATTAGTAGAATCCAAGAGAGTTGCTGATAGGGAAGGGAAAACATCCAGGTTTGGAGATGCTCTCAAAAGAGTGTGGATTTTGGAAAGAGGTTGAACTCTAATGGAGAAAGAGGATGGGTCTAGTTTTTACCCAAAAGACAGGAAGCAGGTTGAATATTGGATTCAAACAAAATAACTTCATGTCAACCAGTGTGGCCATGGAGAAGGAAGGACTGAGCAGGAATATGACAAAGAACAGGAAGATGTAGGTACTTCTACCAGCTTTAACAAATTTCAAAGCCTTTCTGCAGACTTCAGAGATCCAGAGAATGCCACACAAGTGCCAGGTAAAAGAAATCTTGTTAATTAACCAGGAGAGGAGACCAAGAGGCTGATGCTCTTGAATGCTGGAGGCTGCACTGGCCACAGGCAGCATGAGGCAGGGCAGAGCTGACGCTGTGGTGCCCTCACATGCTTTGTGTGTGTTGCTGTCAAATTTTCTGTTATACTTCAAAATATTTCCTCTCACAAATCCTTGCTGCAGAGCAGCCTCTGGGGAGATGATTGATTTGCCCTGTGAAAGGCTGAACTTGGAGGAAGGACTTTGCAGTCCGTGCTCCTGGCCTTTCTGTGCTGACAGTTCTGGGAAAGGAGGGATTTTGCTGTAGTTTGTGGGGAGAACATGGAGGTGCTGCATTTTCCCTGTTCTCTAATGGTCCCTTCACGTATCTCCCTTGAGCACCTCTGAAAATTTTGAAAGAGATTTTTCTAGCTGTCAACACAGATTTTTTTAAAAGGTATCTGTGTATTGAAAAGAACTTTGTGTTTACAGCCCTCTCCATGTCAGAGCTTTGATCCCAGCCCTGGAGGGCTACAAGGTAGAAGAGTGGCCTGCAGAGGAGTGTCTTCCATATCAATGTTTTTCGGTTGGAAAACAAAAAGATCTTTGCTTTCTGAATGAAAATCAGCTGTTCTGCTGTAGGAGATGAACCAACACTGAGCAATTTGCACTGAAGTGCATCAGTGTCTGAGAAACGTTCCCAAGCAGAGCAGTGATCAATGTCAGGTTTGGGTCTCTGAACTTTACATTATGTAGGTATTTTCAACATTGCACCCAAAAGCCACAGTCTCTGTCTCTTGTGGTGCCAGTGACCCACAAGGAAAAGTATTTTCAGCATGTGTGGAAAACCCTCTGATTGTTTTGTGCATCCCTTTGCTTCTTCATGTATTTTTTTAGGTTTACAAGGCCAGAACATCTAGGAAGCAGTGCCAAAATCAAATGTAGTGGTTGCCATAGCTACCAGGAATCTACCAAACAACTCACTATGAAGAAGTTACCCATTGTGGCCTGTTTTCATCTCAAAGTAAGTTCAAAGGGGGCTGGCAGAGCAGAGGATGTGATTTCCTCTCTGAGAGGATAAGCTGAACTCCTGGACGTGTCTCCTGGCTATCACTGACTTCACTTTTATGATATGAATTAATGTAAAGAACAGCTTGCTCTGCCCAGCCAGATTTTCTATTAAGATACTGTTACATTATCTATAATGTAGCTCTGCAATGTGTCTGTGGGGAATTAACCAACCAGAATCCAGAAATAGGATGGAAAACTGGTTTAATACCTGAACCAGTGTAGACACCAATCTCCAACAGCACACTCATCCTGCATGGTAATATCTGTGCACTTCCACTGAAAGAAGCCTCTGTGTTGAAGGGAAAGCATGAAAAAGTTCTGATAGGAAAAGGAGAAACATGATTTTGTCTTCCCAGCTGTGATGTAGTTTTAAACATTCCCAAAGCAGACGATGTCACATGAAATTGTGGGGGACTGTGTCACAGCTGGTGCCCTCAGACAGTTCAGTCCTGCACAATTCCTGTCTGAAATGTGGTGCAACGTGGGCAGCAATCACAGGGGAAGGTGTCAAGAGGTAAAGAATCCTTGGGAAGTGATGCCACATCCTGGAAAAAGGTTGTTAGGGTTGGCAAGATTCCCTTTCTCATTTCCAGGCCTTTCCAGACTTTGGGACAATCACACCTTTGGATTTTCATCCCCATATAGCAGCAGTTCTTCACCTGCATCTTGAGAATTAGACATGATGACATGAAATGTCACATACTAAAGATATTTAAAGTTATTAAAGATCATAGTCTGCCTGGGCTGGGTATTAGCATAGTTCCTTTTTTATTCTTTGGCTGTTTCTCATCTTCCTGCAAGATATCCTTGGCTTAAGGTTTGAGGAGTGTTTGGCTTTTGAGGGAAGTTGTTGGGGGCGTTGGGCTTTTGTTTTTATTATTGTAGAGGAGTTCACAAGATTCACCTCAGTGATTCTGCTCTGCAGGCAAGTCAAGGTGAATGTGCTCAACCTCTTTCCCATACTCAGTTCAATATTTGACTGAAGATTTTTTTTTGAAAATAAATTGCTTTCCCTCAGTGATTTCTTTGTCCTGTCTGTGCCAAATGCAAATTTCATTTCACGCATTAAAGCAAGAAAGAAACACAAAAGATGAGAATTACAGAAGTCTCAGCTTTTCACATCTGGATGTGTTGCTAGGGAATTCTTACAGCATCACAATTGGAAAATAATTAACTTGAAGTGTAAATAGAGCAGAATTTCTGAGAAATGGAGGGAGAAGCTGCCTTTAAATAGAAACTCATTCATCTCTTTCTGGGGTTGGTTCCTGTTTCCGTGTTCAATCAGGAAGATGAGGAGAGGATGCTGGGTATTGCAGGCCGCTTTTGGCTGAGGGACAAGGCTTTTTTTGTTATCATATCCCATTTTTTACCTTCATTTGAATTGGTATTTCTGTGTAGGCTTGACTCGTGTCACTTGAGAGGATGGGATGGGTGGATTAAGTGTGTGAATGAGGTGGGAAGCTCCTGTTGTCACCAGTTCTGGGTGCCAGGACAGGCAGCAGCCATGGATTTGAACAGTCCTGGTACCAATGAACCCTGGTTTGGGTAAAGACTCTTTGTATGCACAGTTATTAAGGTAAACAATCTGATATTATATTTTCTGTGCACAGAGTGATTTATTTTCCTGGTAGAAACATGTTGGTATTGACATGGGGGCTCCTGGTAGGAAAAATCTGGGGCTGTCCCTGCACACTGACTGCTTTCATGCTCTCATGTTATTGTTCCTAAGCTTAGAACATTTACAAATAAGACATAAAACTCAAGCCTTTCTCTAAAGAAAACCCCCTGCCACCCTTTGCCTGCAGCGGTTTGAACACTCAGCCAAACTGAGGAGGAAGATCACTACGTATGTGTCGTTTCCTCTGGAGCTGGACATGACACCTTTCATGGCTTCCAGGTGGGTACCAAACACAACCCCCCCCAGACCAGCCCAGAACTGGTTACCAGCTCAAACATGGACCGTCCTTGAGTGTCTGTGGTGGGACTCCTGCTCTGAGCTTCTCTAAAGGTGCAGCTTTTCCAAACTCGTTTTTAGGTGAACTGTTGAGTTTCATGTGCAGGAAAAGGATTTATATTTAAACATCGCTTGTATTTGATCCAATTTATAGACTCAGATCCCTGCTTTGGTCCACCAAGCATCCTGTGCAGTTATCCAGACTAGATCCAATGTCATTCCTAACCTTGTATTCCTCAAGTTACAAAAATCCTTCCTCTTTATTCCTGCACATTGGCAAATCTGATTTGGGTTTGTTTTTCTGTTGTTGTTTTCTACCTTCATCTTCTGTTTAGAGAATGCTGCAAGAAGCAAAACCACAGTCCAGATTAAAATAAATGTTTCTACTTGGTATTTAAACAGAAACAGCAAGACTTCCCCCCCACCTCCCAGATTTGTGGAAGATGTGGCATTTATATAAATACTTCTTTATTAAAGGAATTTAATCAGCTCAGTTAACGAGTATTTGTCAGCTATTCTGTGCAAATATACAAGAGGATTTTCAGATCTGATTTATATCTGAAGCAGTTCAGAAGGCCTTAAAACATGGCATCTCTTAACAGAAAGGCTCCATTTGATGTTAACATTTTTTACTAGTAATTTCAAGCTCTGCCAACCCTTCCCTGGAAAAAAAAGTTGCTGCTTCTACCAGGAGGGAAAGGAGAGCCCTGAAGCTCTGTTAAATAAGGTTATATTCAGAGTATATAATTTATTCCAGTATATTCTGGAGATTTTGAGACTTCCCTGTTCCTCTGTGTGAATTTTCTCTGCATAGAACAGGCTCTGCTGATGAAAGGTGTTGCAGCACAATGGAACAGAGATGGGATAATCAGCAGGCAGAACTCAGGATTCTGAATTTCACCAGCTATGAAATCAACAGCATAATCCTATTGCTGCTGTCAAAACACAAAATGAATTTACAAGTCAGAGCCAGGATGATTGACCCATCACAAGATAAAGGATTGATGTAATTAGATATTTTCCTGGTTTTCAAATACAAATCTTCCCTTAACCTGTTTTTAAGCTTTTTGGATAAACCATTTGACGTAAACAGATGTGTAATTGCAGCACTGAAGCCTTGGCCAGGAGGAGAAATGTCATTTGTGGTACAGCCTTGCTGTGAGAGCAAATAAAGCATCTCGAGCATCCTAATCAGCCCTTTCCTGCTCAGCAGCAAACAGGGAATAAGGACCCGGATCCTGCAGACAGGCTGTGGCATGTCAGACCTGTTTGCTGGGTTTGGGAAGGCTCTGCTTTAAGTGACTGGATTTCTGTGTCTCTGTGTGAAGCCTGTGCTGGGAGTGACTGGATTTCTCTGTCTGTGTGTGAAGGCTGTGCTGTGGGTAACTGGATTTCTCTGTGTGTTGCAGTAAGGAGAGCAGAATGAACGGGCAGTACCAGCAGCCGACGGACAGTCTAAACAACGATAATAAGTAAGTGGTGCCTTCCCTGACTCCTGTTGTGAAAGGTTGTTGCCTTCCAGGAGGAGACACTCTGCTGTGTGCCCTGCAGTGCCACTGCATGACTGTATCTGACGGCACAGTAAGTCTGAACTGTTGCAAAATAAAGCTGCAATTCCTGCCCTTTGGTGGAGCAGCTGAGTTTCAGGGCTGGGGGTGACCCACCCCAGCAACTGCTCTGTGGGCAAAATGAAAAGCTGTGATGATGATATTACAAGGGGCGGGGGTTTCCTTTAAATAAACCTCTTTCTATTGCCATGGCAAAGGGAGCAGAGGACCAAAGGGTGTTTACAGAACAGTGACACTCAAAAGGCCCAAAGATGATCCCAGTGATCCTGTGGTCTTTTGGTCAGGTGTGGATTCCAGTGAGAATAAACGACAAGAGTATAAATGGGATGCAACTGAAACCACTGTCCACAGCTTTGTGGGAATAGAGATGGCCACACAAACCTTATCTTTTCATTTAAGTAGGGTTACAAGTTTCATTTTTATGTGCTTACGTTGTGTATTTAAACTCCAGACACTTCATTTGACATTAAAAGTTTCTTCAAGAAACTGGAGTCACACAGAGGCTTAAAAGCGAGCAAACCAGGTGTTAGTGCAGGTGTCAGCTAGGCAGGTGTTGTGAGGTCCTGCCCTGATGGACTCAACAGGGTCAGCAAATGTCTGAAAGGAGGTTTGCTCTTGCCTGAAGTCGGAGAATTGGTTACAGATGAAGGTGATTTAGGTAATGAGAGCAGAGGCACCTGGGCTGCTCAGTCATCTGGGTGCCAATAAACAGCTGGGGCAATCTTGGAGTCCTCCTGCTGGGACTAAAAGTGGTATCCATCCCAGTTGGGTTAAAGGACTCCCCTAGAAGTGGGGGACTATAAATGAGTGGCTCTGTAGGCAGCCCATGAATAGGTGCCTTGTTGTGGTGCTGCTGTGTCCAAAGAGCTCTGAATTTTAAACGAGAAGGACAATGTCAAGTGAGATTAGAGAGATTATTTTGCCATTGTGCAGCTGTGCCTGTCTGACACACACAGTTTGGGGACAGCATTTTATGAAAGAGTTAAAGATGGGGAACCCTTGAAAAAGAGGCACAAATGTTATTTAGGACTGGAAACAAAATCTTGCCTAAGAACAAAAGAGCTGAGAACTTGAGTCTTCTCCTTTGTAAGGAAAGAAAAGGAAAAAGTGATAAGTTGCTCTCATTTTCTATCTTTTGGAGCAGAGATTGTCTGCGAGTTTCCAGGCAAGTGCACAGCAGCATCCAAGGGCTGGAAGTTGGGGCTGAATATATTCAGTATTTCAAAAACAGGTACAGATTTTCCAGGTTAAGGACAATTATCAGTAGAACAGTTAATCCCAAGAAATATTTAAGATTAGCTCCTTCCCCATACCTGAAATGCAGTTTTTGTGCTTCACTAGAGCAATGCAGGGAAGCAGAAGGTCAGGCTGGATGATCAGTGGTCCCCTTAAGGAGTGCACCAGCATTGATCTGGTTTAGAAGACAAATCTTTGGTAAAGATGACAGCTGTCATCAGATTGGAGAGTTGCAGAAATAGCAAGATAGGAAAAGAAAAATGTTTGGTTTTCCCTGGGCAAGGACATTCTCTTCCCACTTCATATATTAAAGCTTGTGTTTTATTGATGGATCAGATCCTTTATCATTGCTCTATGTGTATCTGAAATGTCCATTGTTTTCCCCCTTTGACCCACGTATTCATGGATTGTTTTCTGCCCCAGGTATTCCTTGTTTGCAGTAGTTAATCACCAGGGAACCTTGGAGAGTGGGCACTACACCAGCTTCATCCGGCAGCACAAGGACCAGTGGTTCAAGTGTGATGATGCCATAATCACCAAGGCAAGCATTAAGGATGTGCTAGACAGTGAAGGGTAAGTGCTCAGCTGGGAAGGGGAAAGGAAGGGAGGCTGTGACCTTTGTTGGGTTTTCTTTACTTTAAAAAAAACCCCTTTCATCATAGAGAAGGATAATTTCTCTCTTTGAGTGTCTCCTGTCTCTGTGGTTCAGCACTGACATGACATTTCTAGACGTGTATGCACAGTTGCTTTATAACCCTGGATGTGCTGATGACAAAAGAGGGGAAGGACGAGGGACATGAGGGGACTCTGCAGTGTCTTTAAGTGGTGCTCATGTCCAAACTCTTGCTAACAGAAGGGATTCTGAAAGCCAAAGTGATCACCCAGTGTAGGAACAGGTACACACGTGGTAATTAAGGACAGGAACAATGTCATCCTTTAAAACACCAGATCTGAGCACAGATTGACACATTGGATGTTTAATTGGGAGTGTTCACCCACGTGGCTGCTGCTTCCTTTTGCTTCAGCACCAGTGGTTTGGAAGGTGGTTTGCAATAATCCTGGTGTCTGAAGCTGCCTCTAAAGCAGCAGTTGCATTTTAAATCAGTTTTATCTTGTGTCATGAGAGTGTTCAGTGGTTGCTGCCCCTCTGGGCACCAACATGGTCCAATCTCAACGGAGCTTTCAGGTTCTAAGTAGGTTGTACAGCAGAGTTTGATAAAATCACAGAATGGCCTGAGTAGGAAGAGACCTTGCAGATCGCCTTGTTCTACCTCCCTGCACCAGACCAGGATGCTCAGCGCTCCATCCAGCTTGGCCTCGAACATTTCCAGGGGCTTCTGTTGGCTCTTTGGGGGCTCCTGTTTGATGTGCCACTGTTTAACTTCCTGAGTTGCTGATAAAATTCTGTCACCTGGGTCGCCGCCTTCTCATCCCTGGTTATTGTCCCTGGAATCACTTCAAATTGCAAAGAAAAAAATTGACGCTCCTCCTATTTTATGGTCCCATCCATGAAAACTCTGCTCCAAGCTGAAACTGTCCCTCTGCTCTCTTGCAGATATTTGCTGTTCTATCACAAACAGTTCCTGGAGTATGAATAGCCTTATCCAGCAGCTTGTCAGATATAAACAAGGAAGAAAATAACAAGCCTTCTGAACCGACACACAAACCTACCTGAAATGAACAGACCCATTACAAACCAACTCGCACTGAGCTGTAACAGGACCTACTTGACACTGACTCCAAGCCTGGAGAGGGAGAGATGAACAATGTCCGGCGGGTGTGCAGTCCCACGAGGACAGAAAGGGGCAAAAAGAGGCTGCAGTCAGTCCATTAACAGAGGAAATATAAAATGAAAGGAATGCTCTGGGTGGGGGAAATGGGAGCAGAGGAGTCCTGGCGCTGGTACATCTCCTGTGTTCCTCCAAAATGTGTGTGGGAAGGCAAAGGGTTCTACCCTCATCTCCATAAAGCATCTTCTCCATTTGGTGCTTCAGCTCCAACGACCAATCATATAACAGTTTAAAATTAAAAATCCAAACCCATTTTTTTTATGCATATGGGTCTGAAAGCAGTAGAGTGGAGGAGGAGGGGATGAGACAACTAAAGGACTTTGCAAGTATCTTTTTATTTGTGAATTTTAGTTATTAAATAAATACAGTATGAAACTATTAGGCTCTTTTTTTTCCACCAACCATAAAAGAAATCCTGGATTGTGGAACTGAAGCTGCAGCTCTCAGACAGGTTTTCAAGCATGCCTGCTTGCACAGGTAATGTTCAATGCCATCGGACTGCTCATCAAAAAGCGTCAGCACAGATTCTGTTCTGTTTGAGCCCTTTTTTTGTTTTGTTTTCTATAAATAGCTATTTTCTTAATTTTTTCCTTTTATTCCCTTTTTTTCACGAGAATGAACTTCATAAATGCAACCATCAGTAAAAAATGAATGAATTGGCGTGTTTATACTGTAAGAGTGGTCTTGGTTTTTTTGTTTTTTTGTTGTTTTGGGTTTTTTTTTTTTAAATCATGTGAATAAGTTGGAATTTCTCAAAAACCGCTTGTTTTGTTGTCGCTGGTTTTGGTTTGTTTTCTTCCCTTGCTGCCTTCCAAAGGTGCATTTATATATAATCTGACACTTGAGAGAACCTGGGTGTTGAAAAATGTACCATCTGTTGGGAACGGTGGGTGCAGGGGCAGCTCTGAGGGATGGATCTGCTGCTCTCCAGCCCTTCTGCAGTGCTCCAAGTAAACAACACATTTTCCTGCTCTGTGCTAGGCTGGTATTGGTTCCTTGTATCCTCCCACATGGATTAACTCTTCACATGCTCTTCTCCTCTTGCAGAAGGTTGGAGCTCTGGGGCTGTGCTGGATCTTGCCCTGAGAGGTTGGGCCGGGGGTGGAATGGCAGCCTGAGAGAAACCAGAACTGAGGTGAAGGAGCAAATGCAGCTTTGGACTCCCTTCCTTAGGAGGGTGAGGAGTCATTGGGCACTGTGTCAGTTGGTGTAAGAGTCATTAGAAAAAATCACAGAATCATAGAATGGTTTGGGTTGGACCTTAAAGCTCATCCAGTGCCAACCCCTGCCATGGGCAGGGACACCTTCCACCATCCCAGGCTGCTCCAGCCTGGCCTTGGGCACTCCCAGGGCTGGGGCAGCCACAGCTCCTCTGGTCATTAACCTCTGCAGAATTATCCAGCCATCTGTTCCTCAGCTTTACTGGTGTGGAAAGACAAAAGGGGTCCAGCCCTTCTGGTTCTTTGCACTAGAAATTATTTTCACGTGTCTGACCTGCCTGAGGCACAGGCTGAGAAACAGAACAACAGTAAAACACGGGAACTGAGCATGTTTGTTTTTTGAATGAGCTTCTTACAAGAGCAGCAGAACAAAAGGACGGTGAAATTATTTTGATTTGCACACAGACGGAAAGAGTACGAGGAGGTTTGGTACATGAAGAGATTCCAGCGGGGAAGGAGGAAGAAACAAGGAACCGAAGCACCTCGAATACCAAATCAGACCCAGGGTTTTGCCCCATCGCGTTCCCCGGCCGTGTAACCCACGGTAGCGCAGATCATTCCCGGCTGTCACCGGGTGCTGCATCGTTTCCGCGGAGCATTCCCGTCGCAAATGGAAAACTGCGGGAGAAATGAGGTGCCCGGCGCACCCGCAGGAGGGAGAGCTCCTCCCTCCCTCCCTCCCGGATCGGCGCGGGCTTCGTGCAGATCCTGACGCCGCTTTCCGCAGGAGCTTTGCAGGGNGCTGCTGCAGGCTGCTTTGTGTTAAGCCGTGAGAAACAAATTGTGCCGGGACGTATAAATGACCCTGAATTTTTCCTCCCTGCCCATCTGGTGAAGGGGGCTCTGCTCTGTGCGACTGCAGATGGGTTTCGGGGAGAAGGGAGGGGGGAAGCTTTCAGTGCTCTGTTTCTGATTTCAAAAGCAGAATTCCTAATGTACTACAAGCTCTGACTATTTTCTTCCCCCCGTCTGCCATCCCACCCTCCCTGTCCCTCCCCAGACCCCACCAGGGACGGTTCTGTTTCCAGCCGCTGTAAATCGGCGCAGGTTCCGAGAGGAAGGGAGAGCGATTTCCCTCTTCCTACAGAAATGCAAGCCTCCCTGTCCCTGCACGAGCAGCATCACCCCTCACGCTGTTCTCTCAAACACAGCCCTCTCCTCCCCTCCATCCCTGCGGGAGCAGCCGGGATTGCAGCCGAGTTATTCCCTGGGGAGCCGCGGGGTTTCTCCGTGGAGCTCCCGCGACGTCGCCTGCAGGAAACGGGCGAGTGAAGCGGAGCCTCCCTGATGTGGTGACAGAGCAGGGACAGGCTGCCCCCCCCACGAGTGACAACTCTGCTGCTCCAGCTGCAGACCCCCCTCGTCTCGGGGAGCACTTTGGGGTCGGCTTGTTTATTCTGAGGTTCATTTTATAAAGGCACAGCTGGGTCTGTTGGGAGGAAACATCTGCAGGAGTGACTGGGGGCAGACTGGTGCAGTGGTGCAGGCTCAGGGTGGTGTGTGCTCTGTTACCTGCCAGCACTGAACACGCTTCTACATGAGCCACAGAAATAGCCAGAAAGTGCCTTTAGGTGTGTTTTTTTGTCCCTCAGGCTCTCAACTAGAGCTAAAGCTTTGCCTGATGGAAAAAGCCGAAATGAGAATCAATTAAACCCCAGGTGGGTGCTCTTGCTCAGAATTACTGCCCTTAATTTCATGCAATGTGACTCATCCTGCTGGATCTGCTCGTGTTCCACACGTACAGTATCCTTCTCATATTGGAAGTGGTGTCTCCAGGTACGAGCTGCAAATGTGAGAGCAAAGCCCTGCCTGCCTGGGAGAAGGTGAGTGGCCTCCTGGGTGAACTCCTGCACTCGCTGGCACGAACACTTCCCTAAAAGCTTTCTTGTTTGAATAATTGATGCCTCTTGGTCCTTGAGAGATGCCCTAATTGCAAAACCGGCAGTACACGTTAGTTGTTTCTATCCTTTTAAATAAGGATCTGAATTGCCTTGCACAAGAGGCGTGGCTGGGGGCTCCTGGAGGTGGCACTTGGAGCTGGGCCAAAGCCACATGTCCCCAGTGCTGCCCACAGGAGCTCCCTGCTGGGAACGGGCAGAGACACCACGTCGGTCTGTGACGGTTTTCCTTCTCCTGGAGCCTCTGTCATCACTGGGAAGTGCTTGGGCAGGGGGGGCACAGAGCTCCACAGGGAGATGTGGTGCTGTAGAAACTGCAGAGGGAGCAGGACACAGCAGGAGCAGAGGGTGAGGAGAAGCGGAGAGACCTTGGAGGTCAGAGCACAAACAGGAGCCTGATGAACAGAGCAGGACCAGAGGCTGAGCAAGAATGCAACCGGAGACTGAGGGGTGTAGAAGACAAAGAGTAGAGCAAGAGATGGTGGGAGGGCAAGAAAGAGGTTGAGCTGGAACAGAACCTGAGAGACTGGAGAAGCTGAGGTAGAGATTAGTCTGTGCAAGAAGAAAAGCTGAGGCTGAGGAGGGGAAGAGGCTGAGCAAGGGTTGAGGCTGAGCAAAGGTGGAAGCCAAGGTGACTTATGGGGCCAAAAGAGTTTTGGACACCTAGAGCAATTGGGATGCCAGTGATGCCACAGGATTTGGGGCCAAGGTGTTGGGGAGTGTGGGAGCTGAGGAGGTGGGGCAGGAAACCACAGGTCTGGAGACCACAGGAACTGACACCATGAGCCCAGAGGCCATTGGAGCACATTCCACATGAGGGAGCCAAGGCTGTGGAAGATGATGCTGTGGAGTTGGAGGGGAAGGTCCCTGTGTGAGAGGGCAGCCGGGAGGGTCTCCAAATTATGAGAGTAGGAGGTAGAGGAGGCCTGGGGGTTGGGAGACCCATGGACTGTAGCCAGGTGAGTGTGAGAGGTAACCAGAGTGAGGGGCTCGCCTTCCCACGTGGTGCCTTTTTAATGATAAGAAAGCATTTACATTTAAAGAAATACATAATATGGAAGGGATACAACGTTATAACTCTTAGCTCATGCTTTCTCCAGCTGTCTGCTTTCCCAGCACCAATTTGTGCTTATAGTGACTCATTTATTCTTCCAAGCTTGAAGCTCCAGTTTGAGAAAGGGGAGGGGATCAGCTCCTACCAGGAGCGATTCCTCACCAAGCAAAAAATTCCTACACTCTCCTTTAGTGGAGATGAGAACTTCGAGTTACATGTTGAAACCCCTGCTTTTCCACGGCGGCTTTCAAAGCCAGGTCAGACAAAAATATTCCCTTGAAGCAGCTTTATCTCCAGCTGATTCCTCACTTTTACCAGCTATTTGGAGTAACCCAGAGCATATGTGCATAAACCCAGTGTTTTTCGAAGTTCTCAGACTTGGATGAGATTTCACATTTAAACCCAATTCCATGGAGGATTTTGGTGCCTGTCCCAGCTCCTCATGTGCAGCATCGTGTCCTGTCACGAGTCAAAGCCTCACCATCACCCATGAGACTTTTCTTCCCTCCCAAGCAGTGCTGGCAGCTGGCAGTAGAGCTTTCCACATCAGATTCTTGTAACTTCAACAAATAAGTCCTTGGATCTAAGTCCGTAATTGAGATACTTACAGCTCTGCTGTAAATTGTTCTGGTACACAGTGGAGATTCCAAGCAGGGAAAGCTGAGCTCTCCCTGGGAAATGCTGGACACCACAGTCTGATCCCTTTCAGAGACAAATTGTCACTGATTGTGATGGAACCAGGATGAAAAGCCTCCGTCAGACATCGCTCCTGATGACTGGGATGTGCAGAGGAGTCTGCAGAAGTCAAGCTGGATGATGAAGTCAGATGCTGCAAAATGGGAAGCACCTTCTGTCACTGGGAGTACTCAAGAATAATGAGAATTTTAACTTCCTGAGTGGGAGCAAACAGCCTTGTCAGACAACCTCCAGCCTTGTCTGTATCCTACAGCCCTTGGCAAAGCCTGGGCTGTGTCGGGTAGATGCTGTTCCAGTCACTGGCAATGGAGGGAGAAGCAGCTGTGTTTTGAGGGCAGAGGGAGCATCCCCCTGCTCCGAATCTGTGCAGGAACATCCACTGTGGTCACACCATGGGTGTCTTCTCTTGAGAAGGAGAACAAATGATTTTGAAGTGGCCATTGTCAGGGCTGGGAATGGTCCCAGCGCTTCCCGTGCTGCGGATCCCGGTGTAGGAGGGAGCAGCCCTTTCCCCGATGTGACACGAAGTACCGTGACAGGATTTGGTCTCTTGTACAGCAGAACTGTGTCCAGGGAAGCAGAAGCCACAGGTTTCCACTGGCTCTGGGACTCTGCTGCCTGTGGATCCATCACCAACACTCCCCGCTTCCACCAGCCGATCTGCAAAGAAACTGTGTTACCTGAGGGGGTTTTAGGAGCAGCTTTTACACATGGAATGCTCTGAAGTGCTGCACTAGAGCTCGTGAAGAGCTGGTCCTGGGACTGGAGAGGACCTGCAGCTCCCAGCACTGTGTGCTGGCTCTGGTGCATCACCTGCCTCCTCACACCTGGACCTGAGGGAAACAGGGAAGTGCCTGAGCAGGAAGGATGGAGGGTTAGCACTCGCTGTAGTATTTATAGCTTTGTATGGAATTTGTCTTTTCACCAAATGCTGCTGCTCCTCTTCCAGGCTCAGACTGAACCATGTTGCACATCACTAGCTTAACTCCCCACCCCTGTCAGGAACTGCCTCTGCTTTCTGCCCCTCCAGCAGTGCCTGGGAGCCTCAGCCTGCCCACCACAGCCTTTCCCAGTCCCCCCAGGGCAGCTGGCACCCACCTTTGGCAGAGTCCTCCCTGCGGTGGCAGGTCCCAGCGCTGGCTTGGCAGGATCCCACCTCTCCCTTCCTGCGCAGGTGTGTCCAGCCCAGGAGCAGGGAGCAGATGAGGGCACAGAGGCAGAGCCCCAGCAGCAGATACACCACCAGCCACGGCTCCTGCTCTGCACACACCTTCTGCTCCAGCATGGCTGTGGCCGCCGGGGGGGTGGCTGTGGGTCAGAAAGAGGTGGGTGAGCTCAGAAATCCCTCAGGTATGTGCTGACTTTTTGATAGGGAAAGTGCTGACAGCGTTTGTGTTCTCTGCTGAGAGCAGCTCAAATTCCCTCTGTCAGCTGGCATTTCTCTTCCAGGGTTAAGTCGAGGAGATCCCTTGCCACATGCCAGTCACATCCTTCTCCTGGGATCGTGCCTCAACCCCAGGGTGGGACTTGCAGATCCTGGAGATCCCTGTCCCCTTTCACTCCTCCCTGAGGGCTGGAGGCAGCTCAGCCAGGAAGGATCCACAGCTGCCAAGCCCGCCCTGGTTGGTGGGGCCAACAGGTCTGTAAACACTGGCACAAGACAGGGAAAAGGTGCTGCAGGATGGAGAAAAGGGGACAGAGATGCACCGGCCCTTTGTCCCCAGCCCCAGTGAAATGGCAGCACCCAAAAGTGCAGCCTCCTGGAACAAAGAGCAGGGGATTTGCTGCCCCTTCCCCAGCCTCAGTCCTATAACCCGGCACCTCTTCCAGCCCAGCCCCGGGGTCCTGCCCAGCTCACGTTCACAGGACGAGGCACATTCCTTCGGGTGCTGCCCACAGACGGTGCTGCACTTGATGCAGTTTTTCAGCAGCTCGTCGTAGTAGAATCCGGGTCTTTTGTTGCAGTCCATGGACTCTGCAGGAGAGGAGGGAGATGAACGCGTGTCCTCAGCACATCCCCTCACGCTCCCAATCCGCCCTCCCATCACCCCCAAGCGCCCGGATTCCCGAGAGGAGGAGCCCAGACTCAGGGTTCCAGTGGGTGCAGGGTGAGACCTGCCCAGTGCTGTATCTGCCTCTCCAGGGCTGGCAGGGTGACAGATCCAAGGGATTTGGGGTGGTGTTTGGATGGATGGTGAATGCTGGGGACAGGCATCTGCTGGCAGCTGCAGAGGGATGGTTGGTGCCATACCCACCTGTCTGCTGCTCTTAGAGCTGCTGCCGCCCTGGGGCTTGCACAGCTTTTGGGGATGCACCAAAACCTGCCTCAACACTGGCTTGAGATACCAGGGATGGCATCTCCTGTCTTCAATGGAGAGACATCTCTTGTGTCTGCGTGTGCAGGGCTGTGTCCCCTGAGCCCTGGGACAGGGTGGAGCCACCCCAGACCGTGGCTCACCAGGGAGGGAAGGGGCCCCGTACAGGGTTTGGGTGCAAAGTGCATCTGTCCCTTTTCCTCCCCCCACCTGTTACCACAACACCTCACTGACTGTCCCAGTTCAGAGCCCGTGGCTCAGCCTCGCAGACCTGCAGCTTGGGTTTGTCACTGGCAACGCTGGGTGAGCCTGAGGCTTCCCCAGGCCCTGCCTCTGGAGGGTGGGGTGGCACCAGTGGGGGACATGAGTGTTGATGCAGTTCTGTGACCCCTGAGAGGAGACGTGTAGAGGTGTGGCAATTCCTGTGCCAAGACATTGCCAGCCCCAGACCATCATTGGGAAGCTGTGACATCTGGGCTCATTTTTTGAGCCAAAAAGCCCCATATTTTTATCTTGAAGCTCTGCTAAGCTGAGCTGGCTCTGAGCCCACCTTGGGGTTCATCCCGGGGTCTGATCCCTGCTCCCAGCTTTGCCCCATCCCTGCTGGCTCCATCCAAGGACAGCCTTGTGATGCCTGTGACCACCCCCAGGCACTCACCACACACAGCATCACATCTCCTGGTCGTGGGCCGGCTGCACATGAGGCTGCAGGGCATGCACCGGGAAACGAGGTTGTCCCAGTACTCCTGGTCGGTGCAGTTGTTCATGGCATCTTGCCCCACACGTGTCCCATCCATGGCTGCAGAACAAGAGGCACAGGTAGGTACAGGGGTGGCCACCACGGGGCTGCCCTGCAGCCACCTCATCCATCTTTAGGGCTGGGATCCCTCACAGAGGACCCTGGATATGCCCCAGCCCTCTCTGGTCCTCAGTTTGGTCAAGAAAACACAGCAACATCTGCTTCAGGCTGAGTGATCTCTTCACACTTTAAAATGATCATGAGCTTGTGTTGTGACAGCACCAGGGGACAGACAGGGAGACCACCCTGGCTTAGAGGTGGTCCCTTGTGTACCCTGAGGCTTTGGGGGTCCCTGCACCAGGCTCTGGGAGCACAGCCAGTGGGACCATTCCTGTCTTTACAGGGTCTTCTGAAAATAACAGAAATATGACCCAAGCGACCACTGGCAACATCTTCTGAAACAGATTTTGCATCTGAAAACTTCTGAATTCCTCTGTGTCTCTGAGGTGGTTCGTGTGTCTCTTCTGACATCTCCCTTGGGTGTTCCAGCATCATAATGAAACCCCACTTGATGTGTAAGACTCTCTGAAGCAGCAGAAAGAGGGACAGCTCCCCGGGACAGTTTCAGGTACCAGTTTAACCAGTGCCAGCCGGGATGACTGGAGGTGGACGTGCTCTTGTCCCCGTCACAGGCTGTTTGTCCCTGCATTCCCTCCTGGGATGCTCCCAGTGCTCTAGTGCCCTGGGTGTGATGCCAAAGGCGCGGGAGCATGACATGAGCCGTCCAAAAATCTGGTCAAAAACTTACACTGTGAGGAATCGTCTGGCTGATGATTAACGCTGTGCTGTGTTGTGCCACAGGCGGGGGCTGCGGCCGCTGACACGGAGCAGCTGCAGGAAGCTCTAACCCAGCACGAGGGTGGCTGTGGTGCAAATGTGCTCCCGGCTGACCGAGAGGACTCGGGGGCCGCCACATCCCTGCACGGATCCGTGCCGGGAGCCGCAGCTGTTTCCTGCACGGGGTGGGGGGGGTGTGATGCTGGGGCTGATGGGGCCCCAAAGCCTCCCCGTGCCCCAAGGCTCTGCCGCTGCCTTTGCAAAGCCACACTCTGATCTTTATCCCCCAAATCCCCTGCGCTCTGCCGGGATCTCTCCTCTCTCTCTGGGACGTGGGAGTGTGCAGAGGTGTCTGTCTGTCCGTCCCACGCTGCAGAGGGGCTGGGGATGGGTATCCTGCGCTGCCGGCTGGCTCCTACCCGAGGCAGCACATGGCCCTGCATTCCCAGGGATAAATCATCTCTGCACAGGGATGCTGCCCTTATCCTCCCAGTTGTTCAATTAACGTTGCTATAAAATTAAATAATGACTTTCTGTCGAGCTGCCTGGAGACTCCCCAGGGCAGAGCGAGGCCGGCACTTTCCTCCAATGCTCTTGGAAGGTACTTTGCACCCAGAGAGAAGAATGGGAAGACCCTCAGGGATGGCAGGAAGCCCTTGAGGGTTACAGGAAGCCCTGGGGATGTCAGGAGTGCTTGGGGATGGCAGTGAGCCCTGGGGATGACAGTGAGCTCAGCCATCCTTGGCCCACAGTGGTTTTTCCCATGGGGTAATTGCATTTGAAGCAGATTTGGTGCCGTGTTGAAGCCAGGGGGATGCAGACTGTGGACCCCTGTTCCCAGCTGCTGCCAGGGCAGGTCCAAGGAGGTGTCTGGTCCTCTCCAGGACAAATCCTGCCTGATGGTTGAACTCCCCTCTCTGAGGAGCCACAAAACACACCTGGAGCTCCCAGCATGGTGTGTTTGGGCTTTGCAGCCACAGGTTTTCCAGCAGAGAAGGGAGCGACTGTTTGTCTGCTTCCCCACCCACCAGGGACCAGCATCCTGAATTCCCCCCCAGTCCCCTCATCCCAAGGATTAAGTGGCCATAGGACAAGGGCGAATGGCTTTAGGATGAAGGAAGGTAGATTTAGGTTAGTTATTGGAAGAAATTTTTCCCTGTGAGGGTGGTGAGGCCCTGGCACAGGTTGCCCAGAGAAGCTGTGGCTGCTCCATCCCTGGAAGTGTCCAAGGACAGGTTGGAAGGGGCTTGGAGCAACCTGGGATAGCAGAAGGTGTCCCTGCCTATGGTAGGGGCTTGGAACTGGGTGAGATTTAAGCTTCCTTCCAACCCAACCCTTTTTGTTATTCTGTGATTCCAACTCCAGCCCCACAACACTGACCACTTCCAGCAGGGTGGGAGCCCTTTGTGGTGGCTCAGCTCCTCCAGCAGACTCAGACCCTCAGACTCCTCAGCACACTGGGAGTGTGACCAAGCCCCAAGCCCTGGCACAGACCAGCCTCTCACCCCCAATCCCCCCATGCAGCCCCTCCATGGGGTAACTCACATTTGACTGTCCCACGGCGTCTAATCTCCCTCGGCTCCTGCCATGGCCCCACGAGCTCCAGCCCCAAGGCCCTGCATGGCTCAGGGGGTTTATTATTAGAGATCAATTTGATTAATGCCTGGGCTGTGCATTTCCTGGGGTTTCCCCTTATCCCTTTGATGCAAATTGACTGCACGCGCAGCACATTGCATTGGCTCCTCATGGTCCCTGGGCTGCTGGGGTGGGTGGAGGGACACTGTGGGTGATGTGTCACCAGGAGCAGGGCCAGGTGTCCTGGGCCAGGTGGCCGTGTTTCAGAGGGGCTTGGAGGGGTAAGGGCTCTGTGGCACCCGCCCTTGGATCACCTGGCTGCAGCAGAATCCAGAATTATTAAGTTTGGAGAAGACCTCTAAGATCGTGAAGTCCATGTCCCCAGGTCCCACATCTACATGTCTTTTAAATCCCTCCAGGGATGGGGATTCCACCACTTCCCTGCACAGCCTGTGCAGCTGCTGGGATCAGGCATAACTCAGGGCACCCGTTCTTTCCCTGTTCACAGGGTGGTCAGCCCTGGCCTGTCATGAACCCTCCCTGTAAGATGCTTTAAACGCTGATTTTCTCTGGTGCATCCATGTCTGGGAGGCAGGAGGGCTGTGCTATGTCCTTCATGGGCAGCCGAGGTCCTGGCTGGGCTCAGGGCACAAAGCATTAATAACACAACTTGTTTTCACAGACAGAAAGAGACACTTCTGTGTTGGAAGCCTCTGAAGGTTTCTCCCTGTTTCCTGCAGAGGTGCTGGTCAGGGCTGTGGTGCTGGGAAGGGGTGCAGGGGACTGGGAGCACGGCAGAACAGTGACTCAGCTCAGTCCAGTGGGACCTTTCTGCAGAAACAGCCGAAGGAGGAAGGAAACAGCAATACCTGTTACTATAAATGTCGGTGGAGCAGCGTCAAGGGTTTTTCTGTTTACTTCATAAACTCCCACTTCGTGCTTCCCATGGTGAGCTGCAAAGGAGAGACCAAAGGCTGTTTTGCCACCGTGCCCATTGTGAGGACATCAGAGGCCAAACCTGCTCACAGGGAGCAGAGCCCAAAGCAGAGGAGCTCAGCAGCTTGTGGATGGATGTGGGCCATCACATCCCGGATCCTGGCGCGGGGAGGAAAGTAGGATCAGCAACATCCGATGGACCACAGGGCTTGGTGCAAGGACCAGGAGAGGAGGCACCGTGGATACAGAGACTCTGCCACTCTAATGTTGTGTGTGCCTGTGCATCTGGGGAAAGGGATGGGATTGTTCTGGGTTTGATTCTGCCACTGGAAAGACATGTGGAGTGTCCTGGGAGGGAGCCGAAGGCAGAGACACTGGGAGAGGGGGTTTGTGGTGTGAGAGCTTGGGGGAAAATTGCACTTTTCCATCCGTGGCAGAGTCACCCCACTCACGCTGTGCCTGGGCAGATGGCAGAGCCTGTGGCCCGTTTCCATGCAGAGCTAAAGCTGACAGTGAAGGAAATCATGATTTTGGCATTGCCTGAGCTGGTTGAGTGTGGCAGAGCATGGACCCTGAATAATGACCCTGGAGTGATGGCCTCAGCCCTCTGGCTCTCAGGGTTTTGCAGGGGAAACTCACCTCTGTAAATAGCAGCCAGAGGCTTGCAGTTTCCACCCTGCTGAGCCCTGAAGAGGGAAGTGAGAAGCACTTGGGGGTGGTTTGTCCCTCCTCGCTGAGCAGGGATCAGGCAGTGTGGTTTCGGCTTTAGAATTCTTGGTGTGAGCTGGACTGGAGCCCCATCTCCTCAGCCATGAACCCCGGGGTCTGACCCTCTGTGCCCCAAGAGGCATCACCCTCCCTCCCACAGGCTCCAAGGATTCTGTGGGGCTCTCAAGCACCTCCAAACGTGGTCCCCTGTGAGCTGTCGCCTCACAGCCAAGGCAGCGGCTGCCATCCTGCTTTGTCTGGGGTTGTCCCTGGGACAGCAGCCCCCTGTTTTTGATTTCTGGGTTAAACCCTTCCTTTGCAGTGTTCACTGGTTCCTCAGAAAATCCATTGGCTGCTCCCCACACATCCTTCCCATGGAATGCCTCCCTCTGCATCCCCCCCATTGTTTTCCTCCCTTCGACACCCATCTGCTCATGTCTCTGGGGGTGCCCAACTCTGTTTAGGGTGATAGAACCCAGTTTTGTCCTCACAGTAAGAGGTATTTTTCTTCTGGGCTCTCGCCCCAGGGGCAAGGAGACCTGCAGGTAACAGGCAGGCAGCGTGGATAGTATTTGGCTCCGGAAATTTTGTGCAGTGCTTTCCCTTCCCTTTGAGCAGCTTTGCTGGGATATTTTCCTCCCCTCACTCATTCTGGTTTTTGCAGTGCCTGCACCTTGGCCAAGGCATTTGCTCACACACGTGCTCCCTCTGGGACCTGAAAACAGGGGCCATGGGGGAAGGAAGGGCCAAAGGAGCCCTTTGGGGTTGAAACTGCCGACTGCGAGGCCGGGCACAGATGGCCCCGAGCGCGGCTGCTGAGGGCTCATTTCTGTCACCCGAATTCCCTGTGGACGTGCTGGGCTCAGGATGTGCCTTTCCCCTGTGCACTGCCAGGCTGTCCTCCCTGTCCTGCCACCGTCACCGATTCCTCGTGGCAAACTGCAGAGCTGCTTCGTGACCAAACCCGCGGGGCTGATGGTGCAGAGCAGGCGCGGCCTGGTGTTCTGTGCACGGCCGGATCCCTGGGGACGTGCTGGGAGTCTGTGCAGGATGTGACCCACACGCAGCGGCAGAGCCGTGGCCGTGCCGTGGCCATCCCACTCGTGAAGAACCACCACAGTGTGCTTGTGGCCACGTCTCAGCCGCCCTGGCTGCCCACCCTGCCCACAACACCAGGGGTGGGACCTGACAGCAGTGATGGCACTGCCTGGGCAGATGGGAAACCTGGAGATGCAGCTCCAGCTCCTCACTCCTGCCCCCGGGGCTGTCCATCCTACACCCAGGTGCAATTCCGGGCCCAGCTGTGTGGGTCTGTCCCCAGGAGATGGCACCCTTGGCCAGCCTAGCCCGGCTCCCGCGGGGTGCTGGGGCTCTGGCTCACCTTGCAGCCCGAAAATCCTCCGAGCGGCCGCTCTCCCTGCCTTCAGCAGCCAGCCCACGGACCAAGGGGGATCGCAGCACCATGGGATGCTTCGGGCTGGAAGGAACTTGAAAGCCCGTGTCATTCCAACACCCTGCCATGGGCAGGGACACTTTCCACCAGACCGGGTTGCTCCAAACGCTGTCCAACCTGGCCTTGGACAATTCCGTATGGGGCTGCTGCCCCACACCCCTGGGCTGACTTTTGCCTTCTCCCCAGCAGATCCCTTTGCACCAACACCCAGAGCCTGGTGGGGTTCAGATCCCCTCACACCCCTCACACCCTGCTCCACTTCTCCCTTCACATCTCCCTGCCATGACCCCACAGGGCTGCAGCAGGGCATCATCCCAAGGGTGCCCAGCACCCACCAGTGTCCTGGCACTGTCACAGTCGCCGTGCCAAGGGTCTACCCCTCACAGCAGCTGTGCTGGAGGCTGTGGGTGAGCCTTGGAGCGACCCAGGCTCCAGAGGTGCCCTCTGTGCACCATTGGGGTGATGCTGCAAGCGCCTCCTTGACAAATCACGGCACAGATCAGGAAAGGGGAGCAACACCAAAACCCAGGCTGTGCTCAGTGCTGGCTCCCCAAAACCAGCAGCTGGAGAGCGAGGGCAGCCGGACAGGAAAAGCCCTGGCTTGGATGAGTGCTGGCACGGAAATGAGGATAAAAGCCCTAAAAATGTGTAAGCAAGGGGCAGGGAAAGGAGGGTTCAGCACCAGGGCTGTGTGCTGAGGTGTAAAGCGTGGGCAGTGGAGAAGGAAGATGAGTCAAAGAACAATCTTCGGTCAGAGCAGCTGATCAGATTACACAATATTTTAACTGAGTGGGAACAACTCCCTGTCCTCATCCCTGGCATCGCTCAGTTCTCTCAGGAACCTCTCGAGAAGGGACTTGCAGCCTGCCCAGGAGCTCTGCTGTTAATTTTTAACACTAAAAACCCTGGGGAAATTCCAGAGGGCTGGAGGGTGGCCAGTGGGAGTCTAATATTTAAAAGGGATAAAAGAGCTGATCCTGGGAATTACAGACCAGGTAGGGCTGATCGCAGTCCCTGCAAAATTATGGGCTGGGTAATTGGGGATACTGTCAGCCAAAAATTAGAAGCTAAAAATATAATTAAGGTCGTTAGCTTGGTTTCATGGATGGCAGCTCCTGTCAAGTGAGTCGGCTTTGGTTTTTGGCATGACTCTGGGCTGGCTGATAAAGCTAATTGTGCTGCTGCATTATAATGGGTTTCTCCAAAGTATTTAATTTCGGTCCATGTGACATTTTCATTTGTAAAACTTGCATTATATGGAGTCAGCAGAGCAGACATCCGACGGCTGCACTGGCAGCTCCAGGGCGGTGGCCAAGGGGGTGAGTGCCGGAGGAGGCTGAGAGGACACGATTTTGCACGGGGTGATGTTTTTAGCAGGGATGCTGAGGTGAGAAGGGATCACAGGGGGATCCCCTCTGCCCACCCTGACAGGCAGGACCCAGCCAAAGTGTGGGCAGACACATGTGGACATGTGGACACATGTGGACCCTGCTAAAGCACGCTATGGTCTGATGGCACCAGCAGCCACAGGACTCAGTCACTAACAGCCCAACTGGGAGTGTAATTAATCAAATTTACAAGAAGGATGTGAACTTACAGACATTTGGCATCTCTGGACAAGAGGAAATCTCTTCTTAGTGGGACAGGATTTATTGTGGCTTCTGGGACAAGCTCAAGCCTCTCTTGTGTATGTGAAACCTGCTCTGGACCATGTTCATGCTCATTTCCATGCCCATGGGAGCTGCACCCTTCTCTGTGGGTTGCATCAGCTGCAGTCCAGTGCTATGGATTTCCTCCACTGGATAATTTGAGTCCTTTTTTTTTCCCCATGGGATTTCAATGGGGTCTTGAGCAACCTGGTCTAGTGGAAAGTGTTCCTGCCCATGGCAGGGGGCTTGGAACAAGATGATCTTTAAGGTCTTTTCCAACCTGAACCACCCTGTGATTCTGAGAAAACTGGGCACAGGCAGGGCAGGACACAGAGCCAGTTCCCAGGGCAGCCTGGAGGACTTTCCCTCCATCCATAAGAGTGTTTTTCATCCCATATGGATTTCTAAGCCCATATGGGCTTCACCCTTATAAGTCAGAGGGTGGCGTGAGGGGCATACAAGCCTCCCTTGGTCGGTGTGCTGGATGCTCCCCAGCCAGGGCTGTCCTGGGGGCTCTGGACCCTCACACACCCAGGGGCTGCATCCAGCATCCCATGGCTTGGAGCAGGGCAGGAAGGAACCCTTAGAGGTGCTGCTTGGCCCCAGCCTGGATCCAGAGGGACTCCCAGGGCTTGCCACCTTTAAACCATGACTCCTGCCCTCTCCCCTGGGCATCCATCTGTCTGGCTCCACCATAATGAGAGTGAGGTGGCGGCACAGAGGTATTAAATGACTTGCCCAAGGTCCTGTGGAGAGCGATGGTCACCCTAGAGGAGCATTTGGCTGTCCCGCTCCTGCTCTGGCAGCTCCCATCCCAGCGGAAAAATGCCAGCATCACAGCCTTGCCGGCAAAACATGGCACAGCCACCTGTGCCACGTCCCCAGGCCAGTGACATCCTTGCAAGCACAGGCAATGGATGGTCCTGGAGGGATCTCCATGCCATGACAGGGAGTGAGTACTTCTCTCTTTATAGCAGGGGGATTTGGTGCCACCAAACCTTTTCCTGGGGCTGGAGGGTTTTGCAAATGCCCTTCCCAGGCTGGGACCAGCACAACCAAAGCCAGTGACTAACAGCTCCTGGTTTTCTCCTTGTTTACCTGGCGCTGGGGCTTTGGTTTGGATGGCTGACTCACCACAGCGCCTTCCTCCTCTCCCACTGCAGCTCCCTGACAAATACTTTCCATTTTCCCATTATTTTAATTGCCCTCATTTGGGAAAACTGCTCTGGACTGGCTCTGGGCTGAAGGGACCTGTTACACATGGAGGCCCCATTAAGTGGTGGTGGCAATGGGGGAATGACAGGGTGGGACACCCGCCTCCATGGCACACATGGGGTTCCTTGGTGACTTGGCCGTGCCAGGATCCGGGCCATGCAGGGAATGTCACCAGCAGTGAGTTTTGCAGCAGCCACAGAACGTGGCACAGGGGCGGCTGGCGGCGCGCGAACGCCGGCTCCGTGCGGCTGAATGCAGCCCGACAGGTTTGTGGAGAAGCCTGTCCCGTTCAGCTGGATTTTTGGAGAGGCTGGAGCCAGCCCCGGCACCAGCTGCTTCCCGCGAGGTGCTGCCGGCTCTGGCAGGGGCGTGCGTGGGCCAGGTCATGGCCCTGAGCCAGAGAGCAGGGCAGACACAGCCCCAGATGGGAGACGCCAGCCCCGGCCCTTGCTCCGTGTCCTGTGCCCTTTTTTGGGTGGACGTCACCCCGTGGCACTATGGAAGGAGCAGCTTCTTCTCTTCTGGAGAGACCCTCCAGTCTGTGGGATTCAAGCCTTGAGGAGGTGGGGACCATGAGGACAGCACATGGAGGTGTCCATGGAGCTGCAAAGGGGAAAAAAATTGCTGGGCATCTGTAGGAACTGTGAGAAGCAGGGCATGCCAGGGGGATGTGGCGGAGAATAATCCAACACTGGGGATGGAGGGAGGGAGGGAGAAAGGGCAGGACAAGAGCTGGCTGGGAAAATCATCTACCTTTCTCCAAAGAGCAGGATTTCTGCAGTCATGTGCCAGGTGAACCCTGGACATGTGGTGAGGGCAGCAGGGTCTGTAAATCCCTGAGAGGGAAAGCCTCCCTGCCTGGGGAAGGGTCATGCTGCTTTTGCAACATCAGGATCAAGGAAAAGGCAGGAAAACCCACCCAGACTGATGATGTGGGGGTGCTGGTGGCCACCTTCATCCTGGGAGCATTGTGTGGGCTGGAGCAGCGTGAGGATGCACTGGGATCACTGGTGTGTAAGCGGGGTGAGCCCCACAGTTCCACTGTCCCATCCCAATCCATCCACATGGTGTGTGCTGCGAGTGGCTATGGCAGGATGGAGAGAGATGATTAAAGCTGCCTTTGATGGAGTAAAAATTAATAAACAAGCAGGCAATTGTGCCGGGGTTTATTTACTTGGGATGACAGCGTGGAGCCAGCCTGACGAGGCCGCCGAGGCCAGGGCCCACATCAAACGGCGGGGCAGCGCCAGGTGTGAGGGGACCATGCCACCACCTCTTCTCCAACGGGTTTTTCCTGGTCCCAAAAATCCAGGAAGGTCCGTGTGGCTCTTCCTTGTAGCAGGGCCCCATCCCATGCTAGCTGGGAATATTGGAGTGAGCAGGAGACACTGTGTGCCATGGTGGAATCTGAGTGTGGCAGGAGGTGTCGGTGCATTTTGGAGGTGCCACTTGGCATGTTTGCCCTGTCTCCCTGCTCCAGGGTCAGCATTCCCAGCTCTCTCCTGCCCCAGTGGTTCTGCACAGGTGCTGAGGTCCCTGCCCTGTCCCTTCTGTGCAGAACTGGGGCTCCCCAAGGGCAGAGCTGGGAGGCCAAACCTGTGGCCTCACACCGGGTCTTTATCACCTGGTTGGGCGTATTTACCTGCCGGTCCCCACCGGATAAAATCTCACTGGACAAACAGGAGTTCCCAGCTGGCCCCGGGGCGGTGGCACAGCGGGGATGTGGCTGAGCTGGGACGTGCACCCCTGTCCCTGCTTTGTCCCCAGTTGGCCCCAGTGCTGCAGGTCTCAGAGGTGCTGCGGGGACGTGAGGCCGCATTGCTCCCACCAAATTTGAGTGTCTGAGGGGTGATGACCCCCCGTGTGCCCACCTGTGCCAGGACTGGGGTGGGGCCATGGTCTGTCACCCTGGGGCAATGCCACCTGTGTGTCCCACTGCTGTGCACGGGGCTGTGGGGGTCACTGTGCTGGATGGGGGGGACCAGGCACGGCACGGCACAGTGAGGGGGCACCAGCGAACTCCTTCTGCAGGGACTGAGCTGAGCCGTGCTAAGCCTGGCTGAGCCCTGCCGAGCTGGACCCGGTCAATCCATGCTGAGTTGTGCCAAGCCAAACCATGTCGTGCCAAACTTAGCTCAGCTGACCCAAGCCAACCTGTACTAGGCTGAGTTGAGATGAACAGAGTTGAGCCAGGCTGAAAGGAGCTAAACTGGGCTGAGCAGAGGCAAATCAAGCCAAGCTGAGCTGTGCCAGGATGAGCCAAGACAAACCAAACTGAGCTGAGCCAATCCGAGCTGAACTGAGCCGAATCGAGCTGAGTTGAGCCAAGCTGAACCGAGCTGGGCCGAACCGAACTCATGCGATTTGATGCGATCCTGTTCGATCGGAACCAGGCCGATCCGATCCGATCCGATCC